>PVIJ01000357.1:0-110231 GCA_004024925.1 Scalopus aquaticus
TTGCTCTTTGAAAGTTCCCCCTCACCTCAATCCCTTCTCTCATGGAACTTACCTTCTAGAAAAGGATATATAATAAAGAAGCAGAATCTTTAGAACATCAGGTGGCAGTAGGTATTACGGGGGGGGGGGGGGAAGGAAGCTGGGAAAGGAGATGGGGCAGGTCATGGAGGTGGACTGTTCTTTTAATAAGGAAGCCAAGAAAGGGCTCTCTGATAAGAACATCTCTAGGAAGAGCTGAAGGTGTGGGACGAAACCACGCGCTCTCTAGCGGAAAAGGATTCCAGAGAGGGAACAGCAAAGGTGAAAGCTCTGAAGTGGAAGTTTGCCATGTGTGTTTAAGTTACTGCAGGGAGGCCAAGGGCCCGAGACAGAGATTAAGGAAGATAAGAGGTAGTGGCAATACTATGTTGGGTTTTTCTTCAACGAAAGGGAGAGCTACAGAGGGTTTTAAGCAGATTATGACATGACCTTAGATCTTCACTGTATCACTCTAGCTGCTGGACTGTGAGCACAGAGAAGCAAGAAGAATAGGGAAATCAAAAAGGAGGCTTTTGGAAATATCTGGGCCAGAGATGATAGTGGAATAGTGTGGTAGCGGCAACAGGAAATGGTCATTCCCATCTAACCTGCAATTAGCAGAGAACTCATTGACGTTTCAGTGTGGGGTATGAGAGAAAGGACTCAAAGATGGGTCCTTGGTTAGGAGCCTCAGCAACTGGTAGGATGGGGCTGCCTTTTCCAAGATGGGAAAAGAGCAGGAGGAATATACTTATGGCAGGGCTGGGAGAGGGCACATCAGCTCATCTTCAGACATAGTAAAATTGATATGTGCGTTAGACAGCCAATTGGAGAAGGAGTGGAGGCAGTTGGTTATATGAATATGGAATACTGGGCTGGGGACAAAATTTGAAGTTATCAATAAACCACAGGATGGATGAGAATCCCAATGAGGGTGGCTGTGGGGAAAAATAAAAAAAAGAGGGCCTCCCCAATGGTGCAGCGGTTAGATGCTGCGCTGTGGAGCTGTCGGCAGCAGCGACACTGAGTTCTACGCCCGGCCGGGAAGATTCCCACATGGCCCAGCAGACCTCTCCTGCCTTGCCTGCTGCTCCCCTCAGCAGTGTATTTCCATTGAGCTGCCTGTTCTGCTCCCTACTCTGTCTCTGGTGAACCCTCTCGCCACCCCACGCCTCTGGCCTATACCCCAGCTTGTATGCAGAAATAAATATTTAAAAAAAAAGATGTCCAAATATTGAACCCTAAGAGAACTCCCGCGTCTAGAGTGAGGTAAGATAAGAAGACTAAGAAACTGTCAATGAAGTATAAGGAAATCTAAATATAGCAAGCTGGAAGCCATATGAAAAAAAAAAAATGTGTCAAGGGTAGTTCAAGTACTGAAGACCACTGGATTTTGACCCATGAAATCCATCAGTGACCTCTGAAAGGAGCAGAAACAAAAATCTGACTGGAACAGGTAGGTACAAGATAGAATAGAAAAAGAAAACGAGACAGTATCAGAAACCTCTATTGAGGAACATTCTTATTAAATGAAGCAAGAAATGGAGTGGGAGGTTTATACATACACACACACACTGAAAAATACCCTTGCCACACAAAATGAACCACCCCATGCTGATCCTCTAAACTGATTTAAAGACTAATAATATGGCACTGGGTAATCAAAACTCTCTAGAGCAAAATGGATTTTTGGAAAAATTCTCCCATTAGTTTTGTGTTATTTTTTCCATTGATACAATATAGGAAGCTTGGGACAGTGCTTATTCATGGGGGTGTCAGAGAGCACAGTAAAAGGACTTAATAGTGTTGTGTGGCTGACACACTAGCCCAAAGTATAATCATGTTACTTGGGAAAAGAAAGAGTCACTAGTAGCTCAACCATTTGCAGTTTCTGCTGGTATTTTCATCTGTAAGCTTTTAACAGATTGTTTTAAATTAAGTTTGTGACAAATTTGCCTATCATTTATCTTGTACTTTACGAATTCCCAAAGCATCCAATTCATGAACGCTCATTAAATGTCTGGACATCGGATTTATGTTAACATTTATTTTTAAACTCTTTGAATTCCAAAATACCTTTTCAGTGGCAAGATATGGAGCCAGAGATCCAGAAATCTGCATTTTCCACCCTGTGAAGTCATATGCTGTATCACACTGTGCAAACCACTTCTTATCTTTGGTTTCAATTTCTTCATCTGTACAAAGAAGTGGTTGGACAAGGTGATGTGAATCTTTGAATGATGAATTCTTGGTGATGCAATTGGTTTCCACATTGAATTTATTGTAAGAGCTGCAGCTGAATGCAGTGCCAAGTAATATTAATGTTTTGGTGATTACTGCAGTATTATTTATTAAAAAGGGCTGTAAACAGTGAGTTACAAATCTAATTGCTCAAAGTTGGTGATTTTCTGCATATATATATTCAGAACTTTTATAAAGTCCAATATATAGGCATGTTGTTTCCAACCAATTGTATATGAAGTTTGTCACTGTTTTTACAAGTCTATAATCAGATCTGAGCATGTGGCTTTTACTTAAAAAAATTGTCTGCTAGTACAGTTCTCCACACATACCTCTCTCACACACACCACACACACATTTCACTAAATTCTCAAGCTCTCTCTCTAGTAAGAATCCTTTTATACTGAATGACAACAGTATTTTAGCTAAAGTTTTCCACATATTGCTAATTTCATTGCTCCTAGAGTTTATTTCGAGTATGAATCCTCTGATGTTTAGTTAGAGCTGAGCTTCGACTGAAATTTTTCCCACATTCCTTACAAGCATAGGGTTTTTCTCCAGTATGAATTCTCTGATGATCATGCAGATTGGTTTTCTTTCGGAAGGCTCGCCCGCATTCGTTACATTCATAGGGTTTTTCTCCAGTATGAGTTCTCTCATGCTGAATGAGAGAGGAACTCTGACTAAAGGCTTTCCCACAGTCAATACATTCATAGGGTTTCTCTCCAGTGTGGGTTCTCTCATGTTGAGTAAGTGATGAGCGTCGACTGAAGGCTTCTCCACATTCATTACATTCATAGGGTTTTTCTCCAGTATGAATTCTGTGATGTTCTATGAAACTTGTACTCCTTTTGAAAGCTTTCCCACATACATTACACTGATAGGGCTTCTCTCCAGGATGAGAAATTGGTTGACTAAAGGTCTGCTCACAATCATAAGGGCTGTTTCCAGTATGGATTTTCTGATGGTCAGTAAAGTCTGTAATGTGATTGAAGTCTTCCCCACAGACATTACAATGATAGGATTTTACTTCAGTGAGCGTGCTTTCATCTTGAGTAAAAGAGGAGCTGTGCTTGAGATCTATGCTGTAGTTATTACTTTGGTAAGGTTTGCCTCTCTTATGAATCCTCATATGTTTATAAAGGGATGGGCTCTGACCAAAAGCCCTCCCACATATGCTACACTCAAAAGGTTTCTCTCCTGTGTGAGTCCTCTCATGCTGGACAAGGGAAGAACATCGACTGAAGGCTTTCCCACATTCCTTACATTGGAAGGGTTTCTCTCCACTATGTGTGACCTCATGTTGAGTGAGGGATGTGCCATGCCTAAAAGACCTCCCACACAAATTACATCGATAGGGTTTTTCTCCAGTGTGAATTCGCTGATGTTGAACAAGGGAGGAGCTTCGCTGAAAGGCCTTCCCACAGAGACTACACTGATAGGGCTTTTCTCCAGTATGAGCATTCTCATGCTGACCAAGGGATGAGCTGTGCCTGAAGGCCTTCCCACACACATTACATTCAAAGGGTTTCTCCCCAGTGTGAATTCTCTGATGCTCCGTAAGTTGTGTCTTCCAGAGGAAGGTCTTCCCACAGTCAGTACATTCATGGTGCTTCTTCCCAGGATAAATTCCCTGATCTGTACCATTGGGAAAAGCTCCCTCTCCTTTATGAGTTTTTTCATGTTTAGTAAGTGATGATCTATGAATAAAGGCTTTTCTACATTTGTTACACTTATAAGGTTTCTTTTTGGCAAGGATATTATTCTGATTAAGTATGTCTGAATCATGTCCCAAATTGCCTCCAAGTGTATCACATTCACTAGGCCTAGAAGGAATGTTCAGTTGTGCAACCAGGTGTGGGTTCAATCTAGAGTTTTCACGATATTTATTTTGTTCCAAACTTGCTTCTGGTGTTATGATTTTCTTCTGGGCGGATGCATCTGGCCCCAGACAGCACTTCCAGTTTTCCTGGTGCCTCTCTAACTGGCTAGTAACATCACAAGAATCTTCTGAGGTGGCATGTAAGAGATCATCTGTGGTACGGGATACTTCAGGTATATTCTGCTGCAGATTTGATGGTTTGGCCTCAGGCCTTGTCTTCCAATCTGAAAGAAATCCAAAGTGCAAAAATCCCCTATTCTCTTCTGTTGAAGCAAACGTTTACAGTAGAATGAGGAACTAGAAGAGAAATAAATTACACATGACTGTTTTGAAATTAGTCCTATACCTTGGTGAGAAGGCACAAAATGAAGGAAAGGAACAGTGAAGAAAGGATGGTATAGATTACCGATCTTGGGTGTGTGATCAGTCCAAAATGAGGAAGCACATCTAGGAGGGAGGGTTAGGAATAAGTGAGCATGAGCGTCAGGCATACGTACAAATGAAAAAGGATCACAGTCTGTCTTACAGGATCTTATCTGCTCTCCATGCCTCCTGCCTTTTTCACAAACCACTATAAAACCTACCTTCATAATATATCCATTTCATTATTTCTTTAATGCCATCACAGAGGCTCCAGATCTCCAAATCCTTCAGAAAACCTCTTCAGCCAATAATCTAACTGAAATGATTCCATAACACTTGGAGACCAAGGACTATCTGTACTTCACAAACTGGGAAAAATATTTCAGGAGGCAAATCATCCTTGCCCTTACAACTGGGGCTGTAACTACAGTTTATCTGAATTCTGGTGCTACACTAATCACCTCTTTTGACCAAAAAGTATTCCTTTTAGAATGTTTTATTTCTAAGCCCCTGTTTAACCTCAGAATACCAAGAACAGAGAATTAACTAATTTCTAGGTCCTCAGAATGACAACCTTTAAAAAGTAAGAGGAGGGAAAGTGATAGAAATGTTCTATATTGATAGGAGTTTAGACTAGAGGGTGGTGCTTCTGTTAAAACCAACTGCATGGTAAATACAAGAGTTGTACATTTTATAATATGTATTTTTAAAAAAATCATAAACAGGGCCTTCCAGGTAGCACAGGGGTTAAAGTCTCAACACTATCAAGCTATCTCCAGCCACTGCAGCATGAGTTCTATCCCCAGCCAGGGAGCTGACCCACATGGCGCAGCAGACCTCTCCTGTCTTGCCTGCTGCTCTCCTCAGCAGTGTATTTCAGTTGATCCACCTATTCTGCTCCCCACTCTGTCTCTGGTAAATCCTCTCACCCCCTGCACCTCTGGCCTACACCCCCATTTTTATATGTATAAATAAATAAAAATAAATCTTTTAAAAAATCATAAACATTGACCTCTAATTAATGATAAACATGATTAAGTATGTGAGGATGAAATGTTATCCATGTCTGCAATTTACTTTAAGATAGATAAATATATGGAGAGATGAAGTCTGTGACAAAGTAAATATAACAAAGTATTAACAATTAGAGAATCTTTGTGGTAGATATATGCTTACTGAATAATTTTTTTCAACTTTTCATATGTCTCAAAATTTTCATAATAAAATGTTAGAAGTGAAAAAAACCCAAGCAACTAAGGGACCCTAAATCTGAAAATTCCTTACCCTGAAACAAGACTAAATTCTAAATTCCTAAGGACAAGAATGCTTTGTATTAGAATACTTCTCAGAGCAACATGGAAGAAATGTTAGTTGAAATGAATGAATCAGAAAGGTCTCTCCCCCGTAGGTTCCATATTGATCAAGGAGTTCCTCACTGCCTTTTATATGCTCTATTAACAAAGAAAATAAATAGAAAAAAATATATATATATTCAATGTTAAACATAATGAATATACTTTAAATATGTATTCAATATTATTAAGACATTGAGGTACAAGGTGGGTGGTTTATGAAGATAAGGAATTAAAATCCAACATAGTCTACCTAGTGATGAATAGATAACCGAAATATGGTCCATCCACACAATGGACTACTACTGAGCAATAAAAAGGAATGAAGTACATGTTATAACATGAAATGGCCCTTGAAGACATTATGCTAAGTGAAATAAGCCAGTCTCAAAAGGTTACATATGATTCCATTTATGTAAAATATCCAGAACAAGCAAATTCATAGAGATGAGAAGTACATTAATGGCTGCCAGAAGCTGAGGGGTTAGGGAAAGACATCGACTGCTAATGGGTGGAGGGTTTCTTTTTGGGGTGATGAAAATGTTCTGAAATTAGATATTGGTGATGGTTGCACAACTCCGTGAATAAAAGAAAAACCACTGAACGGTACACTTTAAAAGGGTGAGTTTACGGTATATGAATTTTATCTCAATAGAACTATGATTTAAAAACCCAATAAAGGTTAGAAAAAGAAAAGACAGAGTGAGTAATTTCAACTGGGAATTACAGCAATCTAAATCTGGGGCTTGGTTTGAGATATCACCAGTGGAAGTTAAAAGGCAGGAAAAAGGTAAAATATTTCTCAAAGGAGGAAAACGAGTTGAAAGAAAAACTGTCCGTCCCAAGGGATCTGAAATCTAGTCATTTCTAATAGGCAAGGCAGCCAAATGTGCTGGTTGGAGATGAAGGCTATTTTGATTTTATGTATTTAATAGGAACTGTGTGGGACCTCCAAGTGGAGGGGTCCAGTGAGAAGGAAAACAGGTGACAGAAAAGGATGATTTCTGAGTCTACAGCACAGAAAAAAGGAGCTACAACTACTGATACTGCAAGGCAGGCACACTTTCAGGTAACTAATACAGAAAGGGGAGGATGCTGAAAGATGCCTTAAAGCAGATTCAAGTAAGGGGAAAGCAAGAAAAGCCAAAGCCATAAACCCAAGAAGCATTTAGGAAGCTGGGCCCTGGAGAGGATGGCATGCCGGGAATCACGGAGGCAGTGAAGCAAATGGGCATGGCCACAGGAAGGAAGGAAGATGCTGCTGCTCCTCAGACAGGTGGTACAGAGTGTGGTCGTGGACAGAAGTCGACAGGCAAGTTATGAAGGGAGGGAGAATCAAGTCTGAGGTATCTGACAATGAAGCAGCAAGACAAAACACAAAGACATAGAAGTGTAATTAATGTCTGAATGATTAAAGAATGGGGTCTCTGAATAATGAAGGAAGACTGAAGACACCAGAGGAAAAAACAATCTAGCAAGTAAGGCAACAGCATACAGGTGGTATTTGAGTGTAGCCCTATGTCAGGCTACTTGCAGAAAGGAAAAAGGGGTCTCTTTTCCTCGAAGATGTACCAGTAGCAGGAACACCTTTGCAGAAGAGACTGCCAGAGGTGTCATGTCTGCTGGGAGACAGCTGTACTTTTTCTTCAGGTCTAGGAGCTCCCGGGGCAGCAGAGTTAAGGAGTTCCCCCACCCCTTGCCCTGATCCCTACATGCCTGACCCGCACTCATTTACCTGGACAGAAGGGTCTTTGGCTTTCTCCCTCTGATATCCATGGCTCTTCTCCTTGCTCCAATTTGAAGATCACCGCTGGCTTGGAAACTTGATATCCTGCTCATGGGTAAATACACAAGATTTGATTGTGTGTGCAAGTGGACCAAGAACCCTCCTACAAGTCAGTCTAATTCTTGATCCTCAGGAACTCTGAAGGAAAAGAAAGGTGCAACTTAAGGAGTCAGGCAACTGGACGGCCTATTTTCGGTTTTGCAAAAGACAGACCTTCTCCCTCAAGAGCAGTCTCAGAAACCCATAAAGCTAGGTCCCAAAGAAATGAACAAGCTCTAATCCTAAACTCCCTGCTAACGGAAACCCCGGCAATGAGTCTCACCACCTCAGCAGCTGAGAGGGGAAAGACCCACCAGGAGGCAAAACACAGAGACAGAGTGCTTACCAAGAGAAACCAGGTGGTTATAGTTCTCCAGCATCACATCCCTGTACAGGCGTCTCTGGGCAGGACCCACATGGTGCCACTCCTCCTGGGTGAAGTCCACAGCCACGTCTTTGAAGGTCACCCATTCCTGTAGGATTACAGCTGTGCTCAGCGAGGCATCCACCCACCTTCCCACGGCAACACCAGGAACATCGCACAGGATCTATCAGAAGTGGTGATCATACTTTTGATATCCTGAGGAGGCAGTGTTGGCTTAAATATACTAACTGCCTACATAATTTTGTAAAGGACCCAGTATGGCAGCAGGAAGCTGATGAAGGGCATTAAGTCCTGCAGTCCTGTATTACTCCTCAGACATCCCGCTTTCCTTCAAAGCCAAATTCAACAAGACCAGTTCCTCACTTCCCACGTACTTCCTTTGTCATAAAATCCAAATACAGTGGGGAGTAAAAAAGTGATAGCCCTCCTTCACCCTGCCCCCATGACCAATCCCTCTATACTCCCCAGAAATAACCACTGTTAAGAGTTCGGTGTACATATTTGAGTTCCTTTGCCATGTTTCTCACTCTCTCACACACCCACATAGTCCCATTTTGTGAAACACCACTATACTGTTCTACAATTTGCTTTTTACATTTAACTGTATTATTTTGAACACCTTTCCATAGAAGCATATATATTTTCCACCTCATTCCTTGGGGTTCTCTTTGGAATGGTTTCCTAGTCCTCCACAGTACAATTGTGTAACACATGCACTGCCTAAAAGTGATACACGCCTCTGTGCTAAGAATGACATTCAAACTTCCCATTGTTCATGGGCTCTGGGCAGGCTGAGCTTGCTGACTCCTGAACACATCTGGCCAGACCCAGATACACCTGCTTGTTACTCCCTTTTCTCCACACGGCTGACCACTGGTTACTAGCTAGTCAGGTCTCATCTCAAGCATCACCCCCTCAGAATAGTCATTTTTAGCGCCTCCCTTGAAGATACCCTCTACACCTTATTACGATGCTAAACTTTCCTCCTTAGCAGATTCTCCTCTCACTGTCCAAACGCTTGCCACCTGAACTCAGGAGTCAAACAGATTCAGATGAAAGGACATGTGAACTTGTACCTGAGATCAGCTTACTTGCTAGCGTTGTCTGTTTCCATCAGTAAGAACTCAACGAAAACAGGAACTTTATCTGCCTTGGTCATGGTTACATGGAATGCCTGGAACAAAGCCTGACATACAGAGCCTGCTTTGAAACTACTTGATGAATGAGTAATGGGGTTGTCCCTGTTAACAGACATTTGGATTATTTCTAAATTCCTGCTATTACAAAAATTACTGCAGTGTGTGTGTGTGTGTGTGTGTGTGTGTGTGTGTATACACATGTGTGTATACAATTTGTATATATTATACAAGTAATTTGTGAATATGCCAGAATTTTTGTAGGCCAGCTAGCTAGGACTGGAACTGCTAGATCAAAGGTCTTTTCATGCTTCATACCCCCACCCCAATCACTTCTTCCTCACCACCCCACTGAGAGCAGGCTGGCTGAGGTCGCCTATGCCTCTCAGCTGTCAGTTCCAGTGCTCATGGCTGCTGTCTTGCCTCACTATGCCTGGTTAAGCCATGGGACACCTGTCACCATGCCCTACTTGAAATATCTCCTTCACTCCTGCTGAGATATCTGTCTCAGACAAGCATGACAAAAAGACAGTTAGTATGCAAAAACAGTGAAAGCAGAGCCGTGAGGGAAGGTAACATGAAGTTTTAGCTTTATTCTGTGTTCTTTTCCCCCTGTGCTTATTAAAGCTAGCTGAACCATAGCATAGTTTCCTGGAGGGTCTCATTCTCTCCCCACCCACCCACCTGCCCCTCGCTTGTTTTTGTTGTTTTTGTTTTTTTTTCAGATTTATTTATGCATACAAGCAGGGGTGCAGGGCAGAGGTGTGGGGTGATGAGAGGTTTCACCAGAGACAGAGTGAGAAGCAGAACAAGTAGACTGACTGAAACACACTGCTGAGGGGAGCAGCGGGCAAGGCAGGAGAGGTCTGCTGTGCCATGTGGGAATCTCCCTGGCTGGGTATCGAACTCGTGCTGCAGTGGCTCTGGATAGCTTCACAGTGCTGCACTTATTATGTACCCGCCCGTATGTTTCCCACGACTGGTGCACCTGCAAACCATCACCATAATCCCTTGTGCTCTCGTCTCCCCTATTTTGGTCCCTCTTCCTCCCTTTTTTTTTAACTTGAAAACACCAGTGGCCAGCAAGTGCCTGATCATACTGAACATGCTTAGAAACCTTTCTTTGCAATTTTCCCTATTCCTATCACCCTCACCATAGTCTGCACCACCTTCATCTCTTTTTTTAAGATTTATTTATTATTATTTATGCGTACAAGCTGGGGTACAGGCCAGAGGTGTGGGGCAGCGCGTGGGTTCACCAGAGACAGAATGGGGAGCAGAACAGGCAGATCGACCGAAATACACTGCTGAGGGAGCAGTGGGCGAGGCAGGAGAGGTCTGCTGCGCCATGTGGGAATCTCCCTGGTCGGGCACTGAACTCACATCGCCACTGCCGACAGCTCCACAGTGCAGCTCTTAACCGCTGCGCCACCATGGAGTCCCACCACCTTAATTTCTTACAGAACAGACCAAAACCTCCTAACTCGTCTGACAAATGTTCTCCTCCCTCAGGCTGACATAAAAAGAACCCTGGCCAGGGGTCTCCCTGGTGGCGCAACGGGTTGAGCGCAGCGCTGTGGAGCTGTCAGCAGCTGCGGTGTGAGTTCGATGCCGGGCCGGGGAGACTCCCGCATGGCACAGCAGATCTCGCCCGCTGCTCCCCTCAGCAGTGTATTTCGGATGATCTGCCTGTTCTGCTCCCTGCTCTGTCTCTGGTGAACCCTCTCACTGCCCCACGCCTCTGGCCTGCACCCCAGCTTGCATGCATAAATAAATCAATCTAAAAAAAAAAGGAACCCTGGCCAACAAAACAAATTAAGCTTTTAGATTATAAAATTAATTAACAAATACCAGACGGGCAGAGGGTGATGGGTAAACTGGGTAAAGGGGTCAATCATACAGCGAAGGACAGACCTGGGCTTTTAGTGTTGACCTTAATGTAGAATATTCACACGCTGAATTTTAATGATGCTCACCTTATATACTGTTACTTATAGAACATGTTACAGAATATGTTACTGTTACTTACAGTAATATGTATATGTAACTTTTACATAATGTTACACTGCAAAGTCACTTCTATAAAAAGAAATAAAATGGGAAGAAGAAAAAAAGGACCATGGTTAATCTGTGGGGTTCAAAGCAAAAAACTAGAAGTAAGCTATACTAAGTTGAAAAGACTAAGGTTCACAAGTTCCAAAAAAGTTCCACAACCAATAAATGTATAACCCCCTTGGGTAAATCACAGACCCTAGGGACCCAATTTTTTAACCGAAAAGATTCCCCCTGAACTGAAGAGCAGATTCCGTAAACAGGCACTTCCTGAAAGGACAACAGGTGTAAATATAAACTCACTCCCTCCAACTCTAACATACACTAATGCTAAAGGGGACCTCAGCTCAAACTATAACTTCAGCAATTTTGTAATTATAAAACTTTGCAAAGCTGAAAACCAGAGAAGGGCAGTGAATGAGTAAAAATATTCTGATTTATAAACACTACTCTCTAAGACCAAAGTTAGTTTGCCCAATTTGAATGAATAATAAATGCATTTAATAAATAAGGTAAGGTGTTTTCATGAAACTTAGTCAGGGTCCTCCGCTATCAGACCAATATTAGTTTGGTGAGCAGACACTTACAACATACCTACAGGCTGAATGCAGAGAAGAAACATTACTGCAAGCCATTATCTACGCTATGCTGTCTGTCGTGGGAGCCACTTGCAGCTACCTAGTACAGGTTGATCTATGTGCCAAGTGTAAAACACATGTCAGATTTCAAAGACTCAGTACCAAAAAAAGAGTAAAATGTCTCATTAATAAATCTTAAATATCGATGCACGTATAAATAATATTTTGGCTCTACTGGGTTAATCTGTATAACTAAATTTATTTTAAGATTTACTTATGTATGCATACAAGAATTGGGGTGTAGGCCAGAGGTGTGTGTGGGGGGAGGGTGAGATGATTCACCAGAGACACATTGGGGAGCAGAACAGGCAAATCGCTGAAGTACACTGCTGAGGGGAGCAGCGGGCGAGGCAGGAGAGGTCTGCTGCACCATGTGGGAAGTTTCCTAGCCGGGAATCGAACTTGTGCTGCAGTGGCTGCGGAGTTTTCATAGTGCTGAGACTTAATGCGTTGTGCCACCAGGGAGGCCCTGTATAACTAAAAAATGAATTTAACCTATTTGTATATTGTGCCTACCAGAAATTTTTAATTTCTATATATAGCTTTTATTTGTTTTGGGCAGCATCGTTCTGGCTTGTGCTCCCCAGGATACTAAATCACCTTTCCCTCAAACTTTGCTTCTGGCCATACATACACCTCTGGCCTTTGTACATCCTAGTCTGACCATAATATACTTTCCTCCCTCAGCTCTACGGGAGAAATTCACAGTCATCCTTCTAGAGCCAAAGGTCCAATGGTCCTTTCCCTTCTGAGCTTTTCCAGATCCTGCCTCTTCCCCCACTCCCCCAACACCTGGCCCATGTTATCATTTCAGAATGGTAGCTCTTTATTCACATTTTTCTTCCTCAACAACTTCTCCAATTCCCTTTCACTTCAACATCCCTAAAACCAAGCATGCTGGAATTGTGCAGAACCATGTGGCCCACGCATGGAGGGTCCTGCCACAGGACTTTCAAAAGCTCCTCGGGTGATTCATTCTAAAAGAGCAACAGCAACACTTACTGCTCACCCACCATACTGAGCTCAGTCACTTACATGCATCCTCCTCTCACTTAAATTCCTCCCTGAAGAATCACAGCTGCCCCACAGGAAGAAGGGACCTCTTCCTAGCTGCTTCTGAAGCATGAGCCTGCTTAAGAACCACGGCTTGGTAGAGCAGGCACACCAAATATGTGTGCTGAGTGAAAGAACCAGGTGTCTGGGTAATTCCTAATGAAGGAAAATGAGGAATCATTTTGAGCATTAAAAAAATATTATGGATTAGTATATTATATTACTGGATTCTAAAAAGCTGGGGCATAGAGGAAAATGATGGCAGTAATGGCCAGCTCTAAAAGTTGGTTCCTCTTAGACACCAGTCAAACAGAAAACCTCTGACAAATCTACTTAGTAAAGAAATAAATGAATTTAAAGGGGTAAACTCACAACAATGGGTTAAGAAATGTGAAAAATCATATCTACTTACAACTATGGGCAGATCAACAGAAAGAGGATAAGAAAACAACAGCTTTAAATGATGAGCTAGATGAGATAGGCTCAGTACACCTCTACAGAACATTCCACACCAAAACAGGAGGATATACATTTTTCTCCGTGCACGTGGGATACTCTCTAGACCAGATCTGTTGAGGCAGAAGTTAATAAAGTTATGAAGACTGAAATCATTCTGACCATTCTCTCTGATCATAATGCTAAAAAACTAGAAATCAACTATTAAAAAAAAACTGGAAAAACTTCAAACATGTGCAGATTAAACAACATGCTGTTCAATAACCACAGGATTAGAGAGGAAATGAAAGCAGAAATTTAAAAATACCTGGAGATAATAAAAATGAAGGCACAAGTTATTAGAATTTATAGAATGCAAAGTAGTGTTAAGAAGGACGCTAACTGCAACACAGAACTACATTAAGAAGCAAGAAAAATGCCAAATAAATAATTTAACATTACACTCAAAGCCATTAAGCCAGGTGATTATGTTCTAGGCTCAGTGCCTGGCCTGCAGTGAGAGTTCAGTAAATGCTGCTATTGCTTTTTTAGAATGAATCACCCGAGGAGCTTTTAAAAGTCATTTGGCAGGACCCTCCATGCATAGGTAATCTTTCTAAGTTGTCCACATGGTTGGGGAGAATTCCAACATGCTTCTCTAAAAGATGCAGAAGTGAAAAGGAATTTGAGAAATTGCTGAGTTGAAACTTGAAAAAGAACAAACAAGGCCAAAAGTTACGAGGAGGAAATAATAAAAATTAGAGCAGAAATAAATTAAATGTAAGTCAAAAAGACTACCAAAAAACCCCAATGTAACCAAGAGCTGGTTCTCTGATGTAATCAAGAGTTGACTTACAGAGAAGAAAACTTGTATTTTTAAGAAAATGTATCTTACCAAGATTGAACCAGGAAGAAAAAGAAAACTTAAATAGACTGATTGCAACTACAGAAATTGAAACGGTAGCCAAAAATTTTTCCCAAAACAAAGTCTCTGACTGGATGGCTTTATGAGTGAATTTTATCAAACCTTTAGTGGAGCCTGAACTTATACCCATTTTACTGAAGCTATTTAAAAAAATCGATCAAAAAAGAGGAAATATTTCCTAACCTATTCTGTGAGGCCAACATCAACCTGATACCAAAACCAGACAAGGACATCACAAAAAAGGAAAACTTTTTTCCACTATTTCTAATGAAAATAGACGTGAAAATCTGAACAAAAGACTAACAAATCAAATTTAACAATACATTACAAAGGGCCTCCCTGGTGGCACTCTCAAGCTATTGCCAGCCACTGTGGCATGAGCTTGATCCCCGGTCAGGGAGCTAACTCATATGGTGCAGTAGACCTCTCCTGTCTCGCCCACTGCTCCCATCAGCAGTGTATTTCAGTAGAACCACCTGTTCTGCTCCCTACTCTGTCTCTGACGAATCCTCTCACCCCCGTACTCTGGCCTACACCCCAGTTCTTGTATGCATAAATAAGTAAAAATAAATCTTTAAAAAATATATATTACAAGGACCATGCACCATGACCAAGTGGAATTTATTCCAGGGATGGTTTGACACACACCTATCAATTAATGCAAAACATTTCATCAAAAAGAAGAAAGCATAAAAACCATATAACAACAATAGATGCAGAGAAAGCATTAGATGAGATATGGTAGCCATTTATGATGAAAGCTTAAAATGGGAATAGAAGGAAACTACCTCAACATAATAAAGATCACATAGCACAAACCTACAGCAGTGAAAATAAGACAAGCATGCCCACTGCCACCACATCTGCTTAATATATTGTTAGAGGTTTTAGCAAGAGCAGTCAGACAACAAGAAATAGAAGACATCCAGACTGGACAAGAAGTGAAACTATACACACACATACACACACAAACACACACATGCACAATGGAATACATTCAGTTTTAAGGAAAGATGAAATGTTATCCTTTGTGGCCAAATGGAAGGAAATTGAAGGGCTTATATGAAGGGAAGGAAATCAGAAAGATAAAGATCACTACTGAATGATTTTCACATACATGAGTAATATAAGGAAACAAAGTAGACAACTGGTAAAGCAAAATAATTATACACTAGGAGACATTGGTAACTGAACTAAGGTTTTTGAGGTTGAGAGAGGAAGAAGGTAGGGTCAAGGGAGTATATAAAAAAGATTTTCTACATTTGTAAACTAACTTCAAAAGAAAAAAACCTGGAAATTTATGGTGAACTCTAGTTAATATTATAAACACTGAAGTATTAGTAGAAAGTATTGATGTCTATAGTTTACCTGCAGTGCATTAAAAAACAAGCTAGAACTGTAGATGGATATGTAATTAAATCAAATATAAAATATTAACCGGAAAAAATATTGCATCACATTTATAGGAAAATCCCTACTGTAATTAAATGAAATAAAGGTGCTGAGTTAAAAAAAAAACAAGAAGAAATGAGAAAAATTTCAACAAAGTGGATCGAATTCTAAATTACTGATGTTGACAGAAGAATGTAGAAACCTTAATAAGGAGGAAACAGGGGAGACTGTTCTCAAATCATGCGAATTTACCCAGTATTATTTGTAATAATAACATATTTAGAAAAAAACCTAAATGTCCTATTAGAAATAGTTAAATAAATGTGGGTGTGTTCATGCAAAGCAATCTAATACAACCTCTTCAAGGTGATTTAACAATAAAATAACATGAGGGCCTCCCCAGTGGCGCTTAATTATACTATTTTAAATTTCATGTTATTTTATTTTATTTATTTT
Organism: Scalopus aquaticus; assembly: GCA_004024925.1. Classification (NCBI taxonomy): domain Eukaryota; kingdom Metazoa; phylum Chordata; class Mammalia; order Eulipotyphla; family Talpidae; genus Scalopus; species Scalopus aquaticus. The sequence continues at coordinate 16,154 of PVIJ01000357.1, forward strand.
AATTTTTATTAAGATTTTTTTTTTATTTATACATACAAGCTGGGGTACAGGCCAGAGGCGTGGGGCGGCGAGAGGGTTCACCAGAGACAGAGCGGGGTGCAGAACAGGCAGATCAGAAATACACTGCTGAGGGGAGCAGCGGGCGAGGCAGGAGAGGTCTGCCACCCATATGGGAATCTCCCAGGCCAGGCGTCGAACACGCGTCGCCGCTGCCGACAGCTCCACAGCGCAGAGCTCAACCGCTGTGCCACCAGTGAGGCCCTCTTTTAATTTTTAACTGAAGAGGCAGTATGCAGCAAGTGAGGAAGCACAGCATTTACACACACATAGCTGCTGAGAATCCTGCGGGCCCTAAGGGTTTTCACAATAGCCCACCTTCTTTCCCATCCACAGTGGAGCCGCTCAGGCACTTGTTAGCCAAGTTCACAGGAGCTCTGACTTTAAAACTCTTCCTCCTATACTTGGTCATCCAGTTATCTTTAAAACTAAGGCGACATGCACTTATTACCTGCGCAAAAACATGGGTTCGAGCTACACTTACTTGCTGCTCCCAGACACATCAGCACAGAGCCTCTACCCAGAACACATTCCCCATACAGGAGCCTCAGCAACTCCCTTGCTGCTTAAATCCGCTCAGATGTCACCACTCAATAAAAACAAGGCTAAATCTGACTACTCTAAAATCCATCCTATCACCCCTCTGCCCTTATCTTTCTCTTTATTTTCGGAGATATTGTTGCCTTCTAGGTTATCACGTGATTGACTAATTTTTTCTGTCCCGTCCTTATAGGACATAAGTTTCATGAAAGCACAGACCTTTATTAAAATTAACTTTGTTTACTAATGTGTCCCAACCTCCTAGAAAAGTATCTTAAGGCATCATAGGGGTTCAATGACTACCTGCTGAGTGAGTGAATGAATGAGTTACCAAGGCCAAAAGGAGACCAGTCCAAACTCCTTTCTATTCTCATCTCCCCATTGCCTGTAGCCCATACCCACCCAGTCACAAAGGGCACTGGTTTCATGAACATGCCCCTCATTTTTTGCCTCCCGGCTCCCCTGACCCAGAGTCAATCAGCTCTACCAGCCCCTTCACAGCCTGCTGAGACTCTGCTCCCATTCAAAGAGACACCTCCACTGACTCCCACTGGCAGAATTTCCTCTGCCTCTTTACTCTCCGCAGCCTCTGGATCTCTGCAACACTTGATACCACTGCCTGTGCTCGATTTTGTGCAGTGGTCTTCTCCCACTACATCAACTTCCTGGACAAGCAGTCTCATAACTTAAATCATTTTTTGCATTCTCCTGAGAGCCATGCTCTGAGAAAAGCTTACTGGCTGACAAAGGGAAAGTTTACCTAAAGAGCATCCCTTCACCCACACTTACAGGGCTTAAATTCTGTCCTGTCATTTGTCTGTCCTAGGTCATCACCACCAGCCTGAATCAGATAACCTAAATGGAGCGAACGAGAATAACAATGACAGTGCTTGGGGAACAAAGCTTTAAAAGTCAAATTTAAAGAGGTCCCTAAAATCACTTCTGAGAACACAAATCCACTTCAACCATTAAAAGGCCAATAACCCCTTCAGAAAGGATCAACACCCCCATGAGCATGTTAAATACCCTAATTCTCACAGCCTATGGAGGACACACTTTGTATATAAAGATACTGCTGACAGTGATTTGGCCTGGCTCTCCAAAAGCCAAATAACTGTCTTGTTCTAGTATTGTTAATTAACTGACTTACTCCTTAAGGCGCACCCCTGTAAAAGAGAAACATGTAACAATAAGAAATCTAAAGGCATTATATACAGTGTATGTTTAATTGTAAAGTGTCTTGATGGGACATTACCAGCCATTCATCTGGATTCATCCTATTTGTCACAAGCACCAAGAAACTAGAATCTGTGACTTTTCCTTAATTCTAAAGAGTGTGGATTAAATGCATTTGGACCTTGTTACATTTTCACCAATTTATTCCATGTAAATGAATGGATAACCTGAGAGGATGTGTGTCTAGAAAATGCTTTCTAGAAATGGGTTCACAAGTTGGCTTCATATTAAGCTGAAGGCTGAACATAAGGGGACGTGCATTATTAGATGGTTGTTAAACAGAAAAACTATGGGACAAGTTGGGGGGGGGGCAAGTTCGAAGGGGGTAAGGCTATCTCCATCTGCCTCCTTCTAGGCAAATCTTGACCAAGCTTCTTTGGCGCCTTTAAACTCCTCTCTTCTTGGCTCAGTGACAGGCACTTCCATTTCTACAATTTTCGATTCTGCCACCCCACCCTCTCCATTCCCGACTAACAGAGTTCCAGAAATTGCTTGGCACTCAGAATTCTCAACTTTGACACTTTCCAACGCACCCATCCACTTTCAACTCCTCCCACAAGACCACAAAGCCCTGGCCCCCTCCTTCCTCAGTGTTCCTCTCTAGGAAGCCCTCTCTCCCAGCTCCGGACACTTTGGGTTGCGCAAGGCTAGGAGGCTCAGGGAGGCACCTTCCAGTCAGAAAGCAAATCGCTCAGGCGGAGAACAATGACAACTCCAATCACACCCCGGGGGGGTCCTTGGATGGGACGCTGGGGAAGGGAGGGGGTAGCCAGGGACGCGCTGCTCACCTGGGGCGCGGCCGTCGGAGGCCTCGGGGCCATTCCTGCCTCGCGGAGGCCCGGCTCCCAGCTGGGGCTGAGGAGAAGAGGGCCCGCTCACTCGGCCGCAGCCGCCGGCCCGCCCCCGCCTCTCAGGCACTTCTCCCGGGATGACCGGTGGTGAGGTGCGCGGACCCCGCCAGGGCCTGCTGCTCGGTTGCCCCCAGTTTAAAAGCTCGCTGCGTTCGGACGCCCTCCCCTGGCCACGCCCAGTCCCACCCGCAGGATGGTGGGCGCGGCCGCGCGGACACACGCCAAACTCGTGGGAGGTGCTGCCGACGACGCGACTAGCGCCCTCCTGGGGCCTCCGGGTTTCGCGACCTTCGGCTCACCCAGGACTCGGACTGGCTTCTCCCGCCCCGCCGCACGCTCAGTCCGCACCAATTCTGAAGTGCGGAGGGGCGACCCAAAGCCGCCTTTAGCCACACCGGGGTCGGACAATGGCCGCAGCGGCGGGGCAGAGCCGGAAGTGCGCCTGCGCACGTGGAGCCTAGCTCCTGCACCCCCCGGGCTGCCGCGGGCGCACGGACTACACCTCCCAGAGGCCCTTTGCGCGTGGGACTCGCGGAGAGGGCCTGGGAAAGACGCAGCGCCTCCCTCGGGTCACCAGTTTGGGTGCAGCTGAGAGCACCCAATAACAGTGCGCGCCTCCTCTGTCAGGGGCGTATTGCGAGGGGCGGGATAGAGCAGTAAATCGGAAAGACCCGGTTTTCGGGGAGCGAGTATGCAGTCACGTAAACGAATAACAATAAAAAAGTAAACATAGCAACAAGTTGATTTTAGGTTTTGACTTTAGCTATAAGAATAAGACCATGAAGGAAGTGAGGCAACTTTGCACCTTCATCACAAAATGTAATTTCCGTTGCTTCTTCTAAGCCAACTTCAACTGTGGGTCATCACTGAAGGTGTGGACACTGACTTCCCAGAACACGATCTATAAACACTAAGATACGTGATGAAATATTTAATGATACTACAGCAGGGGAAAATAAACGTCAGATAAATCCGTGGCCTCCTGAAAAGTATGCAAAATCAAATGGTACTACTACCAAGTTATTTCATTCCTTGTTATCCTGTTGTCCGGGATTTCGTGCTTTGGACAGCAATACATTATGGCAATTTTCAATAAAAAGATAGGTGAAAGCAAGTTACAATGATCAGATTTATAGAACTGTATTTTATATATCACAAATAACCAGTCTAAAAATGTCCTAGATTTAGAAGTGATGTCCTAACATTAGTGTTTCACATATTTGCATGGTAGAAAATAATTGCAACTAAAGGTACCTTATATTACATTGCTTTATGAAGAAGATAAAGTATTGCCTTCTACCACCGCCATATTAAAATGATGCTCTGAAACCAGGAGAAAGTGTAAATCAGAAATATAAATGAGTGGTCTCTGGAGGCCTCTATGAGGCAAAAACTTCATAGCCAAGACTTAAGGTGGAAGAACGTTAGGGAGAAAAGAATTCCAGGCGGAACGAACTGAAGGTGCAAAAGCCCTGAGGTGGAAACAAGCTTGATGTAGTTTAGAAACAGATGCCCAATGTAGCTACAGAAGAGTGAGGGACAAGGACAGTGAGTGGAGTAAAGGTAGGATGGGGTTTGCTGAAGCAAGGTTTTGGAGACTGTGTTTCAAGCACTCTCTCCATCTACTCTCACCACGGTCAGTTTTACTTTTGGTCTCCAGCTTCTGGGCCAAGCCCTTCACCAAGGACACAGCCTGTGTGCTCATCTGTGGCTAAAACGTCACTCTCATGCTTGTCTTCCTAGGAAACGTGGTCAGGGGCTGCACCAACAGTGCCCACTGCAGAATCTGCGCATTGGTATGGACACCAAAGGTGGGCAATGTAACTATCTCCTGTGGGAGTACTGACGACCACTTTGGCAGCCCCACTGGGCTCTGGGCTCTAGGCCCTGGGGAGGAAGGAGAGCCGGTGATGAATGATGAAAGGGGGGGATGGATAATCCTCGGGAGGCCTCCGAGAGTGGTGACATGCAGCTCTGGGAGACCTCTGCTACCCCCTGCCCAGGTCCAGAGGTTGGCATTGCCCTCTGGCTCCAAAGCTTGGACAGCCAGGGCCCAGTTTCCAGTCTCCAGCCCACACCTTCAGGTTCTAGGTATCTCAGTGGGGGCGGGGCGCTAACAAGGTCCTAGCCAATGGGGAGCCATTGCACCTCCTGTCTCCCGGTGTCTCCTGTCTCCATGACAACCACTGGCATCTGCCCAGGATTGGGCGTTCTTGACAGAATAGACCCAGTCTGGTTGAGGCCTGGGATACAGAGGTCCCTCTAAGGAGACTGGCCGGGGCCTCCAGGTGCCAGCGGGTGCCCATAAGCTTCTTCACAACCTCTCCTCCCCCCCACCCCCCAATCCTGGTGAGCAAGAGGGTCCCCTCTTGAGCGGGGCACACGAGATATGGGTCTCTGTGGTACCTAGCCTCAATCAAGGCAGAGGTCAAGGGACTCAGTTAACGCCAAATGCTTTCTATGTCGCCAGCTCTAACATCGACATGGATTTGACTTTTGGCTCCTCACAAAGTAGATTCTGACTCTTGACTCCTCACTTCACCTGCCTGGTCCAACCCTCTGACTGAGGCCTTCCCTATATCGCACAAGAACGTCCAAGTTCCAGTCACTTAAAATGTTCATTAAAAAGTCCCACCTCTGGTTTTCACGAAAACCCGCAAGAAGAGATAGGATCTGGTGAAGACAGCTTATCGGAGACCCGACCTCTTAAGTCAGAAGCAGCTGTTCTGGATCAACAGGAAACTAGCATCTCTGAGTGCCTGTCCTCGGTGCACTCCCGAGTCGGGACCCCACGACTGGGGCACTGCGTGGGCTGCATAGTTTCAACCTTTCACTGTAAGAATTGAGGCCCAGCAGCAAGTCTACTTCGAGGAAAGGAAGTCCCAATGCCCGTGTCCTTTCAGTTGCTACCTGCTTCAGTGTGGAGCTTCCAGGGAGACCGATCGCTGAGCACTGGGCTCCAGCACCACCTGCTGGCCACGATGATCCTCTACAGCTCTAAAGTTAGGCGCTAACACCGAGGAGAATTTGGCAGTTGCCACCTGCCCCGACCAAAGAGGCACTTTACATCATGAATTGAATAATACTGAAGTAGATATTTTCATCCCCATTTGATATGTGAAAAAACTGGTTCAGAGAATTTAAGAAACTTGCCAAGTAACTTTCCAGTTACTGGAGTGTCAGATTCAAGTGGCGTCTGTCTCAGGCATGCTCTTGACCTCGATGCATGTACCCTGCCATGTTACAGTTGGGCTATTCTGGGGCTTTTCCAGTCTTCGCACTCTAGCATAGTTTCTCCTCAGGGGTCCTGTATGGACCACCCACCTACCAGACCAGAGCACTGAGACCCACCTGGCCACCCAGATTTCCTTACAAACCCCCCTGATGGTTTCCTGCCACCTTGAGTGAACGGAAGGAGCTCACAGACTCTTGCTCCATCCCAGCTGCAGTGACTCAGACTGGAGCCACGGGGTGTCATGCCAGGGGTCAGGGGACCTCACTGTGGCTTCTGACTCAATCACCCGGCTCTCCCAGATAGTCCCTGCCAGGCCAGTCACTTTCCCCTTGTTTATCAAGTCTCCTGTTCGTCAAAGGATGGAATGGGCCCCAGGAGCACCCTCAGATGTCATCTTGGCCCTGTCCCCGTGGCCTGATCTGTTTAATCCCAGGCTTTCCTCATGGGCTTAGAGTCATGAAAAACCTCAAGGAGGTTTTTCTAGCCACCTCTGCTCCTGAGACATGGGTGCCCAATGACCCTGGGATGGGGCTGGCTGTGTGCGGAGATTGATCCTACCAGGCTCTCAAGATGCAAAATGGCATCTGAAGGCTTTTGCAGACAAACAAGAGACTCTTGTTTGGAGACCATAAAGTGGACAGATGAGCCATGGACAGGATAGGGAAAGAGGGCAGAGAAAGGATGAGGGGCTAGAAATGAAACAAGATTATGCTCACATCATTCCTACTGAATTAATACATCTGTATCTGAATTTTAAAATAAACTTGCAGGTTAATTAATTTTAAAAGATTCTTTTCCAGTTAGTTATTGCTTGTGGCTAACATCCTCCAACATTGCGGCTAGCTGCATGAATTCCAGGGACCTGGGCTAGGCTGTCCTTAGCTTCAAGGGCCAAGTTACAGAGACATCTGACTGCAAAGTGGGTTCTGGGCCCAGGAGGGTCTAACCCACTCATCTATCCAGTAAACTAGGCTGAATTTATAACATGAAGGGTTTGCTTTATTATAAAGAGTAATGGCTTTTTGGATCAGCTAGACCAGCGTCTTCATTTTATAGACGAGATAGAAGCCCGGGAGGGAAAGACACTAATTGGAGAAGGAAGAAAATGGTCCAGGAATAAAACAACGCATACAAAACAGCTGAAGCTAAGTGTTGGGTTGTAGTGTAGCGCTGTATCCCTCTCTCTCTCTCTCTCTCTCTCTCTCTCTCTCTCTCTCTCTCTCTCTCTCTCTCTCTCTTTTTACATATCATGTAGAATATGGGTTTTAAAACAACTTAAATTCAAAACTGGAAATTAAAAAAGAAAGAATGCTTTGCCAGATTGTTTTTTTGATCATTTGCATCATTTTCTTTTCCATCCTCTCCTCAGGTCTGTTTCCAGGACTGCTGTTGTATGGTCTCCAACAAGTGTCTTTCCCCCCCGGGTTTCTAGCTTATTGTGCAAAATGAAGGATCTGGCTTGACTGATCCAAAGCCCCATTTCATTTTTGCCCCACAGCTGCTATGCCTTGCTCAAGATACAAAGATGTGACCTCTGCAGAAGTGAGAAAACACGAAGGTGGAAGTTCTGCTGGGCACTTTGCCCTGCCTGGATCTTCGTCTGGAGCTGAGGGACAAGACCCGCCAGTATCAGGGACTCCACGACTAGGGTTGTTCTCTGCAGCCTCTCTGGTGGTGTAGGGATAACGCCGTATCCGGCTCCGCGGTTTCCATAGCGACCGACGACTGGTTTAGCCTTGGTTGCCCCCTCGCGGACATCTAGAGCACCATTTTTTTCCACTGGGAGGTAAATTCTTTGGGCAGCTCTGTCAAGGGAGCTGGCTCTCTAACTGAGTCCTCTACTGCTAGACCCAGTCCTGAGCCTTGGCTTCAGCACCCCCACCCCTCGCCCCGCTTCTCTTTTCTTCTCTGAGGCCAGGCTTCTCTGGTTTTGTCGCCCAGTCCCAAAAGCCCTTACCATTCAGCCAGAGTCCTGGAGCTTTAAGAAGGGTACTTTCAGAGTCACTCTGGAGAGAGTCACAAGTGATGCGCAAAAAACAAAACAAAACAAAAAAAAACCTTCTCTCATCCATACCCCTAGCAGCTCTTGGTTCTGGCCCTGGCTTCTGGAGCCTCCTCTCCGGACGGAACTTGTCCATCCTTGGGATGGGACCCCACAGACCGGCCAAGAATCCAGGGAGGCACCAGTGTTGTGGGGAGCATCACCACATCTGAGCATCATTGCCTCAGCTGGGAGATGGGCAGACACACAGACCAGCTAACCCATCATGGGGGTAGGGGTGTGCGATGACAAGGTTCGTGCACAGGGTATGGTAGGAACATGCATGGAGAAGGCAGCTGAGCCAGCCCGAGCCAGAAAGGAAGGATTCTTGGGGGGAAGTGGTGCCTACGTTGAGGTTTGAAGACTGAGAGACTGAGAGGCCATGTGGGCTGAAGTAGATCTCTTCAGAGTCATCCTTCCTGAGGGTGCTATTCCTCATCAGGGGTCCTCTGATAACGTGTTTCCTCCTCATCCTTTTCCTCTTCTCATTCTGTTCCCTTTCCCTGTACACTCTCCTCCAACCTGTGATTAAACGAACATGGCTTTGTTACAAGTGGTTCATTCTACCTTGTCACATGCGATCCCTTCCTTCAATATGGCTCTCAACTTACTTGCCTACCTGGTGAACCCTTACTCATCTTGCAAACCCAACTTGATGATCACTCCTTCCTGGAGCCTTCCCAGAATTACCTTCTCAGTCATGCATTCATTCCACAAACTTCTATGGAGCACTGTTAGGCTCAGAACACAGTGCTATGATGTAACTTTCTGATCACTTGTCTGTCTCCCTGACTGACCAGAACCTCCTGTGAACAGGAGCAGGCAGAGCTGTGTCTTATCTTATCCTCAGACTTTTTCATTCTCTAGAAGAATGAATGGGTAGATGAATAAATATAAGCACAGCTTCTCTTTGTGAAACAACAAGAAATACCCCAGTTAAGAGAACTGGTATTCTCTGACTTCCAGTTCTGTCTCTTGACATGGGCCCAAAGGAATCTGGGCATATGTTATTAAAGTGAATTGAAATTTGCTTGAAATAATCACAGACTCCCCCGCTCCCCTGTGTTGGCAATGCCCAGATTACATCTCCTTCAGGCACGGAAGTTTGACATTTCATCGCAAAGTCATTTTCTTCTCATTTCCTTATGTTGCTCAAATATTCTATTTCTCTCACTTCCCCTTTGTGTCCCCATTACTCACGTTTTAGTTAAATTTATCTGCTGTCATTTAATCATCGAGATAGGTTTGCTGGAATGGACATTCCCAGGCCACTGCTTGGTCTTTAGACCACCTGTCTTCTCTGGGCCACTCTGAGAACAGGACCCAGGTCCCTCCCCAGAGCTTGTGGGCTGACCCTTGGATCCTAGCTTTCTCCCCAGTGCAACTCCGACTGCCCTCCACTGCCAGTATGACCTTCCTCTCTCCAGCCTCCTCCTCTTCTGTTTATTGGACAGTTTCCACTCTGCCTCCGGCCCTGCCGCTTCCTGAGACCCCTTCAGTGACACTGAGCAAGCAGCCTCATAATTCTTCTCTCAGTGGGTTCCTTGAGTTCAACCTTAATGGGCTACTGAGGAGAGACCCAGCATAGGGTCCCCTTATTGATCCCTGCAGGAGCAAAAGGACATCAGAAGAATGTGCTGGAAGTGACTGTCAGGCCAAGGTGGGAGGGAGGGGTTATGGAGACTTAGCTTGAATTTCATGCAGGGCTAAGGGAAAAAGGAGCCCTGCAGAGCACATCTAAAAGACAAAGGAAGACAAAGACAAATCAAAGTTCCATTTTATGAGTCATGTTTATAGGGCTACATACATATAAATTACCTGATTTAATTTTTTTCTTTAATGAAATGTACTTCATTCTTGTGTAAATTCAAAACATTTTCATCTTTCTAGAACAAGATCATATCTCTAAGTCTACACTCATCTACATTTTCTATGATCTCCAGTTGTATCTAGGTCAAAAAGATCTATTATCTTTATTATTTTCCAAATCATTCATGCTCTCAGACACTCATCTTATTAATTTTCACAACAACCCTGGGAGGAAGATCTCTTCCTATCCCCGCCCACATTTGAAGGTCAGGAATCAAGGAAGGGGCTCAAAGGTATGCAGGAACAGGGGGTACTGTCAAGGTTTAACTGAAAAAGTCAGGCCTGTGATTGGGATAGGGTGGGGTACAGGCATCGGTGGTGTCAATGGGGGGGCAGGAACTTCAGCAGCCACCCCCCCAATTCCCATTTCCACCCCACTGTTATGTATGGGCTGTGTTGTCTGGATGGATTCCAGGCGGGGCCTCCTGACAGCCCTGTAACTGCTGTGTGACTCCGACCAGGGTGCCCAAAAAGGCCAGAAGGGGGTCTTTTCATCAACAGTGCCTCTTGACCTACTGGGTCAGTGTCATGACCAGAATTAGTGAGTCCACAGCCATGATTATTTGAGTTCAATTTGGGGGGAAGGTGGAGACAGGACCCAAGGACCCATCTGCAGAGAGGGTGGTGTCCAAAGCCAGGAGACAGGTGAGCAGCCCTGAGCCCAGTGCTAGGGAGAGACGGCCTATGAGTGGATGGTTCCCAGGAGGCCTGGAGGACTCTCCCCTTAGGCTCCACCCCAGGATTTCTGTGGGTCCCTGCAGGAACCTGCTCTCCCTTGTAATATTGGCTGTTGATGGCGCTATTCTCCCATCAACACATTCCTGACTGAGGCAGAAATGAAATAACTGGATTTCATGAAAAAAATTTACAATTCCTTGCAAGGACTGGCCCATGCCAGATTCTTCCTTTCCACTGCCATTCCAAGAAGCCAGCATGTCCCCTCATGTCCCTGAGAAGGCCACTGGCCCTGCCTTGTCCCGATAGCCTCCTTCATACCATTTTGTTCACTGGGACTAAATGGAAAACATGCGCAGACCAGCCTAAAAGCAAGCTCCTGGTGCAGACACGTGGCTGTCACCTGCAGCAGGGCTGGGATGAAGTTCTGTGGGTTTTCCTCAACCCAGTCACATCTGTCCAGTGGCAGGAGGAGATGTCTGCTAGTGGCTCGGTTGATGCTGACATGGGACTGGTTGTGAAGTAGGGATCTTGCATTTGGCTCTTTCCTGGGACTGCCCCAGGTGCCTTAAAGTGACTGGTAGAGGCTACTTCGGGGGTGTCCAGTGGGTGTTCATTTTTTTTCAAACAGCAGACACAGAAAAGGTTTTGTTCATCTTCTCATGAAAATTCTGCACAATCACCACAGATACAGATGAAAGTCCCTGCAGAACCTTGACTTCTTTTCGCCAGCATCAACAATGGCCTTTGCAATCCCCCTGCAGCCTTCATTCTGTTCTTGCCTTCTCTTGCTGTGTTCTTGAGGTCCTTTTTGTCTCACACAGGCCATGCCTTGCAAGTTTATGTCTGCGTTCATTTTTCTTTGCATAATCCAAGCAATCATAAATCATGCCAAAGCCAGTTCTCTTGCCACCTCCAAAGTGGGCTCTGAATCCAAACACAAAGATGACATCGGGGGTTGTCTTGTACACATTAGTTTTTCTCAAATTTCTGTCTTAGGTCCTGTTCACTTCCCTTGGTGAAGGACGTCGTGACTGTTTCCCAGAAGCTGTCAGTGTGTCATGAACGTCTGGTCCGGAGAGTTACTGTGTCATTCTTGATGGTGGTGGATCTCTAGGCAGCCAGGGAGGGAAAGCCAGCAGGTGTTATTTTGAATCAGAAGCCCCTTTCATTTTTTTCCAGTGCAGGGGTTCCGGCAGGTGCTGAAAAGGCTGAGGCAGCAGAGGGCGATCTGAATAAGCAGCACGTGTCAAGCATCTAATTGGACTTGACTTATTTTCCTGGCCATGAGAACTTGGAGCCAGCAGTAAAAAGCATAGGCGGGAGGTGACAGCTCCCTGCGTGGTGTCCCTGGCTGTGAGCCCCAAGGGCTCACAGTTCAGTCGCGGAGCCCCCATGCAGCAGCAAGGCCAAGGGCTCATGTCGGATGCACCCAGCAGGGCAGCCTGGTTTTGATTGTGTTTGACAAGCCCCAGAAAAATCGCACTTCCTAACTTTCCATGATCAAGCATAAGGGGGTGATTTATTAAGCATGAGTTGAACTGGGCCAGCTCTACTGGTCTGCTAAAATTGGCCTGAAAAAATAAAGCAATTTGTGGTTGTCAGATCCTAAATTAAATGATTCAAATACTACTGTGGCTGATTAAAGGACTTTATCCAATTTCCTCTTGACCACATGCTCTTCTGTGAGGGCAGGAAAGATACTGTTTCTGGAAGAAATGCAATATACCGAGACCACTGATCTAATCTAATGGATGGTTTTATTAAATATGGGCTCCTCCTCCCTTTTTTGATGAAAGGTGAGACTCAAGAGGGAGATGGAAATGATGGATTGTGTGCATAACTATGAATGACCCTTCCCCTGCCAGGCATCTGGGTAGGAAATTCCACAATGAACCAGGCCCCGTGCCGGAGGAATCATCAGAGACCCTTAAAAGACCTCTAAACAATAACGAAGGTTAACAAAATGAGACTCAAGCATGCGCTAACAGAATAAAAGTGAATCTGGGACTGGAGCAGTCAGACTAACAGAGGTGCCCACTCACAGGCCACCAGGGAGGGAGAGCTGAGTGCTGGCCACCTTAGTGCCCTCCCTGGCTTTGCTGTTTGGACCCAAGGCAGCCAGTCCAGAGATGCAGAATGTGCTCTGGCATGAACAAATGAGCTGGCTCGGGATCATGAATGAACAGCTCCAGCAAGAAGTGAGGCGGTTAGCAGCGGGTGCAGATAGGGGGAGGTCAGGAGATGTTCCGATCAGCAGTCTGTTCAGACATGAAAATGCAAAAGCTGCCAGGAAATAGAAGCTAGGAGGCAGGGAAAGGAGACTCAATGTGAGGGCGGAACAGAAGGGCTGATGGTGGGCAGAGGGAAGAGAGCAAGGTCAGAGGGACACCAAGTGACCCAGGGAGGAGATGGAGGTGGGGGTTGGGGAGGAGGACCCAGCAGCTCCCAGAGTGGCCCTTACTCTCAGCGGCCTTGTGCTCCAGGCGCTGACCCATCTGTGCTCATTGGGAAAACAAGTTCACCCTTTTTAAGATGCTAAGTTAAGCAACACTCGAAAGAACCCAGAAGGACTCAAGGAATAGAACTTTTCAACATTGAACAACAGGGCAGCCCAACCTATGGAAAGTTCATTTACTCTCAAAGGGATATGATGAGTCCAAAGCAGTGCAGGAGGGAATGGCCTCTTGGGCTCATCAAGGAGGAGAGTAGCAGGCAAGGGGAAAGCGAATAGAGCTCCGCTGGGCCACCTGGTCTCCCTCTGACCTGACTCTGGATTTCTGTCTCTCAAGGAAAGGCAGACACGAAAATCACCGTCACTGCCTGGCTTTCTACCTCAGGGAGCTCTCTGAAGGGCTGTCCACTGTGAATTCTAGGTGCCTCTGAGATAGAGGCAGGAAGACCATGGAGACCTGGGAAGGGAATACAGAAGCAAGAGCACCCAGATCCCACTGGGCCCAGGGGTAGGGGCAGGGTGCACTCTTTTGGGGTTCCCTCGGGCCCCCATGCAGACTACTCTCTGAGTCCAGGCCATGGGTTAGATAGTCCCCCCAGATAATCCACCCTCTCGCAATGCATTTAACAGGGTTTAATGTTGTGGCTGTCCCAGTCCAGAGATTTGAAATCTAGGTCAGTGGGGGCTTTCCCTTCCACTTCCCCAGATCACCTGCACCCTCTGCTTAGCTTCATGGGATAGCTGTCACCTGAGGTCAGTTGCAGGGAAATGAGAGAATGTCGAGGGCAAAAGGCAAGTGCTGCCCCACTTAATGGTTAGCAGGCAAACCTGTCCCCTCTGAAGGTCTAGCAGGCCCTGTGCACAGGTGATGGACTGCAGCAACTGAACAGGAGCCCACTACTTCCTGTCACCTGGACAGCCCTGCCTTCCGGGACTTGCCCTCTGCCTAGAATGCTCTTCCCATATTTAGGGTAAATGAAGATGGCGCAAGCTTTTTCACCACTGGCCTTTGTAGCTATCACCTGTGGCTCCCAACGCAGGACGTGCTTAGGAGCGTGGGCTCAGGATATGCATGCAGGATGGTGGACAGCTGGAGTGTGGCGTGGGCATGCCTAAGTGGGCACACTGAGCCTGGAGGCTAACTCTATAAGGGCAGCGGCAGAGAACCGTGAGGCAGAGTGCAATGGAGAGACCACCAAAGAGACCATAAGAGAACACTAGAGAGCCCAGAGAGAGTAAAGATTCGCTGGGGGCTAGGAGGGCGGGGGGCTAGGAGGCCTGCTAGCCTCCTGGCCCCCCGGCCCCCCTACCCTCCTGCCTGTCCTGCACCTGGTTGCCTCACTACAAATGGCGTAGAAAGATCATTAAAAGCCTGAAAAAGCCATTGAGGGCTCCTGGACTCTCCTTTACCTGTGTCCCGAATCAACAGAAAACCTGTCCCATGCCTTTCTGGCCAACACCATAGATAACCTCAAGGCTCCCGCCCTTACTGTCTTTAGCTATCAGCTAAAATGTCACCTTCCTGAAGAGCTCCACCTGACCCTGCTTTATTTCCCCCCAAGCACTTCTCACACATGCCAGAAATACCGTCTGTTTATTATCTGTCTCCCTGCACTGGAAGCAGCTCCAGGTTCTATGTTCTGGTGGCTGCTGTCCTGCACCCAGAGTGGAGCCTGGCTCACAGTAGGCAGTCCATAAATATCTGTGGAATAAACTGGTTTATTAATTAAATTGAGTTTACATTGGTTTTTAGCCAGGGTACATTTCTGCATGTTGCAAATCAGGCTAGTGTAGTCAGTAGGTCACAGACCAACGGTCAGCTGCTGGGTTGGATCCTGGTCTTCCCACTTACTGTGTGACCTTGAGCAATTCAGCCTCTTATGCCTCAGTTTACTCATCTAACCAATGGGATTACTCCATCTGGCCCCCACCCCATCCCAGCAGCCTTGTTGAGAGACTGAAAGTTGCCGATGGCTGTAAGAGTTCGCAATAGCCCTGCGTAGGTTTTAGCCCTGCGTAGGTTTTACTGGACATTTGTGCTCCGTTTCCAATGTTCCTGTCCTTTGCTCACTTTTAAGGGGGTATTTTTCCTAGTTGACCCGCTCGCAGGAAGTTCAAGCGAGCGCCTTCTCTGCCGGTTCTGTGCGTCTGCAGCCCGCACACCCTCCAGGTGGCGCCAGGAACCCGCGGGCGTCGGGGCAGGGCCCGCTGGGTTTGTCCCCCTAGTTTCGGATCCTCTCCTAGCTCCCGGATCCAAGGAAGGTGAGCTGGAGAGGGGCCCGGGCGGCGGCTAGACGGGTGTTCTGGGGATCGCTGCCTCTGGACCCGCCGCTTCGTCCCACCTTCTGTGCGAGACTTCGAGATAACAAATCGATGTTGGATCTTTTGTACCTGGAAACTTGCACCGTCCGCCGCGCTCACTCGGTTAAAGTTACCCTTAAAGTTATCGAATGAAAGCGACTTAGCAGAAGCGAGCGGAGGTGGAGGTGTGTGGGGTGGGGGGTGGGGGTGGGGCTCGTCCAGGTTCTCCGGGGACGCCCCCTGCCGCTAGGAACTCGGCACTGAAGCCGGGGTCCAGTGTGTGTGTGGCGGGTGAAGGAAATCCAGCGCCGGGGCTGTCGCCCGAGGGCCGGGTGGATGGAGGTGATGGAGTTCAGGGGCCATAGAGGGAAGCATAGTGAAGGTCACAGGGCCCCGGCCAGAAATGAGAGGACAAAAAAGTCGCGGGGACTGTGGGGGATAGCCCTCTTACAGGGGATGGGACTTCAGTAGATGGAGGGGCAGGCTGCGGTGACCCAGGGGAATAGCGTGGGAGGCTGGGCAGACTCTGGACAACTGAGTTGTCATTCCCGCTGGTGACCTGGGTTGCTGCTATTCAGACACCCTTGCACCAGGACAAGTCCTTGGAGGGCGCCGTGGGCTCTCAGTGGGCACGCAGGAGCACCACACGTCAGAACGCTTTTGGAAGCATTAAGTGCTTTAATCGGCCCACTGTTTGGCATGTCGGCCCCATTAGAGGGAACATTTTATCATGACGGAGGCACAAGTGGGGTGTTTGATGGTAATTGCTTTCCTAACCCATAGAGAAAATGCATCACAAACCCACCACAATTAAGTAAAGTGGTCACATTCCTCTTCTTTTGTTTAGAGCTATTTAGAAATATTAGCAACTGACGTGGCTTCCAGGTTTCTTATTCTTTTTTTCTCAACTGAAACTTTTTTCTTTTGAATCCCATAAAATATTCTAAGTGCTCCAGGAGGGAGGAGTGAAAAGATGTTTGTGTTTCCAGCTCTGCAGCTAACCACTGCTCCAATACTACCCTCAATGCGTAATCTGGGAGTTTAATATCCTCAAATATTTATAATTATACAGAAATAGCCCTAAGAAATGTTCGGCTTATGCACAGCTGGATAATTACTGACATTCAACGTGCACAACCTCAGATCTGCTTCTCAAAGTTTGGTGGCATCCCTCGGCCGGACCTCAAAGGGGGCAAAAAGGGGGCAAGAGATGGCAGGCGGAGCTGTGGGCCCTCCCTGACTGCCGTTCCCTTCCCCTGCCCCAGAACGTGAAAAGTCCAGCCGGGAAATGCTTGTGGCACTCAGGCCCCTGTTTATGAGGACGTGCCAGTGTGCTACAAACCCGCATGCAAGAGGAGGGCTCAGCCTCAACAAACGCTTTAGTTAATCCACGGATGGCATCCCACATGCTGGGGTGTTCCATGGAGTCCCAGGGGCTGCCCACAAGCACGCTGTGGTCAGGCACCGGAGGGAAGCGCTGCGTACTTCGGAGAGGGACGATGCACTCCCTCTATTAATACATTCTCCCTTTCCCGTCGTCTCCTGCTGCTCCCTCTGCTCCACGCACTTTTCCAGAAGAATATCAAGAAAACTATTTTCCCTGCATAATTACCCGCCTCCTCCCCACCCACCTACACACATCTTTCTTGCTTTGAAGTGGCAGCTGCTCTGATTTCTTTAAGTGGACCATACTCTGCATCTACCAGTCAGGTGGAGTTAAATTAAGGGAGCTGCCAGCCGAGGCTGGGGGCGAGGACTTCAGCGCCAGCCCCTCAACCCCCACAGACCCGCTGCCCCTCAGCTCCTCTGCCTGAGCTGAAGCTCCCACTTCTCCCACGCTGGGGCTGCAAGGCTTTTGGTCCCTGCACCAAGCTGCCTGGGTCACCAAGCAGCTGCCTGGTCCTCCTTCCCCTGAACCCAGGCTGCCTCCATCTTAACTTTGCAACCTGATTCCTGTTTAATAAGGTCGCTTAGCAAGCTTCCAGCAGCAGGTGACAGAAGAACAACCCAAACTATTGAAAATAATCAGGAAAGTGGGTTGGTTCATTATCCCTCCCCAGCAGGGGCCATGCCTGTGTGCTGTCTCTCCCTAGAGCACCACTAGCTAACCAGGTGCTCTGCTAGGATAAGGGAAGGTAGGCAGAGATGGGGTAGGTATTCCCTCTTGGCTTGGCATCAGAGGATCTGGGGCTCCAGGTGAGTTGATGGACTGAGAAGGTCATGGGATCGCTGGAGCCAGCTGGCTGGGGGCCCAGAGCCTGGAGTGACACATGACTCACTTCTGAGATGCCAGGAGTCGGGTGAGATTTTCCCAACAGAACTGTGTGTGCCAGTCACATTATATTCCACCATACCAAGTGTGGGGACCCAGGTAGACAGCTCATGTCCCAGAGTCTGGGGTGCTCCACCTGGGGCATTATCACCTTGTTTGAAGTAAAATAAAATAAAACCATCCTTTGTCAACTGAGCCTAATGCAGGCAAAGCAACAGGATATGCACAGAGGCGCCACATGCCTGCACGTGACCAATAAAGCTCATCTCTGAGGAGCATCTCTGGGGGCCAGTACTACACTAAGGAACACAGGTAGGGGAGACCAAAAATGAGGACTTATGTCCTTAAGGGGCTGCATACCCCAGATCTTGGGGGAAAGTATCCCTGTTGTTTCCTGTGGGACATCTGGCTTGACTTGAAATCTGAATGTTGGGGTGGGTCCTCTAAAGAAGGGTTACAACCTAGATTCCACCTGCCCCAGGAGAAGCAACTCTTCGTGTCTCTTCCAGGAAAGGGCTTTCCCGGGAACAATCTGCACTTCTCGATGGCACAGCCACTCCCAAGGTCAACTGCTAACCCCAGAAAAACACAAGGACATATGACTTTTCCCAACACTGGGTCACGATTTCCCACAAGTTAACCGGGTAAAACAGCACCATCAAGGCGCCAATGGAATCCTCTTTCCAGGCTTCTGGCTGTGCAGACTGTATTGCTAGAACGCACATGGGCTTTGCTTACAGACATGTCAAGCTGGCAAATGCTTACGTGGTGCCATCTACATGCAAGGCTGGCTCACCATGCGTTGGGAGGTGGCTCTGAGTAAATTTCATAGGCTTTATTGGGAAGACTCCCCAGTGACTGTGAAGTTCATCCTTATTTGAGGGGTAAACAAACACAGGCCCAGGGAAACTGAATGTTTGTCCAGGAATCCATTAGAGTAGGATGGGGACAGAGCGGTAAGCTGAGTCCTGGGCTCCTGATCCCCAGGACAATATTCCTATCAGTACAATTAACAGGAGAAAGACCGAAAGTATCAGCTGGCAGTGCTGGCACTGCCTGCACTGGGCTCATTGCTTTATGTCACTTACAAGGATGACCATGGTCCTAGTTTCCCTGAGGGGTTTCTATGGAAGCGGGGTTTTCGGTGTGAAAATAGGCAAGTCCAAACAGGGACAAACTGCTCACCCTACATTTAACCCTCTCCAAACCTTATGAAGTTCTGCCGTTGCTACTTCCACTTTAGAGATAAGAAGACTGAGATTAAAAGACATTAGGTGACTTGTTTATGGTCTCCCAGCAGTGAACAGAAACAGCAGCAGGACTCGGGAAATGCGATTCCGAAGCCTGCCCGCTTAGCACCAAGTTAGAATGGGACTGTTCCTAAGAGGTAAGGGAGTTGGTAAAATTTGGCTTTTGAGGTTATATCTTTGGAATACTTTTTTTTTTTCTGGAAAGAGTGTAAAATGCTCATCAGGACCACTTACAGGCTAGAGCGAAGAGGGGAGCACAACTGAGGAGCCCACCCTGCGCTCACTTTCCTTCCACTCTGCAGGGAGAGGCACTCAGCCCTGAGGTCAACACCAGGAAAAGAGGGGCTGGGGCACGCAGAGCTGCTGGACCAGCGCTGAGGACTGGTGACGGCTCCCAGGTAGTGTTGCAAAGGGGAGACTCCCTGTTCAGCTGCCATGACTCCTATTTGACACCCACAAAGCTGCGGGGTGACCCCCTGAGGACCCAGGCTTAGAGAGGCAGGAAGCAGCTCCAGGTGGTGACAGTTCAGCAAGGTATTTCCTCTTCTGCCAGCTGTGAAGCAGCTAATGGGGAGCTGTGGGGTTCCACACAAAGGGCTTGCCTATGGAAGCCAGGATGCCTGAGTAGGTGCTGCCATGTGAAGTGCTGTGCTAAGGGCTTTGTGTGAAAGAACTCACTTCTCTCCAAAGCCTGATGAGGTGGATACTATGACCGCCATTTTACAGGCCGGACTAAGGCTTACAGATGCTGATGGCCTTGCAATGATGACCCAGCTGGTAAGAACTGGCCTGGGCTTCGAACCCGGGAAGTCTGACGGCCAGCCTCCCTCTAGCAAACCTTGGCTTCATCATTCTGGCCCCCACGCCCTGTTACCCACTCTCCTTCCCCGTCCCATCCCAAGGGTCACCAGAATGTCCCTCCCTTGTTTGGTGCTTACCGGGTCTGTGCAGCTACTCTGGGATCGCAAGGGCCATGACTAAGGCAACGGAGACCCCCTTCCCTGCTGTGAGGATGGGAAGTGAGAGGAGAGAGGAAAGGACACCTCCTCACACCTGGGGACGGGAGGGGAGTGTTGGAGGGAGAGAGGATGTGCAGAGGCCAAACCCAGGATAAACCCAGAATGAGGGGCTCACAGGTACTCAGCCCTGCAGGGAAGCACGGAAGAAAAGCCCTGCCCCTGGAAGGGAGGGCTCCCAGCCAGCGAGGTACATCCTGGTGCTCCCCCCACTTTTGCTGGGGGAGTCACTATCCCACGCAGCTGCCAAATAAGCTAATGACTCTTCCCCAGTTCCAAATACTCCCCTAAGTTCTAGACTAGCAGCTCCAGGGCCACCCCACAGGGTGTCATAGTTTGTCTGCTGTACCGGGGTTCGAGGGGACTTCTGGGGCTGGGGCCAGCTCTGCTCTGCTCATAGGCCAGGTGCCCTGGTGGGGGCTGCATTCACCTGAAAGAAGGGAGCCCTTCTCTTGCTGACCCAAGACACCAGATGGGCTGGTGGAAGCTCTGCATTTAGCTCTCTGCTTCTGGGCAGTTCCATCTGGTATCTGATAAGCCTCTCAAGCATTGTATGGCCAAGCCTGCATCTGTGGTCTCTGCCCCCTTCTACCCGCGCTACCATCGGCTCCCCTTCCCGTGACTGAAAGCTGCCCCATTCACCCAGTTACAAGAGCAAAGCATTGTTCTCTTCTCCTTTCACTTCCTCTCATACCACACCAGCAGCAAGCCCGTCAGCTCCCCTTCAATGGGGCCAACCTCCTGTCCGCCAGAGCCAGCATTTTAAGGAAAACCACCATCGCCTTTTGCCCGGACAGTTGCAGTAGCCACTTGTCACTTCCCTGCTTCGCACCTTCCAGGGAGCTCCCCACATTCTTAGAATCTCTTCTCCCATGGTAAGAATACAAACTTCTCACAGTGGTTGAAGGGTGCCCACAGAATGACCCCTAAACCCCCAGCCACAGGGAGCTGGCCTGGGGGTGTCATACAGGAAGCCTGCCCAAGAAAGTTTCCTTCCAGGTGAGGTGGCAGTGACAGAAAGAGGCTGGGGTGGGTCACAAGCAGCCACTTGACAAGGTGACCCCCATGCCAGAGAACTGCATTTGGAAATCCCTAGTGGGAAGGAGATGAGGAAGAACCCATGAGAGTATCTAGTTGGGAAAGATCCAGACGTTATTCATGTGTAATGGCAGTTTCCAGCTCCAGTGCCAAGAGGGCCCTTTTCAGGTCACTGTTTCCCTCTCCACCTCCCACCCCCACTCTACTCCATCACCAAAGAGAGGGACAACACAGAGCTAGCAAATGGACGCTGAGTGGGAGCAAGGAAGCAGACAGGCATGCCCCAAACTCCTGCCCCGTTGCAGGCTTCCCGTGTTGAGGGAGGAAGAGGTTTAAATAGGACATTATGTGGTGGTGGCTGGAAAAGGTTTGGAGCCTGTCTGAGCGTTTTTCCAGTGGGTGGAGGTGAGTGCTGGAGGGAGAGGGTTTGCAGAGGCCAAACCCAACTCTTTCCGTAACGTGTACAGTAAAGTTGGAAACAGAAGGAGCTAAGCATGTCAGAGAGCAAGTCATTTCAGGCAGCTCTTGCAGGGAATAGGTAGTTTGGGGAGTGGCAACAAGTAGCTCGCAGAGATGAGCCACATTGATTTAAAAAGTCAGGTCAAGTAATCCAAACCTCTCCTTGAGGACAGTGGGGAACCACAGATGGTTGTAGGCAGGGAGTGCCATCATCTGATTCATGAGTTTTAAAGTACAATCTGAGTGTGGAGAAGGGACTGGAGGAATTAAGAGGGCTGGACCTAAACAAGGACAAAGGTTGTGGGGCTGGCAGCGGGGGATGGTCTCGGGAGAAATGAAGGAAATGAAACCAGCAGGGCATGCTATATGGGTGCGAGGGCCCCTTGATAACTCAGTGAGTCAGCAAGGCCTGTGGGAGGAGCTGGCACTTACTATATGCCAGGCCCCAGGCTGGGTCTTCCCATTTGTTTCCCCACCCTCTAGTTCCCCTGGGGGAGGGAGTCATGCCACGTGGCCAGCCTGGCGACAGCGAGGAGGCCCAGAGACTTGTCGGAGGCCACACGTCTGGGTGGTGATGCAGCCGGGATGGAAATCCAAGTCTGTCCCGGGTTCTCCTGTGAGGGACACTAGGTATGGCACTGCAGGCAACCAGGGACAGCTCCCAGGGGCACTGACAGGAAAAGCCAAATGCCAGAGGGTGGCTCAGGGTTCTGCCCCATATGACAGGGCACCAGAGATGGTACTGGCTGAAGAGAAGCCTGAGGACCAGAGTGAGGGTGGGAAGGGAAATCATGAACTTGTCCGAGGTCCTTTCTTGGGCAGAGAAGTCAGTGGGTGAAAACGGGCGAATCCTACATGTGCCCACAACCCTACCAGGCAGACCGCAGCAGCTCACACACTGCCCAGCCTCACTGCCAACCCCAAAGCCAGGCTCCCTCCTTCCCTGCTCCTGATGGGGTGGGTCACAGGTGACCTAGTGACCTGTCATCTATCACAGAGGGAGGGAGCAGGGCTGGGCCATGGGGGAGGGCAAAGTGCCAAGTACAATTCTCAGTGTTTGCACTTAGCTCTTTTAACCCTCTCACTGAGCCCTGCCATAATTATTATTTCCACCTTACATATGAGTAAGCAGAAGACCAGGCACCACCACAGGGGGGACCCACAGGAGGCGAAGCCCTCCAGCAAGGCCCATGGGGTCCTTCCCCCTGCAGCCTCACCGCTAGTGCAGATTACAGACCATAGAGGGCCTGCTGTTCCGCCCAGCTTCCAGTAAGTCAGGCCCTTCCGCAGTGAGAGGTGCCAGCCACTGTCCTAAAATGCCCTTGTGTGCAGGGAGAGCTGCAGTTGCAACTTGGTGAGCATGTTAACTTCTACCTTTTCTTGGGGGGCTGTAGGCTACTCCCCACTCCCAATAGGATTGCTCTTCACATCTCAGCTCCCCTGCTTCTGGGACAAGTGGCCACTGCAGAAAATGGGGGAGGCGCAGCGATTCCCTGACTTCTAAAAAGCATGGGGACAGGCATCTTGGACTTGCCAAGGGCAGGCCAGAACTGGGCCTCAGCCTCTCCTGTCTTTATTACTAAGCTGTCCTTTGTCATCTCCAAGGGACTATGTGTTCCAGTCCACGAGGAAGTCAAACCAGCCTATCATCCCATTTTAAAGGTTAGACAGGCGAGGCCTGAAGAGGTAGGACCTGCCCAAGGGCAGCCAGGGAGCAAGGAATTCAAGTTCCAGTCAGCTCCTATAGCCACAGGCGCCAGGGCCCATGAGCACCCTACAGCCACACCCAGAAAGGCTACGTCTTGTCCCGAAGCCTCAGGACACCCCAGACATGCCAGGAGCAAACGCGAAGCCTGCCATTCCCTCTGGCAGTTTTTGCTAACCACACACCGCGCTTTTCCCTTTCATTTGTCTTTCCACTCATCCACATGAAGAGAACATAAAGAAAACATAATAAAAGAGCTCCCAAATTAGAGATGGACCATAATGGCAGAGAAGTTCAACTATAAACAGAAGAAAGCTGTCCCTCCCTGGTGCCCCTGGGATGGTCTGATTAGGCAGAGGCCTGTACTCTCTCATTAAGCCGCTACCATGGACCCTGGGAGACAGCTGAGTGGAGAATGGAGTGGCCAGGGGGGCTGGGCATGCTGGACAGAAGAACTTTTGGAGAGGAAATTTTGGCATCCCCCTGTTGTGGGCAGTATTTCCTCTGCTGGGAGCAGGCCCAGGTAGGCTGTGGAGCCACCTTAACCTGGGTAAGATGCCAGGTTGTCCTCTGAGAACACAAGCTCAGACGTGCAGCATGGCTGTTCAAGGAGACCTGGTATCACTGACAGTTCAGTATCATTGACAGCTGACCTTCCTCAGGAATTTACTGTCTGCCAGGTCCAGAAGCTCCCACACATCATCTCATGTAATTCTCACCCCAACCCTGAGCAACGTTATAATTGCCCTTATTTTATAGGTGATGCACAGAGAGGTTAAACTCCTTGCCCGGGGTCAAACAGCAGGTGAGACAGCAGGCGAGAGACAGGCTTAAATCCAGGAAGCTGTCTCCAGTGCCTGTGGGTCTGACCATGCCACTACAGTGCTTCTTCACGAGGACGCTGTGAGGGGATGTCTCCGGCAGGGGGCCATTTGGCTCTGGTCTGCGCCCCCTCTGTGGACACGCTCTGGATAAGGAAAGAGATCACTAATATGCTGGCAATGCCAGAGGGTGACAAGACACCGCTCAGGAAAGAGGAAGGGAGGGGTGGCTGATGGGGGATGATGCTCACAACCCGCAGAGCTACCTGGCAGGCATTTCAAGTTGCTCCATTAGGGTGCAACATACCTACGGCAAATATGGAGAGCTGAAATTAGTCCCCCCAAACAGGATCCAGCAAAGGTTGTGGCACATCTTCACAGTACATGCAAGAGGTACCCATTCTAGGGGTTAGAACATGCCAGAAGTTGCCTAGGGGCATGCCCCAGCATCAACAAGCATTGGTGGCTAAAGGCCCTCAGGGTTGAAGACAGCCAGGGTCATAGGGAACTTGGGCTACAAGCCCTCAAGTTCCTGAGTCTCCAGGATCCCTAAGTTCCGTGTAGCCCCAGAATTGAGGCTACACGGGGCTACAGATCTGGCTCCAGCCTGTGCGTCCCTCTACTTCTCGGTGGTTATAAATGGGTTTGTGGCCAAAGTGCTTGAAGGGGCCAAGAGGAGCCACAGGCGGGAAAGACCTAAGCTGAGGCAAAACAGGATGGTCCATGCCCCTAGGCTAGCATAGCCAGCCCTCCCCTTGGGGCCCCATGGCACCTGGTGTGTTCATCCCAGCAGGCCCATCAGCACAGAAAAGACAATGCCTGGGGTGGTAACAGACACCCTCACCAGAGTCCCGAGATTTGTGGAAACACTCCACCTGCTCTACGCCTAGGGGGCAATCACCAAGACAGTTGTAGGGGGTCTGCCTGGTTGCCCACTGCAGACCCGCAGAGTGGTCTTCCTCTTTGCATCAGGAGTCTGGCCATGGATTTCAGGAAGGCTGCTCTGGAGCCAGGGACAGGTCCAGCCCACAAGGAGTAGCCTGGAAAGCAAGACAAGGGGACCCAAGAGACAGCTACAGCCTGGCCTGGATCCCCTGGGACTAGCCTCTCCAGGGAGCTAAGTGGGTGATAGAAGGCTTTCTCCTGAGGGGTGACTGGTACTAAGGCCACTGCTGTGCAGATTACAGAACCTCTGATTTCACAATTACTGAGGGCCTTGCAAGTATTAATTAAAGCTCAAAACTCCCGGCGCCCAAAGCAGGTTCTCATTAACCTCATTCTGCAGAGGCTAGACTCGCCTCCCTCCTGGAGCCCTATGGATGTGGCAATGCTTCCAGCCCCAGGGGCCGCTGGCAGAGCGCCCTCTTGTGTCACCTGGTGGCAGGGTGGGGAGCTCTGGGGTTCATGTCACAGCTGGACTCAGAACAGCCATGTCATGGGTTTCTACTACTGTAGCCAACACACAACAGATTCCCTCCTTTGGCTTTCTTAAAGAACAGCTTTACGAGATATGTCATCCCATACGCCACCCCTGGAAGGCATTCAATTCAGTGACTTCCAGGATTCAGAGCTGTATGTTTATGACCACAATCAATTTTAGAAAGTCCTCATTACCCCAAAAAGAAACCTTGGCCATGACCCCAACCTCATCCCCACCATTTTCCTGGCATCCACTCAGACTCTAAGCAACCACAAATCTATTTTCTCTATATAGATTTCCCTATTCTGGCTTGTTTTTTTTTTTTTCTTTAATCTTACTGTGGTAAAATATACATAAAAGATTTACCACGTGAGGCATTTTTAAGTGTCTGGGTCAGGGTTATTAGTACATTTATGTTGTAGTGCAACCATCGCCGCCACCTACCTCCAAAACTTTTTCATTTTTCTGAACTGAAACTCGTAACCACTGGGCAGTAACCGACCCGGCCCTGGGTAACCAGTATCCCACTTGTCTTAACGAATTTCTTTTTTTTTTTTTTTTAAGATTTATTTATTTATGTATACAATGCTGGGGTGTAGGCCGGTGAGAGGATTCACCAGAGACAGAGTGGAGAGCAGAACAGGCAGATCGACTGAAGTACACTGCTGAGGAGAGCAGCGGGTAAGGAAGGAGAGGTCCGCAGTGCCATGTGGAAGCTCCCTGGCCGGGGATCCAACTTGTGCTGCAGTGGCTCTGGATAGCCTCAGAGTGCTGCGCGTAACCCGTTGCGCCACCAGGAAGGCCCCTTAACGAATTTCTACCCCAGACACCTCACATAAATAGAATCATACACTATTTGTCCTGTTATGTCTGACTTATTCACTTAGTGTATTATTTTCAGGTTCATTCTGCCTTCTTAAAAAAAATTACAACATTGAAATCAAAATTACAGAAAACAGTATGCCACCCACCTCGATTTAATTTATATATCTCTAAGTTATTAAATCAATTTGTTAGCGTCATGTCATATTTCTTTTTTTTTTTTTAAACCTTTTTGCTAATGTCTTCTCCAGGGCTAATCCAGTTCTGAAGTTAGTGTGTATCTTTCTTGTTTGGCATTTTTATGACCTAAGTTTATAACCACAACGATATAAGGCACTAGATTGGGTTAACACACACTTAAAAGGTGTCATGTGCTGCCCATCTTGTCACAAATTCTCCAGGCCACGATGGATTTTTAGATGGACCCGTGCTGGCCCCTGCATCTCTGGTTCGCTCCTTTTCCCTGTGGCACAGAGTGTCGTACATGTGTACCCACGCTGGGTTTAGCCAGGGGGTTCCCACACTTGGATTTCCACCAGAGAAACCAGAGCCACTCCCATCTGAGCTGGGCAACCACGGATACCCCGGAGCAGAGGGCCACCCAGCAAGAAAACGGAATATATGAAAGGGCGCAGAGCCTCAAATCCTCCACCCTAGCCTGAGTTCTGTGCCCAATTTGGCCCCCCGGGCAGGGGGAGACGCTGCCAGGCCATCCTTCTTTGTGCCATCACCTTGCTCTCTCTTTCCGGGTTGCACGCTTCCTTGAGAAGCTGGCAAAGCTAGGAACTCCTCTCCCCATGGAAATGCACCCATAGAGAACACCCATACTCATGCAGAGGCCTCCAGGGGCGGGCTCCGGCCATATCTCCCTGCTGGTTTCTCTACACAACTCAGGGAGGTGTGGGGTTTGAAGGTGTTTAGGGAGGATTAACTGGACATAGGGCTGTGCCTGGTGCCGCGTCAGTAAATGTTTGCTGAATGAGCGATCAAATGAGGGGATGGATGAGAAATCACTCAGATCCCCGGGCCCGGTGCCTAATAGGTGTTCAGAAACAGTTGTGATGAATGTGCATTTTTTTTTAAAAAAAATCAGGCTTAATAAAGTATTATTTACATACAGTAAAATCCACTGCCTTTGCCAAAAGGCAGTTCTATGCCTTTTGACAAATACAGTCTTGCCATCACCACAACCGTATAAACAATTTCCATCACCCCGGAAG
Organism: Scalopus aquaticus; assembly: GCA_004024925.1. Lineage (NCBI taxonomy): Eukaryota > Metazoa > Chordata > Mammalia > Eulipotyphla > Talpidae > Scalopus > Scalopus aquaticus. The sequence continues at coordinate 43,437 of PVIJ01000357.1, forward strand.
GTTCTCTTGTGCCATGTTGTAGTCAGTCCCACCCTCACCCCTAGGCATGGGCAGCCCCTGATCTGTTTTCTGTCCCTAGAGTTTTGTTTTTTCCAAAATGTAAATGGAATCAACAGTAGGAAGCTTTCCGAGCTGGTTTTTTCCACTTAGCATCACACACTGGAGACACAGTGGAGAGCGAGCATCACACAGTGGGCACTGCGCGCTCCAGGGCTGGGCTCCCTTTGGTGCTGAGCACCACCCCCGGTGGCCGTGCAGCAGCGCGCTCACCCGCTTGCCAGCTGGGTTGTTTCCAGCTTGACCACACCCAAGACCTCAACCCATAGTTGCATATGTAGGTTTTTGTATGAACCTAAGTTCACTTCTCTCAGGTAAATGCCGAGGGCTGGGATTTCCAGGTCACACGGAAAGTGTATGCTTAGCCTTTAAGAAGTGCCTTCCAGAGGGGCTGTGCCATCCGCATTCCCTTCAGCGTCTCTGAGCTTTCCGGCTGTTTTGCATCGGAGCAACACTTGGTATCGCACCTATTTACGAGGGGTGGACTCTGCTGATGTGAATAATACCTGTGATGTGAATTAAACCTGACACGCCAGCACTATCGGCGCGTGGTGGTACTTCTGTGGCTTGAATCTGCATTTCCCTAATGACTGGTGATGCTGAGTTGCTGTGTTTTGTCACCTTGATCTTGCAGCATATGGGCATGGCAGGCCAGCTAAACAGGTCGAGACCCTGCTCTCCTGGAGTTTTGGCTACTGTAAGGCTGTGTGGAGGAAGGGGGCCCACTCTGGACCTTATGAGGAGCCCCAGTTTGCTCAAAATGAGCGGATGCCTTCTGTCTACCATGCTCTATTCCTCGCCTGTGACTGGCTGGGTGGTTACTCGGCCAGGCTGTGACACTGGGTGCTGATGATAACTCCAGTTACCCCTCCAGGGGCCTTTCTCGGGGTACAGACAAGCTTGTGGTATCAGGAGTGGGAGTAAAGAACAGGGTGGAGCTGCTACATTAAGGGCAACACCTCCCATGAGCTCTATTCCAAAATGGTCAGGAAAGAGGTCTCCCCCATTTAAGGGGTGAGCTCGATAATGGTGCGTGTCTGCTCTGCACCCAAAATGGGTTCCCCAGTGACTTCTGAGCATATCCTGCCACCCTGCCCCTCCACCTGACTCCTGAGGCCAGGAGTCCAAGGAAGGCACAGGGGGGCAGGACCTCAGTCTTTGCCTCCCCATCCAGAGGGGTCCAGACCACCCAGAGATCTCCAGCTCTTGTCCCTTCCATTGACCATAGTGCAGCTGGTGCCCCCAGTGAAGCACCTGCCTGGCCTCCGCCGCCTGGTGCTCTGTGCAGGGCTCTCACTGTTCATCCATCCCTAGGCCTGGCCACGGCTGGCAGATTCCAGAAAGAGGACCACTTCCTCGGGTGTCTTTGCTCAGGAGTTCTGGCACCCTCAAGCCTCTATTCTGGACCCTCCCCAGCTGTACATTGGGTAGGGCCTGGCTCTCCTCCTCCTGTCCTTCTCCAGCTGCCTCTTACATGCTCCCCACGCCGCCTGAGAAGATTACAGAGTGGATAAAGGCAGGAGGTCTGCCAGGGCCGGTGCACAGGGAAGGCTTCCTGCAGGAGGTAGAGGGGCTGGGCTAGGACAGGGGGTAGGGAAACTCTGGAAGAGAGAGGAAAGGGGCAGGAATGGTCAAGGGTAGGAAGAGGGGTGGTGCCAGGGGGTATAAGGGCAGAAGGGGAAAGAGTGGGGGCTGTGTCTGCCCACAGCTGAAGAACTTTTACTGCTAGAAGTGTCTGGTGGCTATCAAGAGGGCCAAGGTCAGAGGCTCACCCAGCCGGCATGTTTTCTCCCGCCGCCTCCCCCTCCCCCAGATATTCTGGAACCCTAGATCACCTCCCTCCCATGCTAGCAGTAGTAGGCCTGGTCTCTTGCTCCTCCCCTTCCATCACTCAGTCAGCTAGGGCATCTCCTCTCCCCAGCAGACAGGGCTTGGAGGACACAGAAAAGTCAAAGCAAACTTTGAGGGAATGACTCATGACTTAGGGCAGGGCCACACCACTCTGAACTGTGCACCCCACACCTGTAGCTCCCACATGGCACCAAGAGGCCTGGGGGAATGTTTGCTGCACAAATATAGCTCAAAGATCACAGCCTTGCTGTAGGGGGGAGTAGAGAGGGGTGGCGGGCACGCCCTACCCAGTTCTTCCTCATTCCTCTCACTCACCTGAGGCCCAGCAACTGGCATCCCAGGCGGCCTCCAGGCATAGCTGCTGGAGATTTACAGGTGTCCCTCTGGCCCAAAGTTCAGAGTCACTGGCAGAAATCCATGCCCTGGTCCAGGGGTGCCCCCCCTGACCCTGTACCATGAAACTAGCCCTCCTCCTGGGGGTTTCCCGGTGCTGGCCATGGTCTTCACCACATCAAACTCTAGGGGAGGGCCCTGGACTGAGTCCAACATCAGATTCCCGACTCCCGGTGCCAGGCACCACCAGGCTGATCACTAATCTTATCTCTGGGACTGGGCCTCCTCCGCCCCACCCTGCCCTTGAGCTCGCCACCTTGTCAGAGCCCGGACCACCCTCCCGATGCTGCTGCGGCACCGCCGTCCCAGCCCTGCAGGCGGGAGCGCCGTATTCACCAGCTAGCCCGTAGGTGCTCTTCTCTCTCAGTGGGCTGATGGGCAAGGGCGGAGGGCCCTTGGTGGTGCCCAAGGTGGGGAACAGGGCCAAGTTTCCGAGGCAGTGACTTCCTAATCAGTTCTGCAGCCCAGAATGCCAAGCACTTAGTTCCCAGGAGCCTTTGGAGCCTGCTGGGTAAGCTTGGCAGTCTCTGGTCATGACCTTGGCTGCTCTTCTGCCTTTTCTGGGCCTCTGTTTCATTTTACAGAAAACAAAGGTTTGAGTGGACCCCTCTAACCCACCCCCCAGCTCTAAGAACAAAGACAGAAACTCTGGGTGATTCAAGAGACTTGTGAGCAGCTCCCAGGGCAGGAGTAGATGACCACACGATCACATTCCTCATGACCAAATCAAATCCTTCCAGCTGAGGGCAGAGCCACAGATTGAGGCCTTTAGATTCACTCACTGTAACACTTGGCATCAACTGGTTGATGAGCCTCAGCCCAAGCAAAGCAGTGGACACCTTCCTTCCGCTTTTTCCAACCCAGCTAGGAGGGCCTGTGCCCAGCACCTCAGCCTGCGCAGGGACGAGGGGACACAGTCACAGGCACTGACTTGCAGCCCCAGTGATCAGAGTCCAGGCCAGCCGAGACAGGTGAAGAAATTATCTCCTGCGGTCGCACAGTGGAGGTGGCACCGGGTCAGGACCCCAGGACCCCAAGGATTTCCCTTGGGTGTCAGTCACCAGCGCTCCTGGCTCCGCTCCACACAATGGCCCATGTTCACTACCCTTCCCTCCCTCCTCCCAGGCCTCCTCCCCACTATTTTGAAGGTAAACTCTGGTTATGGCGGATGTCATTCTGAGGTCACCTGTGGGTGGAGTGCTCAGCAGGTCACTCTAAGTGACTGACACGGGCCTGGATGGCACTGGGCTCACTGTGTACAGTCAGCCAGAAAAAGGTCACATGATGTCAACTCAATCGAAGTTGAGACCCACTTCCTTAGCAAGCACCCAGCTGAGACCTTTGACCTCCCCACCAGGCTCTGGCTTCTCCTTCCCTCCCCTCCTGCCCCAAGGATTGGGGTCTCCATGGGAAATTGAGGCCTTTCCTTCCAGAGTCATGCCCCAGGGAGACCTTCACTTGGGCGAGAAGGAAGCCGGGTGAGAAGAGAGCCCTCGTTTCATGGGTGAGTATGTGACCCTCCGGAGTCTCACGCCCAGAGCTGTGAGATGTGAGCCAGAGATGGCCTGCTGGCCCAGGAGGAAGCCTGGGGTCCCCACCTTCACCTCAGTGAAGGACAGCTGCTCAGACAGGAGGTGGTGGGTGGGTGGCTGGGAGGTGTGTGCTTTGGCTCACTCCTGAGTCAAGGAGCCCTCCCTGGAGCCTTCCTTCCATCCATGTGTTATTTACCCATCCCGTGTTTGGTGGGAGCAGAAGACAGCAGGGTTGTCGAAGCTGTGAGAGGAAAGGGCTGGTGGCCCTGGGATCATGCTACTCATTCCTCCCCCCAAATCCGTCCCTCCCTGGGCTGCCCTGTGGTTACCTGTCTCCACCCTCTCTGGCCTCTTCTAATGACCCCCATAGCCCATGGTCTGTGCACTTTCAAACCCAGCCTCCATGGCGGCTGCCCAGACACCTTTCTAAAACACAGACCTGATCCAGTCACCTCTGTGAGTCCCGCCTAGAAAAACCATCTGAATTCCTTGGCAGGGACCAGAGGGTTTCACAACCTGACCCCAGCTTGCCTGAGTCACCTCCAGTTCCAAAGAAGCACTGATGAATGCTGAGGAATGTTGATTGATGAATGAATGAATGAATGAAAGAACAACACACCCCAAACTCTGGCAGGGCTTACACCCTACATCCAGAAAGGCCAGAGGGACATGGTCATGGGCCTTGCGCTCTAGTCTGGGCTGCATCTCACAGCCCCTTCTTGTGGGAAAGGCCCTAGGTCAGTAGCCTTCCACTTGGGAGCTCTTGATTCTATGGCTCTTCCTGGAGCAATCAGGATGGGGACCCCCTCTTTGGACAGGGCCCTGAGCCAGGGAACACAGCCACTCCCACAGCTGGTTGGGGTCCTGACATCAGCTGAAATCATTTATTTATGCAAAAACATGTTTCTGTGGAATCCGGGCAGTCATCTGCGGGCTGTGGCCTCTTCAGAGCCAGGGGATTTTCTCAAATGCTGAGCCAGAGGTGCCTTTAGTTGGTTTTCCTCAGTTCCTGCTCAGTTCCTCCTACAGCTGGGGCAGTGGATGCCAAACAAACCTCCCAAGATGATGCCAAGTCTGACACCATCTTCAAGAAGGACTGGCAAGATACTGGCTCTTCCCTGTCCTGGGTCCAAGGAGCGTATGTCTCAGGGCTTCAGTTGTAGTCGCCAGTGGGTGATCCAATGGCGGCTCAGTTCTGAAGGTTTGCACAACAGTTTGCAGTCAATCAAGAAAGGTTGAGAAGAATGGGACTGAAGAGGTGAGAAGAGCCAGGAAGGACAGAAGGCACAGCCTCTAAGCAGAAGCAGGTGGCTTCTGTGAGAAGAGGGAAGATGGCATCGATTAGGGTCCAGCCAGTGCCTGGGGGTCACCTAGGCGGGAGAGGGCTGCAGGGGGTATACGCTCTCCTCCCAGCACCAGGAACACAAGGAGGCTTGGCAGAACAGGACTTGCTCTGCCTCCTCTCCAAAGAGAAGGGGTGGAAGGCTCAGCCCCAGGGTCAATGGGGGTTCCACATCCTTTGCTCCTCTGCAGTCCCAGGTCAGGTGGAAAACAGCAAGACTCCATTTGCAGGCAGCAGGCTTCATCCCTTCTCCACCCAGTCCTGCAGCCCTGGCGTTCCCATTCAGCTCCAGACTAATGAGCTTGTCTTCGTGGGAGCCAGGCCGCATGGGCAGATGAGTCGCTCTGCCTAGATCAATCAGGGAACGGCGCCAAGGCTGAGCCAAGGAGACCCTGGGGGACATCAGTCTTTGGGGATCAAATCTGGGAGGATAAATGCCTGGAAATGATGCCCCACAGACTTCTAGGTTGGTAACTAGAGTCACAAGTATGTGTCAGGAGCCTAAAATCCCTACACCATAGTGCCACACTGGGGAGGAGGGACAGTTAAGAGGCAGTCACTGCGTGGGGGGTGGCAAATGTGGGCCAGTGGCAGTAATGTGGTGGTCCAGTGAGGGTCAAATTATTTCCTGATCAAACAGGCAGATGATCATCTAGGTAGCCCTTCTTTCCAAACTCAACTCGCACTGGCGGGGACTGTCCTGCTGCTGCTCCTCGAGCTGGTTGTTTCCGGGTCCCACCCTGGATTGTTGAATAACTGGTCCCACTGAAGACTCATTTAGGGCCAGCCTCTCCTAGAAGACACCCCCAGACCCCTTTCTGGATATGGGCTCTCTAATGTCACGTTACTTGACTATTTCTCCAATTGGCATCCCAAGTGAGGTTCTACAAACTCATCCTGAGGCCCACACACGTTGGCCTCTAAGCCTCTCGGCACTGCAGCATCTTCCACTGCAAGAGGGATGCCATTCGCTCCCTTTGATTTTGCAACTATTTTTAGGGTACCTGCTGCCTGTGGGACCCTGTACTGGGTATCTTGGGGAGAAATGGATGAGTATCCTACCCAAGGAGACTTGCAGTCCACATTCAGTCAGGCACTGCCCCCCGCAACTTGCAGAGCCAGGACCAGTGACAGTCCCTGTGAAAGTGGAGAAGAGTGGGGTTTGGGGGTCACAGCCCTGTTCTCAAGGGGCTCACAGCCGAGTGGGGCACTGAGAGGCTCAGGGCGCTCTGTGAACTGATCAAGGAATGTTCCAGAATGTGCGCTGGGAAGAAGGAAGGAATAGTACCATTTTTATGCCTTTTGCATTCACATCTCACTCTGCAGCAGGACTGGATGAGCTGGGCTTTCCAACGGGAGTGTCAAGGGTCAGGGCAGGCTTTGTGGGGAGGGGCTGCGGGACAGTTTGTGATAATAATAAACAGAGGTTGGCCAGGCAGATCAAGGGTGGAAGGGCAGCGCAGGCCAAGCAAACAACCCAAGCAAATCTCAGAGAAGCAATTTAAGATGTGAGATAGGAAGTGCCTCAAAAGTACAAACTTTGCTTTGGGAGTTCAAAGAATTCTAGAGAAATTCCCAGATTTTTTTTTTTTTTTAAAGATGCTGTCATGTTTACCTCTTGAGACAAGAATGTGAGTCTGAGTCTGGCCGGTCTAATTTTTCCCCCCACTGCCTCTGTAGGGAGTTTCTTGGAGACAGCTCATGCTAAAAGCCCTTAGTAATGTTTTCTTCTGAAGACACCGATTCCCCACTGGATAATTAGGATGTAGCTGAATCTTTGGAGAATGGCTGCCTTTACTAAAGGGTATAAACTGCAGCAGCCCAGGGACTAAGGCTCCTTAATTGATACATTTTATCCACATTTGAATCTGACTTTCCATTTTGCAAGGATGTATATATATATATATTTTTAAGGCGGATGAGCTTGTTTTAAAAACTATCTCATGCATGTATAAAGGTAAAATGGCAAAAAGTGCTGAATTGATAAAAGTGGCTCCATTCTAGAATGTGTTCTATAATGATCTAGAATAGGATTTCCCATTTTTCCAGACCTGCTCTACAGCCAATGCAATGGTTTTCCAACCAACTCCCCACGCCACCTGATTCTGAAATCTAGAAAGGTCTATTTGGGCTGGGAGCCTCCTATACTCTGTCAGAATAGACATAGAGTTGAGAGGTCACGAACCAGCATAAGGGCCAGGAATGAATGAGGTTAAGCTCAGGGAAGGACAAGAGGTTTCCCAACCAACACCTGATGAGGCTAAGGGGACAGGACATACAGGGTCGTCTGACCTGAGTTTCGAGCTCTTCTTGGAGAGAAAATGTTACCCACAGAAAGTAATGTTTATAATCTTGGAAGCACATTAAAAGCCTCCAGTGCCAGGGAGAGCTCTGATAACCCCGTTAGGGAGACAAAATGGAGGGGGTAGAGGGACTAGAATTGACTCTGGGGAGAGTACACAGGGTCCTTGGGGACTCCCTTCTTCCAGCTTCCCCTGGTGAATGGGACCTCAGCCTCCTAGCCCCAGAAAGCCAGTTGCTCTGGGAATGATCACTTGTCAGTGGCCTTCTAGACCCAACTGGGAGTGTTTTTTCCAGAGACTCAGCTCACAAGCCAAGCAACTCATATTGTCTGCTGTCAAAACAGCCTCCCAACCCTAATGGCAGTACTTCTGGGGATATTGCCGAAGTCATGCGCCCAGACTCTCCCGGGGGCCTTTCATGTTCCCTAGCACTGGAGCTGGTGGTCAAGTGCTCCACTCTCCACTTCCCTCACCCCTGTTACCGGCACCGGTTGAGCTGACTGTCTGCTGGACCTCTGTCTCCCAATCAAACCTTAGCTGGTACCTCACTCTGAAGGAGAACTGGGAACTCTAGGCTTTAGCTCTGGGCTTGGGCCTCAGATAGGATGACTGGGCTCCTGCTTTGTCCCAAAGATCCATTCCCACCAGGCAATAAGAGGAAAGGGAACTACCATTAGCTGGCTAAGCACAAGCACAATGTTCAAGCCATAACCACAAGCCAAAAATAACCAAGCACACAAGGAAAGAAAGAACAGCAGAGGTAACAGACAGCAAACCCAGACCAACAACAATTTCAGATAATGGATTATTGAGTACTGATAAAACAACTGATAAAAAATTGAGTACTGATAAAACAATCATGCTCATTATGTCTAGTGAAATAAAAGACAAGCTGGAAGATTTCTGCAGAAAACTATAAACAGTGACTTAACAGATTTGAGAAAGAAACAAAGAGAACTTCTAAAAATGAAAAATAACATAGGTGAAATTTTTAAATGCCATGGAAGACTAGACTCAGCTGAAGAGACAATTTGTGAACTGGCAGATGGACTAGAAGGGAAATAAAGCAACAGAAAGCAGCACAGAGAGACCAAAAGATAGAAGTAAGGAAAAAAGGTTAAAACACAGAAAAGAGTAGTCTCTGATCAGTAGGAGTTCAAAAAGGAGAGGAGAGAAGAGACGCAGTATTTGAATAGATATTAACTGAGAATTTTCCAGAATTGATGAGACACCATTCACAGATATTAAGAATCCCAAAAAACTCCAAGCAGGATTAAAAAAGAAGAAAAGAAAGACAGACATACTTAACACATGTAGTAAACTGCAGAACAAACAGAGAGAGACAGAAAAAAAAGAGAGAGCCTGAGCCCAAAGAGAAAGTCAGTGGATGGTAGAATAACAGCCAAATGTACCAACAGTAACAATAGAAGCTGAGGATGGTGGAAACCTGACAACCCAGAATTCTTTATCTAGTGGAAATACTTTCATGAATGGGCACAAAATAAGCATATTTTCAGACAAATAAAAACTGAGAGAATGTGTAAGTGAGAAACTCTCACTAAAGGACATTGCAAAGGATGCATATTGGCCGGAAAGAATATGCTCTCACATAGACGATCAGAGATGCAAGGGGTATAAGGAACCAGAAAGATAAATAAAAGTGGAAAATATGTAGGTAAAGCGAAACAAAAATGAGCTGTATAATAAAGAAGTAGTTATAACGGCTTGTGAGGTTACAACAAAACAAGATAGAATTAAAGTACTTAATAATATGAAAGACAAGAGGGTGTAAACAGTTCAGTTTAAGGTTCTGCATTATCTAAGAGGAAAGTAAAATGATGGCTTAATTTCAGAGCTATGTGTATGCATGTGATGATTTCTAACAAATGCAAAAGGAAAAAGAAATAGCATATAACTTCAATAAATAGACAAGAAAAAATAAGTAAAAAAAAAAAAACAACAAAAACAATCCAGAAGAGAAATAAACATGAAAAGGGGAGAAAACTAGAAAGCACAAAAGCTGGTAGTGGGTTTAGGAGCATACAGGGTGCATGTGTAGACCTGGGCTTTTTTCATGGGTCCATGTGGCTTTGGAAAGTGTACCATTAGGTGCAGCACCATTGGCTGACCACGCTGTGTTGGGCTAGGTTTATCCTCAGGGGCTTATCCAAGGCAAAGGCTTCTCCTCGGGGGTGTCGCTATCTGTGTGCGGCCTTCTCCAGATATCTGTTCCTCTGCTCCAGTCACCTGGGCCACTCCCAAGCCTCCCTGGAGTCCTGACACCTGCCAGCGCTGTTGACGCGTATCCTTTCCCCTCTTGACCCTGGCCTGCCAGTGCCTATGTTTACCAATAAGCGCTCATCTGGGCTTTGGCAACAGCCTCCCACCTGTAGTCCTGATGGCACCTGACACTTCCAATCCTCCCTTTAAAGGCAGCTGAGACATCACCGCTCTTTGCCTTCTAACCTGCCCATCACTTCCAAAGGACTAGGGATCACACTAGAAAAATTAACACCGATCATCTGTTGAACACTCTGTATGCAGGCACACCCTCCATTTCCTCCTCACAGCTACTCCATCATGTGGTTTTAACATCATTCCAGTTTTATCCATGATGAAACTGGGCTTTGAGAAATGAACTGACTTGCCCAGGATTACCCAACTATGAAGGAACAAACCCGAGTCTGCTCGTCTGACTCAGAGGTGGTGCCCTTAATCACTAAGCTGGCTTTCAAGGATTTTTGTTTCCTAACTGTGGTAAGACACACCTAACATAACATTTACCATGCTGACCATCTGTAAATGTCCAGTTCGGTGGTATTAAGTGCAACTGTACTGTTGTGAGACCATCGCCACCACCCATCTCTAAAACCCTTTCATCTTACAAAGCTGAAACCATGTACACCTTAAACAACTGTTTCCCTTCCCCCTCCCCCAAGTCCCTAGCAACCATCACTTTACTTCCTGTTTCTTGACTTTCGAGGATTTCTATAGACTGCTCCTGTCTCAGTCTATGCTCAGGTAACGCCCACCGTTCTGTCCTCTGAGGACACCCTGCTTGAACCTAACTCTTGGTCTTTGCTCACTCTGATTCCTCCTGAAGTTTCCACTGAAATCTCCTCTGAAGTCTCATCCCATGCCACCCCCACCAGCGCCCCAGGAAAGAGCTCCTGCCTTTAGTGATCGTCAGCCGCGTGCATCATGCACAAGTGTGTTCATGTGTCCACTGCCCTGCTAGCAAACGCTCTATAGTTTACTGACAGTCAAGACCACATTGAGTTCACCCTTCACCCCTCCCCCCCAAAGCAGTACCCTCTACAGCGCATGGCAGAAGCTGCATGTGCGCAGATCCTTCCCTGCACAGCCCAGCTCAGAGGACAGGGCATGTTCTCCTGAAGCTGGGCACGCAGAGTTTTCGTGTCTGTGCCCTCCGGGTGTGTGAAGCAACAGAGGAGTTTCTGTGGTCAGAAGCACCCCTGGGAGGTATAAGGACTGGTTCTGAGCTCAGGACTTCTCTTCCTTCCACAGGACCCTCTCACTCCTCTTGCCTCCAGATGTGAAAGGGAAACTCTGAACCCTGAGCCTCCATCCCCAAAGGCGGTTTGCATCTCTACACACCATGCCTGCTTCTTTTCCAGATTCCTAGGAAATATATAACCTGAAGTTGGCAAACTTCCCATGTTCCTGCCAAGACCTGGGCCTGGGCAAATCAGATGGGAGCAATCCTCATGGGCCTGGTGCTGTGTGGATGCTGCTGGTGCTGGGGAGATATGATGAATGAGGAAGGATCAGAACTGTGCCCAGAGGAGCTTACTGTCTTGGTAGGGGGATAGGACACATGGGTCAGCTATGTGGAAACACATGTAATGGGGCCTAGTTACCAGTGTCAGGCCATAGCTTCTGCAAGACTGAGCCTCAGACAGGCCTAGTGCATGTGAGGTCAGCTAGGCCTGAGAGGGCCAGGGCACAAGCAGGCCTGTCCAGCTGACAGGAACTGGGACCCGAGAGGGTCCTCAAGGGGCACTCATGTATGCAAAGCTCGGGGGCAGGGATAAAGGTATACCAAGTAAAGGGTATGGGAGTCCCTGAGGTGATCAGCCTGGCTGACTAGACAGAGACCTAGTGAAAGAACCAAAGAAAAGAGTCTAAGGTTGGAAACTGGCCGGGCTGAGGAACCTGGGTTTTGATGGGACAGTCAGGCCTTGTCGAGGCTGATGTGTGCAGGACTAAAAGAAGGCATTCAGGCAGCCCTTACCTACATTATTCCACAGCCTTGGTGATGTGAGTGGATCCCTGAGCCCTACAGGACAACCTCATTTCTGAATGCAACAAAAGGCAGATGAAAAAAAAAAAAAAGGCTGATCCATTTGAAAAAGGGAAGAGGGTGAAACCAGCCTCTCCCAAACCTAGCCTCTCCCAAACTTAATCCTTGCACCCAAGACCTGAAACACTCCCTTTGAAAGTCCTCATCCATTGAAGTTGCTTTTCTTTGAAACCATAAAAGAATAAATTTGTCTCAGTGGCAGGAAAATTCCATATGCAACTTGCAGCATTTATAGAGTGGGAACTGCTGGTTTGGAAGAGAGTGGCCTGAACCCAAGACCTTTCTGGACCCAGGGGTTAAGGCACACTCTAGTGTCAGACACTCTGTGACAGGCCAGTTGGGTGACCTTGGGTAAGTCACTGAATCTGATGACACCTCACTTTGCTCACTCCTGCTATGAAGATCCTGCTATGAACATCTGCCTCCATTCTAGAAGGCTGCGCCTACCTCTGTACACAAGGGTTTCTGCATATATCAACAAGGACGTCAGGCTAGTTGAGATTCCAGGGTGTTTTTAGACTCTAATAGTCGATTATCTTTTCCAGGGAAGAGTTCCACACCTTTTGGCTGTCATAGCAGGAGATGGAATTCTGGAAAGGCAAATGGTCACCAGAACTAAACAGTCATCAAGAGTGGAATGGCCTTGAAAGGGTGCAGTCTGTTTTATAATCAATGCCAGATGTGTGCTCAGAGCGACCAGAGCAGGGTAAGTGAGGGGGAGTCTCTGTCCACACCAAGTACTACAGTGCACAGCAGGAGGTGAGAGGCTGAATGACTTAAGAGACAGCAGAGACTGGAATAGGATGGTGGCTTCATGAGAAGGTGGAGATGGAGGTGTTAGGGGGAAGAAGGCAGAATATTGATCCTGAGCACCAGAAAATGAAAATGGCTGAACCTAGAGCCTTATCTCACACCATATACAAAAACTAACTCATAATGGATCACGGACTTAAATGTAAGAAATGAATGTATAAAATAAGTCATAAGGGGAAAGATAAATATTGGATGATTTCATTCACATGTGGAGCATTAAAAAAAAAAGCAAAACAAAACAAACAGACCAAATCAAACAAAAACAAACCTTTGGATTATGGCAGCAGAACTAAGGTTAAAGGGCAGGGTACAGGAGTGGCTGCAGCAAAGGCTTGAGGGGACCTAATAGACTGCAGTGGAAGGTTATTAGTACTTGGTGGTGGGCATGGTATGGTATCATATATTTGAAGAAGTATGAACCTGTATGCCTAAAACATATACAGTGTGGTAAAGCAATATCATCTCAAAATTTTTTTTAAATCATCAATCTAAGGGGTGAAAGAGCTCTTACAAAAATAGAATAAAGTAAAAATCTCCATCAAGATTGAGAACTTTTGTGTTTCAAAATACACTGCTCCAAAAATAAAAAACTAGGGCCTCCCTGGTGGCACAACGGGTTAAGCGCCGCGCTGTGAAGCTGTTGGCAGCTGCTGCGCGAGTTCAATGCCCAGCCAGGGAGATTCCCACATGGCGCAGCAGACCTCTCCTGACTCGCCCACTGCTCCCCTCAGCAGTGTATTTCTGTCGATCTGCCTGTTCTACTCCCCACTCTGTCTCTGGTAAACCCTCTCACTGCCCCACACCTCTGGCCTGCACCCAAGCTTGTATGCATAAATAAATAAATCTTTAAAATAAATAAATAAAAATTAAAAAAACTAAGCCACACACTAAGAGAAAATATTTGCAAACTTCATAATCACCAGAAAGCTCAAATATATCACATATAAATATATGGCATATTTGAAACACAAGTCTTTTTTTGGATATATAGTTTACAAATATTTATATAACATAAAATCTATACAGTATATAATACACAGTATAATGTACAATATATAATATATGTAAATTATAATTATTTTATACATTATACTAATACAAATACTCCAGCTTAAAGGAAGGGCAAAGCATTTGAAGAGACACTTCACTAAAGAAAATACAGGGATGGCAAGTAAACACATGAAAAGATGTTCAACATCATTCATCATTAGGGAAATGCAAATTAAAAGCACAGTGAAATACCACTCACACCTACTAAACAGGCTGCAATTAAAAAGATAGACTATACCAAATGTTGACAAGGATATGGAGCAACTACAGCATGTTGGGAGTGTAAAATGATTCAACCACTTTGGAAACCAATTTGGCAGTTTTTTTAAAACTGAAACATACATCAACCAGCCATTCCACTCCTGGGTACTTATCCAAGAGAAATAAAAGCATATAGTCACACAAATACTTGTACATGAATGCTCAGAGCAATGTTGTTTGCAACAGTCCCCAAACTAGAAACAAGTCAAATGACCATCAACAAATAAATGGAGAAACAAACTGTGGTATAGTCGTACAATGGAATCCCATTTCAGCAATAAAAAGGAACAAACTACTTAAACATGCAACATGGATGAACCCCAAAACAATGATAATGAGTGAAAGTAGGGAGTCCAAAAAAGGACACACACTAAATGTCACATATGTACATCTCTAGACTATATAAACTGATCTGTAGTGATTGATAGCAGAATAATGGCTGGCTGAGTGGCGCAGGAGGGATTTCAAGGAGGCACAATGAAATGAGTGAAGAATATATGCATTGTCTTGACTGTGGTTATGGTTTCACAGGAGTAGACGTGTCAAAATGCATCAAGTTATAGAGTTCAAATATGTGCAGTTTACTGTACATCCATCATACCTCAATAAAGCCATTTAAAAGGAGGAAGGAGAGGAACATGACAGCCCTTGGCCCCTTGGCAGACAATTGTCACTCCTCAGCTCTCCTGGCTGAGTATGGGCTTTGTCTACAGAATCGATGTCTTTTCTGCCATCGGGTGTTCTTTATCTACTCAGCTGTACCTCCCCCACTGGTCCACACTCCTGAGGACAGGACTGTGCTTCTGTGTCAAGACTATCCTTTCAAGAAAGAGGACAGTGATGATGGAGCAGCCTCCAGGGCTGGCAGCAGCCGAAGGGCTGGTCAATCACTGGGACCAGTGCTGATCACACCAGGCTCGTGCTTGGGCACTTGGCCCACTGGCATTCCTGCCTTGTTTGTGGAATGTTCATCTACTCACTCTGGGAATCCCCCCAAAGTTGCGGCAGAACTGGGTAAGTCAGAGGCAAGATGCTGACCCATGCCTGGTTTGAAAAGAACTGAGCCACTGGGGCTCACCCTGCAGGTCAGGGCTGTCAGACAAGATGGTCATTATGTAACATCCCATGAGTCATGAAATTCTGAAGCCAAGAAGCCAATGTCACGTGCAAGATGCTCCTCTAGCAACTGGCTGAACCCAGATTCCAATCTTTACCACACTGACCTGATTAAAGTATCTGTGGTCCTGCGGTCAAACAGTTGCTCTGGCTAAGGCACTCATAAGCTGACCATCTTGCTAAAGCCAAATCAGAAGCTCTCTCCCTTCTAGAAGCCAGGCCAGCAATCTTGCATGCCACCAGGTAGGTCTTGGCTTTTGGAGGGCCAAGTACTTGACCCTACAAGAAGGAGTTTATTCTAGTACATCCAAGCACCACATGGGCCTTCAGTAGATGTGTGTAACAAAGCACAGAGAGGCTGAGTGTGGTCCTCCACGCTGCTGTCAGTTCTGCCTACACCTATGATTCCTGCTAACCTGCTGTGCATTTTCCTTGAGGGCATCAGCCTCACTTACAGAAAGCTTGAGTTGAAAATCCAAATGAAATGGACCTGGATGTTGGGGTCACTACTAACATGGCTAAAGAAAACCTTTCCTCTCAACTCTTCTGATAGCAAATGTAGCCTTTCCAATACATTTAGCAGGCCTGACATTAGCTGCCTAGAGCTAGCAAGGGCCCCAGAGACCCCACAGGGGAGGCACTCAGTTCCACAGGACTCACCCAGACACCAACTGCAGGTAGGAGGTCCCCAAGTTACCTTCACTTTGTCTGACTCAGCCGCATATACCCACAATCCCCTCTTCAGGTTCTATAATTTGCTCTATGGCTCACAGAACTCAGGGAAACACTTTACTTACAGAGGCGACGACTGAGGAACTGTCCAATGGAAGAGATGCAGAGGGCTAGGCATGCGGAAGGGGGGCAAGCTTCCATGCGCCCTGGGCACACTGTCCTCCTGAGCCTCAATGTGTTCACCATCCAGAAGTTCCTTCATTTAAGGTTTTTATGGAGGTCCCCTTGCATCGGCATAATTGATTAATCCTGGGTCATTGGCGTTTGTGTTTAGCTAATTCCCAGCCAGTCCCTCACCCCTCCTACGGGTAGGGCTGGGGCACTGAAAGTTCCAATTCTCTACTCAGAGGGTGGGTTCCTTTGGCAACCTGCTCTGCCCACCAAGATTCATCTCATGGCCATGACACAGGATGGGCTGCTAGGGTGTATACGAACATAAGTGTATGTTCATCTATGTGCAGGAAGGTCATCTTGATTTTGAGAAGGACCAGGCTGCAGCATGAGCGTGGGGCACGTGCGCACAGAGGCACGCAACTAGGCTGTGACCCACATCCTGCCACCAGTGACCTCCAGGACGCCACAGACCTGGCTCTGCCCCTCAGCTCTGGCCAGCATGTACATTCTCCCCCGGGCCCCGAGTCTGCAGGCTCAAAATTTGGGAGCACCCCTCATCCTCCGAGACACTGCTGACAGCTCAGCTTCTCAAACAATGAGCCACAGTGACCCAGACAGCGCTGCCCTGGGCGGGGGGTTGGGTGGGCAGCCTGCAGGGTGCTCTGAGGAGAGGGTGCTCACTCACCTCGCAGCCCAAGCAGGAGTCTCCCAAGGCATGTCACTCGGGGCACGGCACTTCAGTTAGCTCCTGCAGCCCACAAAGTTACAGGGGTAAATCTTGCCCTGCGGAACCTCACGCTAACTGCTCCCATATGTTCATGATATGACAGGAGACAAGCATAACAATTCGAGACTGCAGGATCTCACCGTCAAAGTGCAATTTGATTCAGGAACATACAATCAACTCCCAGGAAGAACGAGGCTCCAACACTTCTAATAAATGAGAATGAGGCTGAGAAGTCAACGCCCCAAGACTAGGATCACCATCTACAACCCCCCACAGCTGCATGACATGAAGGCAAAGGCAGTTCCGAGCCCAGTTCCGAGCGAGCCTCTGCCCATTTGCTGGAGGATCGGGGGTAGATCATGGCTTTCCCATCAAGCTCCTGAGCTGTAAAAACGCTCCCTGCTCTGTCAGGGTGCACGGGGGAGCCTGGCTCCCTAAGCGACCTGGGCTGACTCTGAATAAGGGCCATCTGGGTCGTTCATCTTCCTCCATGAGACGCTGAACTTCCCCTAGACTAGTCCCTGGACGGCTCAGCCTGCAGAGAGCACTCAGGGGCCTTCCTGTGAAAGCAGTGGACTCTCTCCACAGCACCCTGAGGGACCAGGACAGTGGAAGGAGACCAGGGACAGGCATGCCCTCAGCTCAGAATCCTCAGCCTCCTCCCTCAGGCCTCAGAGGAGGCACACCCGGATTTACTGCTGGTCTGGCAAGAGGTGGGGTATTCGAGCGGGACAGCCTCCGTGGCATCTTTACTCTGTGACCTTGGCCACAGTGGCCACCCTGGCCCGTGCCTTGGTTTCCCCGCCTGTCAAGGGGCTCGGTTGTAAGAACCGAATCAGGATATGTGCTAAACAAGTGTCACCTAACAAACACCCCATAAGTGTAGCACCCTCCCCACCTTCCTTCCAACCACACCATCACCTCACCTCTGGTGGGACAGCAGCTGCCCCAGTACTCTCAGTTTATCATAAGACAAATTCGGAATCTGACTCCAGGTTTTGGGTGAAACGGAAAATAACTAACTCTAAAACTGTGTAGCTACATTTTGAATAAATAAATATGTGAGTGTTATGGCTTGCTCTCTTTACAATCTATTATTTTTTCTAGCAAACTCGGCCACTAGCTTAGCGGAATCCAGTATTTTGGAAAGTTTCAGTGGATAGGAACAGCAAAGAACTATGATAGCCCACATTACTTTTTTAAAAAGGAGAAGAAGAAACAAAACTGAAACCAAATTTAATTTAAGAAATGCCTTTTTTTTGCGGGGAAAATATGTATTGTAAAAAGGCGAGAATATTAACACACACAAAAACAGGATTTCTCCTGCAAAGTCTTTAGCTCAGGCAATTCCAGAACTCTTTTCAAATTTTCCATTCTGATCTGAATCCAACTGCAGTTCACTTTAAAAAGAGTTCAATTTATAGTGTTTAATCATATTGAGCAGGATATGAAATTAATTTTTCTATCCTCAATAATATTTGCTGAGCAAATAATCTCACAATTTTTAAAACAAGTTTGTTCAGAAATATTTCAAAATTAGCTTTTACATTATTTCTTATCATGCTTTAGTTGGAGGGTGGTTCTGTTAGTCAAAAACTCCTGATTTGTTTGTTATTATCACAGTGGTTGTATATTTCACTGGATCAGACAAGGCGCCACACTGGACTAGCTAAATGGACATTTGGCTGGCTTTGTCTCTAGAGGGAGTTTCTGTACTTTTCCATCAAACAGTTTTAAACATCATTTTGGTACCTGAAGTCTGACTAATACAACTGTAATGGTGGTGAACAGTACTGTCCTCTTACAGTATATTACAGAAACTAGTATACTAGTATACTACAGTATACTACAGAACCAAGAAAAAATTAGGTCACATGGCTGAGGCTGCTCAGGGAGGAAAAGAGGAGCACATATGATAATTTGGGCATCTTTCTGCAGAAACCATGACACCTATGTCAGTAAAACTCAACACACACTGGGTCTCGTAGCTGACCCCAAATATGGCAGGCCATGGTGGGGTCCCGGGCACCTGGGTTTCAGGGGTGAGCTGCCAATGCAGTTGTATAGTCCCTACACTCGGGGTTTAATGCTTTCCACTCATCATCTAAGAATCCTTGATTTTATCTTTAAGTTTGTTTGTGAGGTCTGATGGCACCATTGTCCATCAATGTGACCAGGGCTCGGAACCTCAATTCACTTGAGATCATGTCCTCCTGGGACAGGTTCTTCGCCCACTGCCTACCACCCCCACCCAGTAGCTACACCTACCCTCCCTGACAGGGGCCTGGGTATAGGTGCAGGGAACGTCGAGGGTAGGGTTGTGGGTGTCGTGTCACTGGTCAGCACCCCAGGCACTGTGATCTGCTCTCGGAGCTGTGAGTGACCCTGTGCCTGAGGATTTGCAGCATTAAGTATAATATTTAATATTATTAAAATATAATAACAAATTATAATAATATATAACTAACACGATAACGGATTAAAGATGCTATTATAACTTGAGAAACTTTGGGAAAAGGAAAAAAGTTATTTCCTATTTTTTGAACAAGAGTCCCCACTTCCCACAATTATGATGGTGGCCCACGTAGCAGGCACACAGAGGAGACTGTTCCATTCCTGGAAAAGCTTTACTGGAATGTGATGGGAGTGTACATTGGCACAACCATTGAGAAACCACTTGGCATCAGCTGGCAAAGTCCAAAATGCACACACAGCCAGGAGAAATTCCACAGGAATGTGTACACAGAAGACACCTATGAGAGTGTTACAGCAGCACTGTGGGAAATACAAAACAGGCAGGAACAATCTGGATGTTCACCAGGAGAATGGACACGTGGTACATTCATGCATCAGAGCAACAAGACCAATGAATTTGAAGTAATATGGGCCAACTTCGAGGACTGTGGACTGTAAATGAAGCGGCCCCTTGGGCCTTTATAAGCCACAGCTGTGTCTCGAGTCCTGGAGCAGGGAGGGGATGACCTCTGTGGGAGGCTGTTAGAGCTGCCTCCAAGACCCGCCTGCACCCAGCCCCCCACAGATCCAATGCCTGAACTTCTACTGCTAGAAATTTACTCCTCTGGGTCAAGGAGTGACCTATGTGCTGTGCTGGAGATCAAAGAAAGCCAACAGCTTCCGGTTCTACATACCTCTGCTGGGTAGCCACTGGCCACAGCCCAAACCCATCTCACTAAAGACCTCATGGAAGGATGCTGATGTAAGAAGGCTGAGCCACATGGTCAAGGACAAAATTTGGGGGGACAGTAGTATTTAAGGATTGGACATATGAAGAGAGATCAGAGGAGGTGGCTGGAAAGCATCAGGAGACAAGAAATGCCAATGAAATCACAAGAGTTTTACAGAGTTCCAGAAACTGATCACACATCACACGGGAGGGCAGTCAGTGACTAGTCAGTCAGGTGAAATGCTGTCATTTCATAATCTGACAGTTAAGTCATTTAAGTTTTGGTAGAATGATGGGAGTGACATACACAATTGGTGGGGCGTAAAAGAAACTAAGGAAATAAAGGCATAAAGTGTGGGCTATTTTTTAAGAAGTTTGTTTATAAAGGTGGGAGCTGCAAGGGATGAGAGAATGAAGGTAAGGATTCCTAGACTGGGAGAGAATTTTGCTTGCAGGGTGAAGGAAAGGCATGAACCACAAAGGAAGGGTTAGAGAACCAGAGCAAGAGGGTAATATATTGAGCTGGGTCCTGGAAGAGGCAAGAGAGGGAGGGAGGGAAAGCCCAGGTGGAAGCTCAGTCGGAAATGCCATGTGGATCCCGTGAAAAGCAAGGAAGAGAGCAGCTGGGAAAGTGACAGGCTTCACTCCCCAGTAAGGCAGAAGTCAAGGTCAATGGAGACAGAAAGCCCTGGGTAGAGCCGGACAGGCCGGAAGCAGTACCACGGGGAAGGGGATTAGCATCTGGCCAGGTGAAGAGCTGGCAAAGTTGAGAAGCACATCTCTCTGCTAGCTTTCTTTTGTCCCAGTAGAGCTCGGCAGCTCTGAAACCCAGAAGGTGGAGGGCTGGGTTATTCCGGGCTGGGGAAGGCAGAGCGCGCAGCTTAACATGGGCCGTAAGGCCACTGAGCGTGTTGGCTGGACGACAACAGCTCCGGCAACAGCTTGGAGTTGGCAAACAAGAGACTCTTCCACTGCTGTTTTTAAAAGCAGATAAGAGTCTGCTGCGACTTAAAAGATATTAAATAGAAAAGTCATTCAAATGACCAGAATTGATGTTTTTAATACTGAAGGCGCAACCTGCACGTCCCTTACTGCTGGGCACTGGCCAGGCCCAAGTGCCTTCTATGCACACGTGACCTTACCCAGCTCTTGGCCTCATGCCCCCCTCACAGACTCAGAATAACAGCAGGGTGAGATGCTTGTCTTTACTTCCCACCCTAACTCCTGTGCAGGTGAAAAAGGAGATGTTTATAAATTTTTAAAATTCAGTATTTTGGTCAACCAAATGACCTATTATTGGAAAAATGACTGGGTTGAAAATGATCATGTCTCTTTGATGTTTTTAACACAGAAACCCAGGTACTGAGCCCTGAAGCAGTTTCATGGCCCTCTGAAACATCTGTAAATGATTGGTCCATGTTTCAGAATTTAAAGACGAGGGCTCTTTTCTGTGCTTTCTGTTTTTTAACTCATTTTCAGTAAATCGTTCCTACTTTACACTGCTTGTGCTTATGAAAAAAAATCAAATGATCTAAATAGCCAATGATAGGATTTGCTTGTAGGTGTTTTTCTTATTAGAAAAACAAAGCATGCTCAGGACAGAAAAATAAAAAATGCTGAGAAGGGAAGGGCGGACAGAACTGTACTCCCTCTCGAAGACCACGGTTCACCAACAACTGGCTCCTTCTTGGAGTGTTTATTTGGTGGGTTCTCAACAAGTTTACTTTTTGCCACTTATACTTGCTTTAAGGAATCCAGCTCTCCAGGCCTTCCTTATGCACCCCCTGCCACACACCTCCCCGGTGTCCCAGGGAAAGAGTTTTGGAAGCCAGAGTTGAGGGTGCTCTCGGGCAAGGCTGTGGAGAAGAAAGCCATCACGGGCTCCCCTTGGAAGGCGAAATGGCCACATCTGCTTCAAGGACTGCAAGGCCCTCGCTGAATAACCATGTTAACAATCAGCCCTGGACATCTGTGAATAATCTGTAACCTTTTAATTTGTGTTTTTGAAGAGTTCCACAAAGCCTGGTAGGTCCTTCAGTCAGAGACACTCAACTCATGGCTAAGTGGAGCCAGTGAAACCTGAACTTGAGCCATAACAAGACTAGGAACAAAATTTAAAAGATTAAACAAGCTCAAAATGCCAACAACCATCCTGAGTGGCTGTTATCCTGAAATAACAGAGCAAGTATGTGTTTCCACATGGAGCTTCCTGGTGTGCCCCCAACTTGGTCTGCTCAGGAATGAGGGAACATGCCATGCTCCAGACCCCCAGAGGTGCTGCCTTTCTCTGCCTGTCGGGAGTGCGCCCGGGCCGCACCACCCAGCCGCGGAAATCCCCACCCGGCAGCTGCTGAGGGCATGGACACCTCGTGCCTCAGCTTGTGCAGCACGGTGTGCACGTGGACAGCGCACGGATTGGGCGCTGGGGCTGACATTTACCGCCATTGGCCAGCAGGGATTGGTACGGATTGGTTGTTTGTGCTTCTCCTTTTGCTGATTGGCTCGCTAAATGTATAAATGTAGAAGGAAGAAGGAAAGGAGGTAGAAGGATAAGAGTAAGAGAAAGAGAAGAAGAAGAATAGAAGAATAAAGACCGCAGGTTTGCTGAAAGATTGCTGCCGTGTCGTCCTTGCTGGTCAAGCGCGCGACATCTGCCCACAGTCAAGTGAGGTGACCTTGTGTCTTCAACCTTCAAGAGAGGAAGAAAGGCCTGGAGAACGTCTCTCATGCTCCCAGGACACAGCGGTGAGCTGCATTCCCCAGGCGGCCTCCAAGTTGCTGATGGGTGAACTGGCCCCAGGGTGGTCACGGAGACAGAAAAGACCCAGACTAGGCAAGATTTTCATCTTGGTTCTGCCCCATTCCAGATTTTGGGATGTCCAATTCTCCAATTACTTGCCTATAAACTAGGGATCCTTATATGATTACAAGGACTAAAACGGCACTACGTAGGCAAAATACCTGGCACATACGTGGTGCCAGTGATTATAATTTCTCTACATCCCAGCTCAGTGGTTCCATCATGTCTTCTCAAACTTGCCATTACCTGAGCAAGAGCATCCTGGAGTCTGGGGTAACAAGATTTATTCATTTATTCAACCAACATTTAGCACCTGTACACCTAGCCCCTTGGGACAGCAATTTCACTTAAAGATTTTTTAAATTAGTTTAAGATTAAGATAAATATCATGAGGAAGAACTCAAAATTTGCATTAACTTTAAAGAAAAATACAAACCGGGCCTCCCTGGTGGTGCACCGGGTTAAGTGCAGCACTGTGGACCTGTCGGCAGCTGCTGTGCGAGTTCGATCCCCGGCTGGGGAGATTCCCACATGGCGCAGCAGACCTCTCCTGCCTTGCCCGCTGCTCCCCTCAGCAGTGTGTTTAGGTCTATCTGCCTGTTCTGCTCCCCGCTCTGTCTCTGGTGAACTCTCTCACTGCTCCACACCTCTGGCCTGCACCCTGGCTTGTATGCATAAATAAATAAATAAATCTTTAAAAAGAAAAGAAAAAAAAAATACGAACCGTTTGACTCATGCCCCAGCCCTCCCAGGGTTCCACACCAGGCAGCTTGAAGCTGCTAAGAAGCCTAAGGACGTGACCTCAGATCTGGTCGACACAGAGCTCCACCTGTGCCTGCAGTGAGTCATGAGCCGCAGTGACATGGTCCCTCCTCGGGAAGTCAGGGCGGAAGAGAGCAGTTCCAAAAGGCACGTCAGCCAATTACATAGCAGCCTGCCCTCACCGTGCTCCCTGTCCCCAGAGCTTCGCTGCACAGTCTGTCTTCCTGACTTCCTAGTTGTCCTGGGAAGACTCTCCCAAGATTATCTCACCTTCAATTCTGAAGAAAAGACACTCCCATTGCTAGGAAGGTTTCATGAAATCTGTTGCTTGTTAAATCTGGGATGTTTAGCCAGATCATTGTTTTTCTTACTCCCTTCCAGCTTCCTGCCACTGATGGGGTCACCCTCCAAGCTCAGATCCCGGGGAGTTTGCTCCCTGCACCTTGGTGGCCTGGATCTGTGGGCTCTGCTTAGCCACAGGTCAACCTGAGCTGGAAAGCAGATCTCCCAAGTGTAATTTCTCCTCAGAAAAATGGAGCTCCTCCCTGAATCATTCACCAAGCGAATTCATTTCAGTACTAGATACAAAGAGAAAAATAGCAATAGTGACCATCTCTGAGTGGTGAGAAGATAAGTGATATCTAGTTTTACAATTTTGCTTACTGGTATTTTCTCCTTTTCAACAACGAACACAAATTCTTGGTGAGTAAACAATGAGAAAAAATGTCAGGTCTAACATTCCTCATTTAACTCTTTTTTTTAATGATTTCATATTCAAGTTCAAAATTCAAAGCAGTTAAGCAACAGAATGTTTCTTCATAGGAGACTAGAAGTCCAATCCTCCTGCATGTTGCCCTTTACTAAGCTGAACCAAATTCCAGTTTCTTTCTTTGGTTTACAAAATCAAGTGAAATTGCTTTTAAAGCAGGGTTGTAATCCAAAGTAGTTTACATATTGTTAAGGTTATCTTCTTATGAATCAAAATCACAACAAAACTGAAAAACTGCTGGAGCCATAGAAAGGGGATTTGAAGCGCTGGGCGGTCACGTTATTCTCAAAATAACCCAGTAACCTGAGGAAGTGACGTCACATGTGGGACTGGCCGACTCATTCATTCCCAAGTATCTGAACATTTACTATGACCCAAGCCTGGTTCCAGGCACTGGGGATACAGCAACAGACAAAACTAGCAAAACCTCCTGCCCTCAGAAGCCTGCATTCCAGTCAGGAGACAGAAGATGCCCAGGCGGTGCCACCTTCCCTCCAACAGCACTAATGCTGTTTCTGTGTCTTGGTTATTTTCCAGCTATTTTTCTTAGAAAAGAACTTTCTACTAAGTCCCTTCGAAAGCTCACGGCTAAGTCAACTATTTCTCGCCATTACCCTGCCAGGAGTGGGATGGACTGGATATCAGGACCTTCGGAGTCAATGTAGCGAGCGACCCGGTCATGGCATTCCTGGGGTGATTCTCCTGACGATGTAGCCGGTCCTACATCAATCTAATGGTTGAGGTGTTCCCAGAAGAAGAAACTGAAGTGCCCCAAGCATGAGTAGTATAGAGAACTGAGCTGGAAGACTGGGAAAAAGGGAGCTGCCACAATGGGTTACTGCGCTAAGCAGAAACAGGAATGGGCCCTAGGGAAGAGAGATTTCACAGCTACAAATGGAGAACATGTCAGTAGCCAGAGCGGCCCCACAGTGGAATGGGCAGGCCCCCAGTGGAGACCAACCCAGCTTTGCCACTTACAGGCTGTGTGATCCTGGGCTAGTTCCATAACCTCTATGGGCTTCAGTTTCCTTATCTGTAAAAAGGGAGTTACAATGTTAGTTAGTTCATAGGATTGTGATGAAGATTAAATGAGAAAAAGCATATAAAGGCCAGGGCCCTGCCTGACACAGAGTAATTTGGACATTGAAAGATTCTGGCTCAGATGATGAGTAGGAACTTATGTTCTACTCTGTTTTCATAGCAGAGTTTATTTTATATCAAGACAATATACTATACAGTCATATTTGGCAAGAGAATTAAAATTTGTAGTTGTGATCTTAACATTACAAAAATCAGTGCTATGGTAGAGATACAACCCTTCGAGGACCCCTCTGAATATAGCTACCACATTTCTGGTGTGGCTGTGATCCCCCTAATACATGGCTTCTGGCTAACCTGGACACAAGATACCTGGAGGGTATCTTAGATACCCTCCCTGGAGGAGTGCCTGGGTACTGGGCAGAGACAGGATCGGATCAACACCACGGTTTCATGTATACTCAGATCAGGGAGTCCCTAACGCAGGAGTACCCTCCATGTCACTGCTGCACATACACCCAACAGGACTGATTCAGAGGTGATTTGGGGTTCAAGCATAGGAAGTCCCAGAGAGGCTGTGCTCGGAATCACAGAGTTCCCATTACTGACCACAGCAGCAGTGGCAGCCTCAGGTCCCTGAGACAGCCAAGGCCAACGGACCAGGTGGAGGAATGGCTACCCATGAGGTGGGACTCTGGAGGCACAAGCAGACTCAGTAGGGAGCCAGGTTCAGAGGGACAGAGGCAACCTGAGGGCAGCACAGTCCTTGTGTGGCTCCAGGGCTGAAGGGCAGCACCAGAAAAGTTTCCTCCTGTACCCCAATGAGGGTACCACTGTCGCAAAGCCCCAGGTGACATACTTCCCACCCTTGGCCCACCTCCTGGCTGTTGATAATGGTCCAAAGGCAGGAGAGAGAAAGCAGCCAATGGTTTCTATGTGCCTAGCAGGCCCTCTGGCTGCTGTGATCCTCTCATGGGCTGCCTCAGTTAGGGTCACAATGGCCCACCAGCTCCTGCCACCATACCCTTCCACCCCGCAACTTTCTGGGCATGACTAGGCCTGTCTGAACTCTCAGCAGGTACAGAGCTCAGCCCTATCTACTTCCAGTCCTCTCATGCCTACTAAAGAATCAAAATCCCAAACAACAATATCCTGTGTATGCGTGGCGCTTAGCACTTTTCAATGTATTTTTCATATCCTGTATGTATTGGTTAGGATTTTTAGTTACAAGCAAAAGTAACTAACTTTGACTGATGCGCACAGCAAAGGACATAAATGATATGATAGTGAGTGGCTCACAAAGTCTCTAGGAGGGTAG
Source organism: Scalopus aquaticus (assembly GCA_004024925.1). Taxonomy (NCBI): domain Eukaryota; kingdom Metazoa; phylum Chordata; class Mammalia; order Eulipotyphla; family Talpidae; genus Scalopus; species Scalopus aquaticus. The sequence goes on from PVIJ01000357.1 coordinate 69,923, forward strand.
AAAATCAGGCTTGGAAGCAGAGTCAGGAAGAACGCCCCAACCCCAACTTAGCAGGGGTCCAAGAAGACATCACTGTGACCCTGAGGCTGGCACGTCACCCCTGCCACATACACCACAGGCATCCTCATGCTGGACGCTGCTTGTAAAACTGCTGGCACTAGAATCTGAAGTCAAACTCAAAGGGGAACAGAGCAGGCCCGGCTCTTTGCTGTCACTAGCACTCCATTCAAATTTGTTGAGAGGTGGCCCAGGGGCTTGTCTGACTAGAGGGACCTGAGCCTCAGGCTGAGGCCCATACCTAATCTGTACTACCCCTGAGGGGAGAATTCCTCAAACACAGGAAAGAGGCTCAGCTGCCAGGCAATCAAGGAGTCTACTTGGTTGGACAATACAGTCCAACCAATACATGTCCACTCCTGTATCACATTCAATTGCCACAACATGTGAAGTTGTCAATTTAATTATTAATCTTAATTACCCCCATTTTAGACAGCAGGACTGGGATCAACTTCTCTATTAATACATCAAAACAAAATAGGGCAAAAAGCAAAGTCTTGTTTTCAGGTTTAAAAAGATCCACTGCAGAAGTACAGGAAAAGAGGAACTAAGTCTGGCTTCAAGTCACATAAAGAAACACTTCGAATCCCAGCTGAACTTAAACTTCACATAAACCCCACTGAAGAGGTTGCTGACATGGCCACTGCAGAGACTTGTGGGTGGGACAGTGTCTTAGTTATTGAACCTGCCAGACTCACCTGGAGTTGATCATTCTAGTCTGGTCACATCCTTGCAGAGATGGGGAGTCAAGGTAGGCAGGTTCTGGAACAGCTCATGTGTGGGTCCTGTTGCTTCAGAGGGTGGTCCTGGGGCTACATGGAGCAGCAGGAACCAGATGCCAGCTCAACACATGTTGAACAGGGCAAAAACAAGACACATTTCCTTGTGAGGTGGTGAGATCCCCATTGCCAGGGGTATGTAAGCAGAGGCTAGTGATGTTTACCTGAAATTTTAGTCAAACTATCAGGTAAATGAAATCCCTTCCAAGTCTAAGAGGCTACAAGCCTCCATCACATGGGAAACATTGGGTATGAGCTACAAGATAGGACCCTGGCCCTCCAAGAATCTTCCAGGGACCTATTAAACTAGCCAGTGACTGAAAAACAAAACTAAAAATGTGCACTATTGGGCCTCCCTGGTGGCGCAGCGGTTAAGCGCTGCGCTGTGGAGCTGTCGGCAGCGCGCGATGCGGGTTCGATGCCCAGCCGGGGAGAATCCCACATGGCGCGGCAGACCTCTCCTGCCTCGCCCGCTGCTCCCCTCAGCAGTGTGTTTCTGATCTGCCTGTTCTGCTCCCCACTCTGTCTCTGGTGAGCCCTCTCGCCACCCCCCGCCTCTGGCCTGTACCCCAGCTTGAACAAAAAAAAAAAACGTGCACTATTAGTAGATATGGGTTATATGCAAAACTAAAAGTACCATGTTCTATTCCTTATTTTAGCCAAAAAAATGAAAGTAATGCCCAATGATGGGAAGACTGGGAAAAGCTGGTGACTGGGAAAGGGCGTACCACCCTTTGTGAAATCAGTGTGGTAGATGGTGTCAAAAAACCCAACTGAAACTACATTAATCCTTCAACCCAATTATCACTCACTTGGGAATTTAAAAAATAATTTATGAAAGGTAATTGCTATAAACTTGAAGATAATCATTACACCATTACTAATAATAAACAAAAAGCCTTAAATAGCGGAGAGGTTAAGTAGAGTATGGCATTTGATGGCATATTAAGCAATCCTACAGATGGTGTTTATAAGGAATCTCTGTTCCTCGAAGGCAAGTCCTGCATCCTATTTACCACTGTAGCCTCCGCTCTGTCTGGAACACAGAAACACCTCATTAAATATTTGTGGAGTGATGGCTAAACGAACAACTGAACAAATAGGTTCAATTTTAACTCAACATGCTTTACAAATACCTGTTATGTTCCAGGTGCTGTTCTACATGCTGAGAGTACAGCTGTAAACAAGAGACAAAGTTTCTGCCCTAATGGAGAGTTTATTCTAGAGGGCTACTGGAAGAATGAGGCTGGGAGAAGAGACAGATATACAAATAAATAAGAGAACAAGTTAGTTTGTCACACAGTAATAAGTACTAATGAAAAAAAAAGCAGAAAAGGAAAATAAAGAATACCAAGAGATGTCCAGGAGGATAACTAGGGAAAGAGCTTCCAAGCAGAGAGGATAGCAGTGCAAAGGCCCAGAGTATACACGGTGCAATTAATGACCAGCATGAGTGGTGTTGTCAAGGTGCTGAAGCAGAGACAAGGCAGTGGTTACAGGAGTCAAAGCATATATGGCCCTGGAAGCGATCACAAGGACTTTAGGGTTTCTTCTCAACGAGACAAAGAAGCTAGTGAAGGGGTTTGAGCAGAGGTGTGACATGATCTGACATATGTTTAACAAGAAGCACCCCTTTTATAATACTTAATGAAAGACTGAGATGAAAGGAAGAATTTTAAACAATGGGCAGATTATCACTGAACATTCATGAGTTGATTCACAAAATTTTTTCTGAGCACCCACTGTTTCAATGGACTGAAATAGCAGGGCTATTTTGAGATTACAAAGACCTATCAACCACACAAAAATATTTTTAAATAACATTGTTTTTTTCTTAAGTGAGAGACTGTACAAAGCAATTAGCTGATTTTGTCTTTTTTTTCTTAAGAAATTATGGTGATTATTTTTGTCAATTAACATTTAGATGCACATTTCATATTTTATACCAAGTCCCATAATTATAAACTGAGCTGCTATTTGGGAAATCCTAAAGTTGGCTGCTTATTTGATTTGTCTTAAATATCTAGTGCAGCACATTTCTGCAGCATCACTCACACTACCACGTTACTGATAAGAGACCCTTGTGGGAAGTCTGGATGTTCTGGCAAGATTATCTGAAAAACTAATAAAATCCTTGTAATCCTTTTCAAGGATGCAGAAAGGAAAATGGCTGCATTTCAAATTCATGGCATTTCAAAGGCATGAATTAAGCTCTAAGCTCTACATTTGAAAAAAAAATCAACACAAGTTCTCTCATTTATGTTCTAAACTGAGAAAACAAATCGTTGCTAAGAAATGCAATTTGCAAAATTCTTAAACACATTTTCTAGTTGATATGCACATGCTTAAATCTACAAACTATATACCAAAATATAAATTGCAGGAATCACTATCATTGAACTCGGTTGCTACGACTTCACCGTGAAATCTGCCAATTGCTTTTGGTTAATTTTATTCCTAGACATTCTGGTTTTTAGGTGGGTACAAAACTAATATTTGGAGATGATGTTGAGACAAATTCTTCTGTGAAAATCTGTAAGGAAGCTCATTGTTTGCTCTCCTTTCCCTTCAGGTCTTGAGTACGGGGGCTTCTTCTTGGCTCCCCAATGTCTTAATTTCAGTAATACTCATGCGAGGGGGCTCTGCACCTTGTCTCTCCATTATCAATTAACTTCCCACTCTCTGTACAGTTTGGCAAAGGACAACCAGCATTCCTGTCCTTCGAAGTGGGCATCTTTCTGGGAGACTAACCAATGACCCACCCAACAAATTTGTCTTTCAATCCTATGACCTCTGTCCAATTCAGCCTCGCTGCCTCTGTCCCTGACCAGAGCTCCTCTACCCCTGACCCGCACTGCCTGTCCTTCCTGCTGTCCCACCCAACTATCACTGTCCTCTCACTCCACTAAGAGCCCCACCTGTCCCATCCATCCACTCCACCCCAGATCCCCCACCATGTCTACCTCTTTTGTCAGCATCTCCGGTTTCCTTGTTTTCTCCCTTCTCCAGTGAAATCCAGGCCTCAATCAAGCTCATCAGAAGCCTTCTCCATGCTCAACTCAGGGTTGATACAATGCTGAAGCCCATGATCCCACATATTAGTGTCCACCAAACTCATAGCCTCCAACCTCAGCAGGCCCTCACCACTGCCTTGCAATTATTAGCTTTTCCATAGCAGCCATCTTGAATCTTTTCCTTTTTCTCCAAGCCTTCCACCCTGCCCCATTTCCTCACACTGAACAGATATCCTTGTCTCCAACATCCCAAGAAGGCTAACAACTACAGGGAGTGAACTCTCTCAACTCCCCGAGCCTATCTCCCAACCACCTACCTACTGACTTACCCACTTTACTGACTGACCTACCTATCTGTGTCCTCCTTTTCCACCTTCCTTCTTCCTCTTCCATCTTAGAGGAAAAGTGGGCCCTCCTCCCACCTGAGACTCACTCTGAACCCCTCTGGCTCTCACCCTTTTGCTGACCTCACCCCATATTTCAATCCCTCTCTTTCCCGTATCAACTGTCCTTCTACTGGCATTTTTAAATGTCCCAATCACTCCCAACTTGAAATAAAAATTGTCTCTGATCATTAGCCTTTCTAATTTTCTCCCTTTTTTCAAAATCAATCCACTCTCAGGGATTATTTCCCTCTCTTTCCTATGCACTCAGGCTTCTGCCCCGTTACTCCATTGAATACTCTCTCCAAGGTCACTAGTGACCTTTGTCACTAAATCTGATGTTCACTTTTTGAGGCCTTGATTTACCTGACCATTCTGTATCATGTAATCCTACTTCCTTCACCGAGTTTCTGTGGCATACCATTCTTTGGTTTTCCTCTCTGACTGTTCTTCCCACTTTCCCTTTTGGTTACCCCTTCCTCTACTCATCCCTTAAATGTTGGTATGTCCCAAGGGATTTTGATTTTGTCTTTGACCCTCTCTCCTGAAGGATTTCATCCCTTCCTCTGGCTTCAGTTTTGGTGTTAACTTGATAACTGAAGACTCTTTCTCCAGGTCACATCTCTCTTAAAAGATTCAAATCATCTGCTATGTATCTTACTTGGATGTCTGCCACTCACTCCAAACTCCCTTCTTCCTTTTTGCGCCTAAACTTACTCCTTTACTATTCCACATCTCAGGGGATGGGCTCACCATCCATTCATCTAGTTCCCCAAAGCAGACATGTGGGCATCATCCTTGACTCACCACTATGTTCCAGACCTTCTGCTCTTCACTCACAAAATCTTCCAAACATTTCTCTCCTAGTACCTCTCAGATCCACTCCCTCTTTCCCATCTTCATAGATGTTGTATTGGATCACTGCTACAGCTTACACATCCCAGCCTCATCTTCTCCTGACCATTCTACATCTTTTCAAAATGCACATCTTAAAAACCTTCGCTATCTTTAGAATACAGTTACGTGCCTCAGCCTGGTCTACTAGTCTCCTCAGGACGAAGCCCAGATTAGTCGTGCCTACCCCATGTCCACTTAATCCTCTTTGACTTATTTAGAAGACCCATGGAACTTCACTGAGACCTTTATTCCTCTAAGAAGGTAAGAAGCTAGCCCAAGGATTCCCTGGAATCCTTTGTGACTCTGGCTTCTAAACATCTAGAATTCCATCTCTTAGAGTTCTCTGCTATAAAACACCCCTAAAAAGTCACAAAACAAATATATTGAGCATATACCTCACCAAAATCATGCAACTAGAAGAGAATAGGGAATAGAACATAGATTACCTAAGGACATTAATGCCTACCTGTTTCTCTAGTCAAATCAATTCCTGATAACCCAAAATGAAGGATGAGAAAACAGAGTACACTTGCTAAGTGTTTAATATGCATAAAGCACTTTACCTAAGGCATCTCATTTATCCATGACATTTTCAAATAAGCAGACTGCAGATGTGAGAAGGCAGCTTGCACAAGATCGCAGCGCTAGCAAACGTATATGAACTTCCCTACCTCCACCCCCTGAGCTGCTTCCTCACATCAATAAACAGTATTCACAACTGAAGAAACAAGGCCAGCCCAGGATCACACAGCTAATCAGAGCTAAAGGCAGAATCAGAACCCAGCTTTCCTGACTCCACTTGCCCAGCCTGAAACTATCCTAGCCTCTGCTTTCTGGGAGAAGTGTGGAAACCTGACTTTGCTCCATTTTGTAACAAGTGCCTGAAAAAGAACCGTAGTCCTACAGGGCCAAAGTGACCTTCCAAGAGTTTCAGCTGTGACTCCGAGCGGTCTTTACCAGCCTTCTGCTGATGTTCTTCTGTGACACAGTCCTCTCAGTACCTGCTTGCTCAACAGCCCCTGCTCTCATTGCACCCACAGAATAAGGCACGTTGTGTCAGAACAAATCCCACTGCCTCTGTCTCCTTATCATTTTCTCTTCTTCAGTAATGAGGCCCAATCTGTTCACCCAGCTCCAGTGGCCTTCCCTCATGGTTCGACCAGGATCAAAGCCTCTCTAGTGACTCTTAGAAGTCTTGTTAGTTTTTCCCTAAAAGCAATACATTTCACTCATTCATTCCCCTATCCTAATGATCCCTACCTGGATGGCCTTGACTCAAGAGCGATAGGATTGCTTCCTTCCAGGTTCTATCTATTTGGTTTAAGTTAGGTTCAGGGTAATAGCCCCCCTCCCATTCTGCCACAAATTAATTATTCCCACCCATTAAGGCATTCTCCCAAGAATTCTTTAGCTGAAATTCACCCCAAATGTCTGAATGGGGTGACATATGAAGCATGTGTGGGATTAACTGAACCATCTGGCCAACACCAGGGCACTGAGTGGGGGAAAGTTTCAGAAAAGATGCTAGCAAGCATCTAGCAAGGTGGGCCCCCCTAGCAGGACCCTATGACATTGAGCAGAGGGCTGAAAGCAGGGAGGGATGTCAAACTGTTTTTGCTTCATAACTGATAGGGGCAGAAAAAGATCTTTCCCAGAAAGGGAGTGGGAGGTAGGGCATTAAGACACAGAAAGGCGAAGGGCCAACTGCTAGAAATAGAAGAACATGAAGAACTGATGACATTTAGGGGGAAATTGACAGGACTTCCAAGGAACAATAGGCATGACTCTATTAATCCCTAGTGTCACAGGACTGGAAGGGGCCTCAAAACATTCAGGCAAATTTCCAACCCACTGTACAAATGACATAAACATTTCTTCAAGGGGGTGGCATTCTTCTAGTTGAATACTCCCAGCAATGGGAAACAATGCCCAACCTTAAAAAATCAAGATTTTGAAGTTGTGGGTGAAATTCAATCAGGCTTCAATTCATTTGCAAATCAACAAATACCTACTGAGTTCCTAATATGTGCCAGACACTGTAGGCACCAGACTGTATGTATGAATAAAGTAGGGTCTTATAATCTAATGTGAAAGACAGATACTTAAACATACAAGTAGGATAGGGGAAATAAAGAGAGGAGCTCTAACACAAGGTGGGGTACCTAATAAGGAGCCAGGCATCTCTGAAGGCTTCATGGACCAGGCAGCTAGGCTGTGATTTGATGATTATGAGGGGTTAGCTGAGTGCAGGATGGAGGGTGTGTGAGAAAACGGATGTTTAAGGCTTCCTAGCTTCCAAAGAAGTTCGGTGTTGCAAGAAGGTGGAGTCCCTATCTTGAAGGGGTCTTTCCAGCGACGTTAAAGTGGGCTTAATTCCGGAGGCAATGCGAAGCCAGCGAATGGTTTGAAGTAGAAGCGCCCTCTAGCAACGTTGGGGAAGATGCTGCGAGATGTGGAGAGATGGGAATACGGGTTGGGAAGGTCCTGATGGCCCAAGGGATATGACAAAAAGTAAAACGCTCTTTTATGACAAAATCGAGACGAGAATAAAGGGCTAAAGTTCCAAAAGCAGTAGGAAAGTCTCCTCTGCCCTATTTCACCTTTGCTGGGCAAAGCAAAGTGGCTCTCCCTAGCTTTTACCCTACCACCTCGGGGTGTTGGGGGGGGGATGGTTCTATGCCCTCCTTCCCTTCCCTTCTTCTGAGGCCCAGCGTTCCAAGGTGGGGCCCAGGGGGAAAAAGGAACCTAAACGTGTCCCTAGAGGCTCTCCGAAGTCACGCACGATCCTTCCAGGGTCCAGCGGCCTGCCCCATACCTCCGTCAATCATCTCCAACAGCCGCCTTCGCTATGGCAACAGTCCTCCGGCCCTGCTCATCGCCTCCGTTTTGTCAATGCACCCTGTGAAATGCAGTCCATCTCGGGTTAGCTGCCCGCCGCATGAGCCCACTCCGAGTGCTTATTTCAACTACAAGTTCCAGAGTGCTGTGCAAAAACTGAGGCGGTCTCTGGGGGATGTGGTTTTGACAGAGAGCTGGAAGAAACCCAGGGCGGAGCCGAAGGGAGTGGGGACGGCGCCCCCAATGGGCGGCCTCCTGGGCGTGGCCCGGATCTCCATTGGCTACGGCGGCGCGGAGGAGGCGGGGTCACCGGAATGAGGCGCGGAGCTGTTCGCCGCTCCAGGTGCTGAGTCCGAGGGAGGCTCCGGACGCCAGAGCCTCGGTCGCCGCTGCCGCCGCGACAGCCACCGCCGGGAAACCGGGGCCCAGAGCCCGGAGCAGCTGGTGCGCTGTAGGGCGCTGACTGCCCTCCCGCTTCTCAGAGGTCAGTGCTGCTGTATTCGCTTTTGTTTTATTGGGGAAGAAATGAACTGAGGTTTGAGGGGGCCTGGGGAGTTGATGGGACCTGTCCTCACCACACTCAAGACCATCTGTCCCAAGGAGCTGCTGACTGACTCCTCGCGGCCCTCCCTGTGGCTCGGTAACTGGGATCCGAGCAGCTTGGGTTAGTTTGGGTTTATGCCATAAAGGGGCTCTTGAGTGTGAGGGTCGAGAGCTGGAGGACCCCTCCCATTTCTCCTGAGAAAGCGTTGAGAACTGGGAGCCTCCCTCCCCCTTGCCTGAAGTCGAGGCTGCTTGCATTATAGAGGAGGGGTGGGAGTGTTGTGGGATGAAGGTTCGGAGGCAGGGGGACTCTTCTCCACAATTCCTTGGCTGATGGAGGTTACAAAGGGGTCTGGATGTGATGAATGAGACGGGAGGTCTCCTCCCCTCTGCTCAAGATCCTCCTGAGGTTATTGAGGAAGGGATGTTTGGGATGTCCGTGCCCACCTCTCTCCCGAAGCCTAGGGTTTTGTGGAGAGGAGGGAACTGGATATCGATGGAGACAGGGGACTTTTCCCCCTCCCACTTGGACCCGCCTAGGATACTGGGGGTTAGGAGTAGGGGGAGCCTAGAACATGAGGGGTAAAGACGGGAGCCCCCTCCCCACCCTGCCTGGAGTCGCCGATACAGGAAAGCACTGATGGATTCTCGAGGTCCTCCGCTTTTACGTTCAGCTCAGCACCTAAGATCGGAGTAGCCTGAGGGTGGGGTGTGCAGTGGGGGAAAGTAAGAGGGATTGAGGGACTCCTCCCCCGCTCTCCCTTGCCGGGCCTATCTCCCAGGCCCTCTTTAGTTGAATCCGCCGGGAGCCCTAAATCGAGACGACCCTCCCTGTCCCACCCCACCCTAGGGACATGGGGCTCCTGTACCGCGGCTTGAAACCAAGCCCAAAGTACGTGCAGACCGGGACAGGGCGGGTCCTTCTCAAGCACCCCGGGGCTCCAAGCAGATGCCCTCGAAGCCCACAGACGCTCTGGGTTGCTCGGTTTGACGTGGGGCGCGCCCCAGATCCAGCCGCAAGTCCTGCGTCTGGAGCACGCGGCTGCCGATCCGGGTGCGGGGCTTTCCCGCTCCGCCACGCGTCCGCGAGAGGACAAAGCGGCGGTCTCGGCACTGGTGGGCCTGCGCCACGGGCTGGGCGGGGGGCGCGGCCGGGGAGGAGGGGGGGACGTTCGGGCGCGGCGCGGGAGCTTCAGCGGAAACGTGCCAGGAGCCAGGCGGGAGACAAAGCGCGCTCGCTACACTCCTCGCGGGCCCGCGCGAGCCGGGATGGAAAATCCCGAGGGAGGAGGCGGCTGCACCCGGATAGGGCACTGTGCCCGCAATATTCTTCCCCGCAACCCCCACCCCCACCCCGCCAGCCTGTCCCCCAGGATGCCGTGTGTGCTATGGTAACCAGGGTCCCATCTGGGGGCGTTCAAGACCTGTGACCAAAAGGACGCCGACAGCGGGAGTTGGGGGTGGGGGAAGGGGTTATGGAGGCTTCATAACGCGGGGAGCAGGTATCAGGGCACCAGGGTCCCGAGGGACATCCTAACTGGATGCGGAACACCCTGCCCTACCCCACCCCGCCCCTGCCTATCAGCCATATTAGTCAAATTTGGTTGCTGGGTTCTGGTGTGGGTCAGAGTGTGAGTGCTCAGGCGATGGTGTGAATGTACATGGTTGGGGAAGTGTGACAGTGTGTGCACCAGTGTTCATGTGTGTGCTTTACTGAGCTTGGCATCTAGCTCTGTGGGGGGGGGGGAAGCACCCTTACTGCTGGTCTAAGGTTTGGGGGGAGGACACAGGTCACCTGGTGCACTCTCGAGTCACACTAACAACTAGGGTCCCAGGGGACACTGGCAGGGTGCTGTAGCTTCAGTGTGCCCTGGGCCTCGCCTGAATGTCTGGGTGTGGCCCAGAAAGTGGGATCTCACAAGCACTATAAGGTCCAGTTCTGACTCTACCATCCTCATCAGTAGGTAAGAAATCTTAGCCTGCTGTAATGGGCTGCCATAAGAACCTGAATTCTGCCCCCTCTCCCCACCATGGGCTGCCAACTGGGACTCCCAAGTTTCTCACCAGTGGAGTCCCCTATGGTGTGGGTGCAAGACTGTGTGTCAAGGCAACCTTTATCACTTTGGCTTCCATGTCTAGAAGGGCAACGGATGGGGGTTGTTCATCAGTGATGGGTGGTCTATCAGTACAGCAGATATACTCAAAGAGAGGGCACAAGTGTGACCCAGAGAAACTGCTCGAGAAAGCTCCCTTAGAGCATGAGGACAGCCCCCCAGGCCTGACCACTCCCAGCAAGTGACCTCAACTTCACAGCACTTTTACAGAAGAGATGTGGGGTGGTTTTGAGATAACCCACATCACAGACCCCAGTCCCATAAGAAGCTAGACTATGGCCAGTGGAAGCACAGCAAGAGCAGCAAGCAGTCAGTGGAGCCACCATGTAGCCCAGCCCTGCCTGGTCCAGTCTCCAAAAGTATCCACTGCCAGTATCCACAGTGACCTCTGCTGGACAGAAGTTAAGCCAAACTGTAATCTGGGAACATGCCCCCACAGTGTGGAGGCTCAGGGGGCACTGTTAGGTAAAAATCACAAATCCTTCTATTTATCTGCCTCTGGAGTCTAGGATGATGTGCTTGTCTGCTGTTCCTTCAAGCTAGTTCAAATGGTGGAACTGCCACTGTCCTCGTCCATATGGAACTATTTAAAGAGGGTCCAAAGGACTCTGTTCAAGATTCTGTCCTGTGAGGATTGGGCACTAAGTCCATTTTTGAGGAAAATGCACAGAAAAAAATGTTTCAAGCTCAGGGAAGCTCAGACATTTTGTCCTGTCTCATCCTCTATTATTCCTTTCTCCTTTCTTTTCCCTATTCTTCCTCTCTTCTTCTCTTGCCCTCATTATTAAATTACCCAATAACATTTCTTAAAGACAAGCCTTCTTTTCCCCAATGACAATGTGATCCCCCCCTCAAAAAAAAAAGCAGGAGGTCATTACTAAATGCAAGAAGCTGGAGAACACAAGCTCTTCCAGACCTAATGATGGGAGAGAGGGAAATGGATGAGAACCACTCCATCCTAAATGCTCACTTAGTGACATGTATCTCTTCTCCTGGAGTTGTTCTGAAGGGCTTCCACATAGCCACAGTCTTTAGAGCTCCTCAAAGGAAAAGAGGTATTTAAATACCTGGTATTGTTCTTATTTTGGCATCCATGTGATTTGCATTGAATTATGTGACTCAGTATCATAAAGTAAAAATAGGACTTAATCTCTTCCTTGCCTGTTCAGAATGTGGCTGCATATGTGTGTTGTGTTCTGCACTGGAGAGTTAAAAGCTAAATTATCTCATAAATTGAACCACCTGCTTCTCCCGATTAGAGAATAGCGTTTAACATCACCTACAGGCAATAACACTATTTTTTCTTTTAATTCATACCAGAATTTCTTTGTTTTGTAAAACCCTTCTTTATGCTCATACATTATTACTTTCATTTGAGGTTAATCAAGTATGTTCAATCCTTGTACTGAAGCCCAACAAATTAAGTATCAGCAGATACAGGAAGGTGTAGGTGGTGTTTCTGTTCTTCTTAGGCTCACAAAATAAATAAATAAATAGATAGATAGATAGATAAATAAATAAATAAATAAAAATCCTTGGAGTTCATAGGAGAAAAGAAAAGGGCCCGGAGATTCTGTAAATCTTATGGATGGAGTTAATGGGTTTGAGGAGAGGTTCTTCAGAATTTTCCAGGAGGCTGATTGTGTTGAAGAATCTGAGTATGCATGCAAGTAAATGTATGTTGGGAATGAAACTGCAGCCCTTGGGATTCCTAAATCCCTGCACTAAGGCAGCCTATTTAGGCAAATCCCAAGTCCTTCCTCCTCCCTCAGGCAGCCAGCAGTCTGGAAGGAGCGGAACTGTCCAAGGTTCTGGAGCACTGGCCTTAATCTGCTTGGTGGGAAGGGAGGACTTTCTCAGCACAGAGCAGAAGCAAGCTGTGAGGGCCACAGCCTCTGTGAGGATTTCCCCACAGCTCATCACAGAGCAAAGCAAAACAGGAGGAAGCAGAGCTGTAGCAGCTTGTACTGCATCATTTCAAATGAACTCATCGCAATCCCTATTTAAAGAATTACAAGCTAATAAGGAAACATTTCTGAGTCAGGATCTTCACATGTAAGAATGTATTTAATCCTCACAGTCCTATTAGGTAGGTGGTGTTGTTATTCCCACTTTCAAGAGGAGGAAATGAAGCTTGAGAGGAAAGGGGCTTGCCCATGGTCACATAGATCAGAAGGCACAGAATTTAGTTTTTAACCTGGATCTCTTATTAAATTTCAGAGCTGCTTCCTCACTGCTGGTTTTCTTTTTTTTTTCCTATTGCTATTATAGAAGCAAAATTGAAGTACTGAACTATCCTAGATGAGATTCTAACCAAATGTTAGTGGAATGGGATTGGGGACCAACTAAGATTCAGACAAACCACAGAGTCCTCTCAAATTCAGCAAGGATATTACCACATACTTTATCTCTTACACTGACACAAGGCTTCTTGTCTGAACTGGATCACCAAAGAAAGGAAAAGGAACTACAATGACCCTCATCAGGACTGGTGGCTCAGGGTTTTCTTTAAGGAGTGGAACAATTTTACAGGAAGCCAAGCCTGGATGGCAGCAAAAGTGTTTTTAATAATCTGCAAGAATGGGGGGAGGGCATGGGGCTGTTATTACTTGACAAAATACATACAGAGCCAAGGAAATAGGACTTATCTTTATTTGTGAGCATCCTGTGCCAATGCTGAGGATACTTAAGAGATTATTAAGAGGCTCGTTTCACCTATTCTCACTTTCAGATTTTCATAGCAAAGCTTCTAACACCAAAATAAAAATTTTCATTTTTGTGCACCTCAACCTATCTCAGGGAAGCATCGCACCGCTCCCTCATGTCATCACAGCCCATGCTCTGCCCTCACCTATACGGCTACAGGACTCCCACGGCAGGCTCGGGGCTTGCGGGCCTCCAGCACATCTTCCAGCCCCCGCCCCCAGGGTGGCAATGCCAGGCACAGCTGGGCCCTGTGCCTGAGAATGCCCCCACTCAGTAGCTGTAGGTTTGAGTGTCTAAAGAGAGCTGAGAGGAATAGATTTGTGCTTTTTTTTTTCCTCCCTAGACCTCAGTCTGCACAACACCCAGAGAGGGGGTTTGGCGCTTAAGAAAATGCCTTGTATCAGGGTCTCCAATGCAATTTTGATTAATTTCTTCCCCTTCTAGTTGGGGCTGTGCAGGGCTCTGACGCAAGAGCAAAGACTGCTATTGCTTTTCCTGAGGGCACTTGGAGGCCAAGGCCCCAGCTCCCCATCTGGGTCTGCTCTGACTCATATGACCGCAGACAGATTTGATTGTTTTCTTATTTAGAGTCATTAATTAACTCTCCTCAGCCTCAGAACAGCATGTAATAAGAGAGGTCATTGTGGGGGTCTCTAGGCAGTCATGCCTACAGCTGAGCACCAGCTCCTGTCTCACAGGATCAAGAGATGGTGTTTAATCCTGGCTAGAACCCTGCAGAAAGTTTAGATTGCTAAGATTTTAGGCCAATACGAAAGGAAATAAAAGTACAATGAACTGCTAAAGCTACTATAGTTATTCTGGTAAAAACCGGGAGGCTGGGGTCCTTCAAAGAAGCACACACACACACACACACACACACACACACACACACACACACACACTTATTGATTGTTGAATATTTATTCAACAAACATTTCTCGTGCCTGCAATGTACCAACCATGGAGCTGGGCACAGTGTAGAAAACCCAACTGGGATAAACCCTGTCATAGAAATCTGGAATTGACAGAAGAAACAGATGCAGAAACCCTGAAAGGGCTGTGTGTTGTTAGCAGAGTTTTTTTTAGAAATGGAAAGACTCCTAATAACAATAAACCTTTCTCTCTCTTTTAACACGAGAAAAGAAACTGAGGGAAAGTGTCGCCACTGTCACGGCCCCAATCAGGGGCGAAGATAGGGATTGGAGCACAGGTTTTATAACTTCTAAAATAAGTTTTTACCACTGTCTTTCACTGCTGCTCTGTTCTTTAAATTATCCACAGGGCACATTTCCATTAACATAGTCTTCTTTGATCCAGCTCGTAGTCTTCCATAATCCCTAATGCAAACCCTAAATTTAATGGTAAAGTAGAAATGATAGACGAAATAGGGAAGAGAGAAAGTTCATTTACATCTATGTAGTAAACACAAAATAGTGACCACATGTGGCCACGGAACACTTGACATGCAGATAGTCCAAACTGTTCTGTAATTATAAAATACACACAAGATTTTGAAAAATGTATAAGAAAAAAAGAATAACTCACTCACAAAGTTGATATTCATTACAGGTTGAAATATTTTGGATCTACTGGGCTAGAGAAAATATATAAATTAATTTCACTTGTCTCTTTTTTACTACTTTGTGTGTTTACTGTAAAATTTAAATTTACATATGTAGCTTGCATTATTTCCCCTTTTTTTTTTTTGCATGGAAGAACTGGGGTGTAGGCCAGAGGTACGACAGGGTGAGAGGATTCACCAGAGACAGAGTAGGGAGTAAAGAAGATGGATTTACTGAAATACACTGCTGAGGGCAGCAGTGGGGAGACAGGCGAGGTCTGCTGTGCCATATGTGGGTTAGTTCCCTGCCTGTGGATCGAACTCAGTCTACCGTGGTGATAGTGCTGAGACTTAACCCCTAGGCCATCAGGGAGGCCCTCACATTATATTTCTATTGGACAGCACTGTTGAGGAGTACTCCCATTGAAGAGGAAATTTTCTTTGGCTCTACATTTAGGCTGAGTTACCTTGGGCAAGTCAATAAATCTCTCTGCACTTCTGTTTCCTCACCTGTCAAATGAGGACAATAACAGAGTATCCCTTCTCCACTGTTAAGTTAAATCACTGAGAACAGTGACTGACACATAGTGAATGTTCAATTAAGATTAGCTGTTGTTACTATTATCAGAATCTCTTAATTATAGAAAATCTTAAAAGATAGTGGCCATGGAAAGAACAAGCAATTTTCAGACAAATCAAGTAAAAGATTTACCACTTAAAACGTGATCAAAATCACTTGCTAAGTTCAATGAATGACTTTGATAGGGCCCCAATTTTCTGGCAAACAATTATACTGAGGAAATTTCAATCTATTTACATAAGCACATAACAAATAAACAAATTAGCTAATTAGATTATGCACAGGTCTTGACCTCTGCTAATGAGTTGAGGAAGAGGATGATTAGAGGGTGCTGTAACAGATGACCTAAGAGCTCTAAGTCTCTTGACTCCAAGATTCACTAGGGAAATGAGAATCTTGGGCTCTAGGAGAAAGATCCTGGACAGGAGTCAGACATACCCGAGGTCAAAGCTGCCCTGCCACTGGTTGGCCTTTATCAAGACGCTGAGTCTCTTTCCTCTTCGGTAAAATGCACACAGCACCAACCAGGATGTGGTGGAGACTAAATTAGATAACGCAAATAAACACCTACTACCTAGTAGGCACTCCAAAAATAGGCAGCTTCGACTAAATGGGATTTCGGGTGTTCTTTGATAGAGAACTCTGTGTTCTTTAGTAGAGGATGTTCTATTCAGAATCTCATCTTTGCTACAATTCCACTGCTTCATTCCCCACCTGCTTGGTCGCTGAGGAGGTTGAAAGGACAGTTACATCTGATTGTGTCTACTAGGATCTTGGTAGCACTGGGAACACCACACAAGCTTTCGTGTTTTCTCAGTGCCCTAAGTACATGAGGTTTTTTCCTGGCAATGATGAGGCAAGCAGCAAAACAGGTACTGTTTTCTACCACATTCATCCCGAGGTTCTGACATACTGACCTTGGCGTTTAGAGCATTGTACATACTGCCATGCTTTAAAAAAAGGGGGGGAACCAGAGTCCCAGGAGACTGTAGTCTCACGCCTCCTCGAGCAGGCCATGGGTCTATTCGCTGCTCAGCTTGGAGGGGCACACTGCTGCTTCTTTGACCATCTTTCAGAAGACCGGCCTCTGGACCAAAAAAACTATCTTTTAAGCCCAGTGAGGACCCATGTTAACAGACTCTAGAGAAAACATTCAGACTACTCCCACAGAAAGTGTGGGGATCCCTGGAAGTGTTTCTGCAGAACAACAACAAGGAGAGGTGTCCTAGATCATTACGGGGAAGAACCTGCAAGTGGGACTTACCCCAATTCTGCTGATAGCTCCTAAATTCTAGGGTTAAATTCTTTTGGGATAAGGTTTCCTCTTGAAATGAATTTTCTTTCCTATTTCATTCACTCTTTTGTTCACTTAACAAATGCCAAGTGGTACATAGCTGGAGTGAGGTATTTTGATAAGCCCTGCTCCGGAGGAGCCAGGGTCTGGCTGGGGGAGGAGAGATGCCCTCGTGCAGTAAGCACAGGAACAAGTGCTGACGTGACCACAAGAAACCTAAGTAAGGCAGGTTGGCCAAGTCAGTAGGGAAAGTGTGGACCCCAACCAGACAGCTCTGAGTCTGACAATCTCAGCTTCACCACCCAGCGTGTGGCCTTGCACAAATACTTGAACATCTCTGAGCCTCACTTTCCTTATCTGGGGCAATAACATCTATTTCTTCCCGGGCTGTTATGGCCACTACCTGACCACATATGAGAAAATTCTTAATAAAACCCTCCTTTATCGAGTGCTCACAGCACATCAGGCATTCTGCTCAGCACTTCATGTACACCAAAAAGCTACTGTTATAATCCTGCTTTATAGCTGAGGAAAGCAAGTCTCAAGAACTTTAAGTAACTTGCCCAAGCTCACACAGGCAGTAAGAGGTGAGACCAGGACCTCCACCCAGGCAATCTGACTGCAGAGCCTGCTCTAAACCGCCGTGATCAGTAGGAACCCAGCAACTTTCAGGTTATTCTGAAGGAGAGGAAGGCTTATTGGTGGGTCATGTTATAAAACAGTCTGGTGCTAAGTCTTCTCAGTGGACAGAATATGGACAAGTTCTGAGGGTCAGTAGGGCGGTGTGGAGGGCAGGGGAAAGCTGTGATCAAATAACAGGGCTGGCAGGGCCAGAGCAGTGTGTTCCATGGACCCTAAAATGGAGAGTGGGGTTTCATTAGGAAGCAGATGTTTGGAAAGCCTTGAATGTCCAGTCAACATGCGTTAAAAAACAGAAAGTCCATAGGCAAAGACAGGAATATGAAACCTAAAACCACCAATTTGGGGTAGCTGACCAATGTGGGCACTTTGTAGCCGTGTGGAGCATGCTCACCATGCCTGCCCAGAGCCGGAGCTTTGGAGGGTGTGGCTAGACAGCACCACGGTGCAGTATTCCCACCAGTTTCCTTCAATTTTCAAAGAATGTGCAGGCCTCTTCTTTCACCTGGCCTTCCCGGATGCCCCAAGCAATAAAAGGATGGGAAGTCTGCTCCTAGGGTTGCTGTCCACGTCAAGTGGTGGGAGGCAGGGGCTGCCAAAGCACAGACGCCAAGTACAGCTACAGTTCCCAAACCCAGGCAAACACCCAGGTGGCTTTTGCAGGCGGGAGGAGGCAAAGGCTTGCCCTCTGGACTGAGGCCTTTTCTCTGTGCTCCAGGAGGCAGCAGTGTCAGCCTCGGTCCATGACTCCCTGAGTTTCTGCCTCCCAGAATGGCGCCATGAGGACCTGAGATTGGGTCATGGCAAATCCCACACTCCTTCCTGGATGTGTCACCCATCAGGCAGTGGCCCTCTCCCCTGCAGAAAGTTTGTTTCACAAAAGGAGATTTTTCTGGATTTGCCATCTTGAGTTCATTCTGCTTATTTTTCTGCAAATGCAGGGACTGGAAACTAAACTCCAATCTCCTTAGGCTGGTGAGAAAGAAAATCTATCTTTTCCAATGGCTGTAGTCACAGCTGACCACCAGATTTCTTTCCATGGCTACACTTCTCATAACAATGGAAAACAAAGGCAGGAAGGGAGAGAGACACAGAATGCAGCGCGTCTTCAAAGAGGCACCGAGAGTCTGTGAAGATGGGAGGTGGCGGGGGGGGGGTGACTTTCGCAGCTATGAGAGAGCCCCTTGATGAGTAAAGAAGTAGTTTTGATGTGCAGGATAACAGAGGATGAAAGAGATCATGGCGCTGCACTGTGTTTTCTTTGGAAAGTCGTGCTAGGGTTCCGGGTGCCCTCACAGTTCTGGAAGGATAAACACACAGGTTGCAAGGCCATATAGATTTTGACAAGCTGTCCAGAAATAAGTCTCTAGTGATTTTTAACATATCACTAATGAGAAATGACAAATACTTGGTAATGGAATGTTAAGGGCTCACTCATCTTGCCACTAACCCCAGTAATGATTAGTGTGTGCCAATATACTGAACACAACAAGGTGGAATGGTGACTTCTGAAGAATAAAATAGAATCGGGAAATCAGAATAATAAAGGCACAGATGTTTCGAATGGCTGGACATCAGAAAGTCAAACTGTGGTTATTATTTCAGAGCAGCTTCACCAGCCACATTCATTTCACATGATCATTCTGACCCCATCACTTTTTCATACCAATTAAGATGTTCCTGTGCTCAGCCCCCATCATTGGACCTGGCACACAGTAGGTATCCAGCAAATGTTCACAGCTTGCTCATGCATTTGATACCTGTGCCAGGTGTTAGAGAGATAGAAGTGAATGAGACACACAGTCCATGTCCTTCGAGAGTTAGCCAATTCTCAAATAGAACAAAGGAATTTGCAAATGAACATGGCCACCTTACGATGTTCCCCCTAGGTGCTTCCTCACACCTATGGAATAAACTCAGTAGGTGAGCCAAATTGGGATCTTATAAATACTGCCAACCTTATCTCATGTCAGATCTGAGGAGGTTCAGCTATAGGGTCAAAGAGTAAAGGCGAAGGAGGCAGAGGCTGGTATATTTCTGAAATTTGTTGCCCATACTCAGTGAAAATGTTTTTCTTTTACCGGCTTCATTTGAAAGACCTGGTCATGAGACCCTTTGCCTGCAATTAGAGCATGCTGCCACAAGAGGCACCATGAAACAACAGCTGAGCTAAGAACAATCTTTCAGTTGTTAATACCTTCAGAAGAACAAAACTTTGAATTGCTCATAAAAGAATAGCACATTTCATGGGACGAAGCCACCACAACCTATGTGGGAAATTGTGAATTGATTGACAATAATCTGACTAAATTCAATATGTGCCTACAGTATAAAAAGAACAGCACAGAGTCCCTGTTTAGGTATTTACTCCTTCAAGAACAACAGACAGATAATTCCAAAAGACGGAGACACCTGGTATAATAGAGGGATGTGCTAAGAGCACAAGAAACACAGAGGGAAGAATGACTAACTCTGATGGGAGAACATACACACATGTGTGTGTTGGGTCCAAAGTTAACAGCTGAGTCAGAGGATTTACAACAACACACAGAGAAGGTGAAAAGCAAATAGGCTGGAATATTTTGAAAAGCAAATAGGTTGGAATATTTTGAGATACTGTAATGAATTGGGATTGTTGTATAGCCTTGGGTATATTATCTATACCTCAAAATGTGGTGCTAGGCCTTGGCAGTGTCCACTCTGACCAGTTGTCTTGGAGCAGCATGGAGATGAGAATCATGAACTTGATCTCCAGTGGTCAAGTCTGGCCTTGTCCCAGTCCCAAGGTCTCCCATGTCTGGACCCTGGTGATGCTACCTCTTGATTCTGGCTTCACCAGGTTGGCCCCCTAAAGCTCTAACCGCTTCCAGCACTGCCTTGCCTCCTCACTAGCAAATCTTCTGACCTGTGCACTGTCACTGAGGCTGTGCACTGGGAAGCTTTGGCCCTGTGCAACAGAGGATCACTAGTGACTGGTCAGCCCCACTCCGGTTTCTCTGGCCCTCCTTCTCTGGTCATCTTTTTGAAATATATCTATGTATCAAATCATCACATTATACACCTTAAACTTACACACATTTATATGTTAATAATATCTCAAAAAAGTTGGAAGGTAAAAGAGAACCACCAAGCCCCACCTGGCCTGTGTCTCTTTCTGGATACCTTCTTGGCCCTGGCCAACTATCCTCCCCAACCAGCCCCACCCTGCTTTTGCCAAGCCCCAGCCCCCTTCCCTGTCTGTGGGCATGGCAGTGCCCTCCTCAGAATTAGCTCCAGCCATCTTACATAAATTAAAAAAAAAAAAAGCCACAGTGTTTATAGACAAGTTGCTTAAAGCTGTTAACAATCCAATAGAGAGAATTTTAACATGCATTACAGCAATACCTGATTAAGAGAATAGACAAACAGAGGCACTGAAAAAGCCCTCACAGAAAGTCCATTTACAAGTCTTTAAGAGCATATTTAAAAATAATTCATGTGTCCAGGAAGTTTCATGCCTGAGACTGCCAGATCCTAAGCTACCTGTTAAGGTCAGAGTCAGGACCCAACCAGCACAGGACCCCACCTATAACCCCCTCACCTTGACTCTGCTGTCCTGGGATCCTCCCTCTGCAGAGTCCATTCTGCCAGCTGGGACCAGTCTGCTCAGGCTGTTTTTCTCAGCCAAGGGCCAGCAGACACCTCTTCCCGGGATTTCCACAGGCAGTGGTTACGACACTTCCTGTGTTGCCCCCTCACCATCACCAAGCACCCTTTAGCTGGGGCCCGGGTGGAGCCTTCATCTCACAGGAAGCACTGGAGCACTTCCCAGGAGTGGCAAACAATGGAAAATCAACAGAGGGCCTTTAAAACTGTTCTGTGGAGGATGTCGCTGCCACCAAAGGCGATGAGAAGGGCCAAGCTGAGATAAGCAGAGCTGCTTAGAAACCGAACACAGAGGCAAATGAAAACATTCATTGGAAGATATAGACTGCAGATCGGCGGAGTGAGAAACAAGATGTCTCCCTTGCAAATCACTGCAGAAGATAAAAGAATCATCAGCTATGGCTCAAAAGTCAGAAGAGAAAAGAAAGGCAGCAAACACAAAACAAGGTGACAGGAGGCCACCTGAAGTGGTTATGACTATAAATGTAAGCATTTAACTTTCCCTTATTAAAAGGGATTAAGTTAATACAAGAGACTCACCTAAAATGAAATGACTCCGGGATAGGCAAAGCTATACTAGGTAAATGCAAACAAAAGAACAACCATGAGTGGCTCTATCAGACAGAGCACAATTTAAGGCATTAAGCAGCGTCAAGCAAGATAAAAAAGGGTAATTTTATATTCATCAGAGCAATTGTAAAAGCATAACTGTTCTGAACATTTGTATACTCGGTATTTTAGCATTAAAATACTTGAGGCAAAACCCTTTATTGTTAGAAATACAAGATGAAGACAGTTGTGGGCATAAATTTACATATGACTCTCAGCACCTGACATCAAGTAGCCAAAACATGTGTAACAAAAGGAGTGATACACTAAAGAAGCTTGAGCTGAAAGGTGCCTTCTGAGCTTTGTACCAGCCTCGCTGATGTTTGCTCTGTTTTAAGACCATCATGGATTGATGTGATATAAATGTTCAACTGAGGACAAATTTATATGTACAGTGTAATTGTAAATATAACTTTCAAAACCCAGACCACTCAAAGCATATACTGAAACATTAACGTTTAGTGTGTTTACAGGGGTTAAAACTTAGGTATTTCAAATCTCTCTCGCAAATGTTCTTTAATGATCATGTAACATACTATGACTAAAAAAAAAAAGAAAGATAAACAAAAATCTACAGCATAGGATTTATACTCTCTGAGGCTGAACACAGGTTAACTGACAGAATGAGCAGGAAGGAACCCCAACAGGCCCCTCCCCTGGCTCCAGCTCCCTCAGGCCTCCCCAAAACCCTCTGCTTCAACAGGGTCCTCCCAACTCAGCTCCCACCTTTTGCCTTCTCTTCCTCCATGTCAAACTTTTGCCCCTCCAGGGGCAGCTCAAACCTGGCTGCCCTGAGACAGACCCTGGACTCCTTGCTATTCCCCCCTCTCACCCACTCTTGTAGGCAATGCTCCTGTATATACCAAGGACTCCCCAATTTATCTCTCGCCCCAAACTCATCCGTTTCAGAGGCAGACGTTCGCCAGCAGAGGAACAGTCAGTGAAGCCACTCTGAGCACATGAGGGGGAGGGCCGGGACTGACGGGGAGGCAGGGATGCCTCGGGGGTGGTGATGAGTGTGCAGGCATCCACGGGCACATGCAGAAGGCAGTACCTGTGGAAGACTCAGAATCAATTACAGCTGAGCATGATCTTCTCTATGTCATTTGAAAATGAAGCCTATGGCTCTGATCTCTGGGACTGTAAATATGGCTGCAGTAGTAATGAAGAAAAACAACAAAGTCAAACTTAAAAAACGAGGCCCAGGCTGCCCTGACACTTGGAGTGCTCACCCTAGATCCCCCAAAACCTCTTCTACTCGCCACACACATCCAGCTGCCTTTTTCAGAGGACAGACCCTACCCTGAGATTTGCTGGTTAGTGGTTTCTGGTCTGACCTCCTGACTTTCCAGGGCAGAGCAGAAGGTCTGTAAATACCCTCAAGTCTTTAATCTACCAGCAAAGAGTGAGGATGAGATCAGGTTTTTAGCTCACTGATGTGGTATGTTAATTTAAAGGTACAGTTTCTTTTGAAAAATTACAAAAATAAACTTAAGTACTAATTCTAGACATATATTCTTATCAATGTCAGCTTAAATACACACTCTCATTGGAAAGCAAATTACTTTAAGAGAGTGTTCTAAAATTATTACATATAATTTCTTCTTGAACCCCGGGTCTGGATTGCTATCCAGTTACCACTTGATTTTGAAAGGCAAACATGGATGAGACCACTGTTTAGAAAAAGGTCTCTTGAATTACTATGTAGCATTCTGGTTTTGGAGAAGAGAGATTGCTAAGGAACCTTGAGCAGTCACTTAACTCTTTGAATTTGCAAACTCTCCCTAGACATGAAGAAAAGAATTCCTACCATAAAATACTGTTGTACAGAAAATCACGGTTTCTTATGCAATGTGCCTAGGGCAGTGCCTGTCTTGTAGCAGGAGCTCAGAAAACAGCAGCTCTTATTCTTCTCAGAGCAAACTGCCCCTACCCCTGCCCCTGTTGGTCAATGTGGGAAAAACCAGACAACTGTTCGCAGCACCTGCAGCAGCACTATTTCATATCCATCCTTCTCCAGCTCGGAAAACACCAGAAGATACATATCTAAGTAGAAGTGACTAAAAGAACAGATCCTAGAACCTTTGTTTTTTTTAGGTAAATAATGTCAAACTTTACCATTTTATCATCATACAAATGGAGGTGCACAAATAACTAAAAGACAAGTTTCAATTATTTGGATAGGTACTTTCTCAGAACCGGGCAAATCGTAGCTTCCCCGGGGGTAAGGGGTCTAACATGCCCCCTCATCATGTGAGGCGTGGGGCCTGTCTCCTGGTCCCAGTCAGACTCTCTGTCAGCTGGGTATCTGGGTCACATTTCCCTACTTCCCCAAGCCCTGTACTCTCCCTGTTACAGTTCCTTGCCTTTAACTGACAGTGAAAACATGTTTCATGAATAAATGCATCTGAATTCTGGCTCAACTTTGGCACTTCCCTGCACTAGGACTGGCCAATGTGCATTATCAGCCAAAATCAGGTCAGATGACCTGCCTCCCAGCAGTAATACGCACAGAAGGCAAGTGATTAAATAACACGTGTCTATCCACTTGACATGACATTCTGCAGCCACTGGAAACCACGCTCTCGAAGACTCAGAGGCCACAAGGAGAGGCATTGAACGTAATTGAATAAATAGACCATAAAGAGAGCGGTCTGGTGCAGCCATCACATGCATGGTCAAGCCCAAAGGGGACAGTCAACAGCATTTGTTGCTACTAGTGTGGCTGACTCTGCTGAAAGTGTCTCCAAATTCTCCTCTATATTATTTGGTTTTTACAATGAATAGTGCCAGGGCGGTGATGGGGAAGAGGAGGAAAGGCCCCCATGATTGAAAATTAGCCCAGTGGGCCTCCCTTGTGGATCAAGGGGTTAAGTCAGCCTATGACGCTATCGGTAGTCACTGTGGCATGAATTCGATCACTGGCCAGGGAGCTTTCCAAATAGCGCAGCAGACCTCTCCTGCCTCGCCCGCTGTTCCCCTCAGCAGTGTATTTCAGTCAATCTGCCTGTTCTGCTCCCCACTCTGTCTCTGGTGAATCCCCTCACCCCCCACACCTCTGGTCTACACCCCAGCTCTTTAATGCATAAATAAATAAATGTTTTAAAAAGAAAAGAAAGAAAATTAGCCCAGGGCTTCCTAATGGGCATGTAGCCAACTTATGTGCTGAACTCAAAAATGAAGTTCTGAGGAGCTGGACCAGGGTAAGGATGCTTAAGCCTACTCAGGAGTGAAATGTGGGTTGGACCCAAATAGCTGTCATGCTCAGCCTCAGAGTCTGAATAATCCTCCTCTTAGTTCACTGACATCTATGAAATTGATTCTCACCACAGAATCACAACCCATGGCCCTGGCATTGCAGTCAATAAAAAGCGTGACTGAAGGCAGCAGAAAGCATCTGCACCAACACCCACAGAGGGGCACTGTGGTAGGCTTTGCTGAGGCCTCTGTGTTGCTTCTGGAAAATGTTCCTACGCATTCCTGGAGAGAAAGGCAGGGAGAGGATAGGTAGATGGGGGGAGGGATGGACAGGGCTAGGGGGAGGGGAGGGCAGCTGCTGCTATCAGGTGTCCGCTGACTTTGACTGGCACCTCCTCCACACTCACACTGGAAGTCTGCCCCCACTTTAAGTTCCTTCCTCACTGTAAAACTAGACTTCACTCCCCTCCCCTAAAACTGGACCCACTGCTTGATCCTGGGAAGAATTTCTGCCGTTGGTCCTCAAAGTCCTTCACTTGGAAAAGAACGAACAGGGCAAGGCTCAGCCCCGAGGGCGTGTGGAGCCTCAGTACCGACAGGACCATTCCGACAGGCCAGGGTCAGCCCTGGGCTACCCAGTCCTGCTCCTCCCCAGATGGGTGACCACTAGTCACACTGCACCACAGGCTGGGCGGAAGGGCCTGTGGTGCCCATCACATGTGCCCCACCTTTCCCCCAGAATCGGTGTGGTAGGCTCGAGAGGCTGTGCCCACCGCCCAGCTCCTTCTCAGGAAATCCAGCCCTGCGCCAACAACACCAGGGCAGTCAGACTCCCTGGTCACCGCACACGGCGGCTTGGGGAGTTTTTCAGAACCATCCTGTGTGGGCACAGGCACTAACCAGCCTCATGCAACACCAGCCCTGGTGGCCCGCACAGTCCAAATGCACGCTTTGGCTGCCTGAGCTGTATCCACCGTGCTCAGCGGGAAAGCAAAGCAGCCTCCTCTTTGCCCACAGGCACTGCAGCCCTGGGGCTTCTGGGCACCTGTGTCAGAGTGCTTGGTGGGCCAGGACCGCAGCCAAATCCAGCTCTATCACCACGCACCGCCCCATGTCTGCTGTGTCCATGGCAGTGGCTGCGCAGCTTCAGTGAGGGGTCATCTCCCACAGGGCAGCCGGCTGTGGTCACATCACTGAGTCACCCTTGGCTTGTCACAGCCACCACTGTCTGCTGGGACTTTTGATGAGACTGTAGTTCACAGAATCAAGAACTGAACGAGCGAAGCTTTCTCTGGGCTCTCTGCACACACCACTCTGGTCATCCCTGTCCATGTCTGCCTCTCCTCCAGGCAGGGACCAAGGCCCCTCCCATCCCTCATCCAGACTCGGGCACAAAGGGCGGGCTCGAGGCAGCAGGGACTTTAGGGACCGCCTCTTGCACACCTCCCAGTTTCACTTTTTTCTCCTCTGATAACCAGACACAGAAGAAGGGGTCAGGTGTCCCACGAGCCAGAATGACTTCTTGGAAAAGCCCTTTTCTCCCGGTCACCAGGTCTGCTATCTCCCTCCCACCACTGGATGACCAGACTTAAGACAATTTGAGGACAAAAAATAAACTTATCCTCTGACTTTCAAGTGCAAAACAAAGACCCCCTCTGGAATAAGTCATCCAGGCCCTTCATGCTTCCCTTAAATCCGCAGGGTGGGATGGGAGTCAGTTTCAGTTTATAAACCAGAGGCTGAGGTCTGCTTGAGGCAGCCCACGCTGCGGTACTATTTGAAGTGTTGCCTCCCACGCACCTGTCAGATGCGTCCTTCGTCCTGTGATCACCTGTAGTTTATTGCCCTCTGCGTCCTAATGCCTTTTTCCAAATCTTCTCAGGTGATGCTCACAGAAGCAAAAGGGCCTTCAAGCTGGAAAATCATGGGTTGTTAGCTGCTCTAAGTGGAGTCAAGTGAGTTTGTCTCCACGGTGATGTTTATTGTCCGGCTCTCAGAATGAAGCATAGGCTGCTCGAACGCTCCAAGGCAAACAAAGAAACAGGAAGCAAACAAAGGTGGACACAGGCTGACAAGAAGTCCAGGGTGCCTGGGAGGGGGTCAGGAAGGCACGTCTCTCTGGGTATGGAACCCTCTCCTCTCTCAGGGCCAGGCCTTTCCTTTGCATTTCTGGGGCTTCAGCACAGGAATCAGGGGACTGGGTCCTCAAGTGCACTGTCTCGTACCTGCCCCCGCTCTCCAAGCCTTTTGTCTCCCCTCTGCCCTGCCTACTCCTGCCTGCCTTCCTTTCTCTGCCTTCATGTGTCAGCTCCCACACCGAGAGGTGACTGCAGAGGCCTCACCCACTGAGCTCCCAGGATGCCAGAGCCCCTCAGTCATTTTTAACTCCCAGTTACATTCCTATGACCCAAAGGCAAGATGTTACACAGATTCCAACCCAGAAGGATCCTGCTGGCTTCTGCCCATGACACTAGGCACAGTATGATCCAGTACAGCAGCCATTAGTTGCTGTGGGTGTTTAATTTTAATCAAATTAAAAATTCAGTTTCTCAGTCACACTAACCACATTTCAAGTGCTCTATGACCCTGTGGCTAGTGGCTACCATATTGGACAGGGAAGACAGAGAACACTTCCATCACTGCAAAAAGTCCTATTGGCCAGTGCTGCCCAGGGCCTCAAGCTATTTCAGGGTCCTGATTCTTCTTCCCAGCTCTTTCTTGCCATCTGCAAGTTTAATGGTCAGAAAAGTAGAAAGAATCCTTCCTTGAAAGCTGACATACCTGAGTTTAAATCTTGGACTTGAAACTTGGGAGCTGAATGATCCTAGGAAGCTTCAACTTCCTCATCTGCAAAATGGGAACAATCACATCTACCTGAGTGGATTGGTGGGAGGTTTAAGTAAGCAGATTTAAAGTACCTGGCGGAGAGATGCAGTTCCTAAATGTAGCTCTTTTTCTTGCTTCATAAACTGTGGAACAGCACAGGGTTGAGGCCTGAGTCTGTCTGAGGATTTGAACACAGGCGTGGGGTCAGACTGCAAGACGAGTGCAGCGACAGGAACAGCGATGAGGAATGGAGACCTGTCCCTTGGCCTCTCGGGAACATTTCTATTTTGAGTGCTATTTCCTCATCATATTGATTTTAAATCAATTGTTAAAAGAGCTTTTCATTGTTTCACAGTTTCAAAGCATGTCTCTCCCTCCCTGCTCAGGAGCTACAACTGGAAACTTCTTTCAATGACTCACTTCTACAGGACTCAGTCAGCAGGGCTGAGCTGTCGAGCCAGTGCAAAGTCGCCATGGGGAGACCCGCTTGACTTCTTGATATGGTCAGGAACAGGCCATCAGCATGACCTTGGGCAGCCAGCTCACCACTGTTTTCTGTTCTCCCAGGGTCCACCCCCACAGTGTCATCATGAACGGGGTTGGAAGAGGCCTAGCGAGGTTAATGAATCAACACGTGTTTCACTGTAGCTGCACCTGTGCCTGGCACCATGAACCTGGTCCTGTCTTAAACCATGTAGACTTTTGGTGAACATGTTGACTGGTGCCTGATCACAGAAAGGCCCTGTTTAGGACTATTATGCACTTTGCAAAAATGGGGCAGGGTTATTAATAGTGCAATAGATAAGACGGTCTAAAATAGAGCTGCCATTTGATTTCACCTTTGTTGTACTTTCTGAAGTTTCGCTTCCTTGGGGAAAATCTGGCCCCTGGTCAGTATGAGGAGCCTGTTCCCTTTTTCGTCAAACCCATCCACTCACTGCTCCTGTTCTCCCTTCATGTGCCAGGCTCATGATGAGGGCATGTCACCCACCTCAGGGACACACGTATGATTGTCCCCTGCAGCACAGCACAGGGAGGAGGGCTCCAAACCCAGTGCCATCCCCCCAGGCAGTGTAAATCCCCCTCTTGTTCAACAGGGCTGCTTTTCCCTGAATCCCCACCACCCAGCACCAGCTTGGGCTGGCCTCGGCTCAACAGCTTGTTATCCACCAGCCTCCCGCCCAGAGGCTCACACATGCTCATCTCCTCGCAGCTTGAAAAACAATCTGAAGAGCTTCAGTCTTGATGCTTCTGGGGAGCCCTCCATCCCCCTGCCTCCCGGCTTCTGTCCTAACAGCCTCCTGGTTTGAGTCCTTCCTTCTTCCCACCCTGCACCTGTTCCAGTGGCCAGCAGAGCCACTCTGGCTCCTCACCACCCTCCTTGTCCTCAGGGCACCCAGTGGAGTTTGGCTCTCACTCCTGCATGTGCCCCAGAAGCCAGAGCTCTCCTGGAAAGGTGAGAAGGCTTCCTTCTCGTGGGGGGCAAACCCAGCCACTCCCGACTCCACACAGACTCTTCAGAATGTCCAGCTTCTGGGGGCCCTGGTGGTGCCCAGGGCTCGCGCTCACACTACCTCCACCCCAAGCATGAGTTTTTATTTTAATCAGAGATCCTCTCTCACCAGTTCCCACTTTGACTGTAGGACACCTGCAGGGACACCCACGAAGTTTATGTTCGATTCCTCATGTGCCAAGAATTGACAATCAAAGGCCGGAGGTCAGAGGCTGACTGACTCTTGCAAGCTCACTGTGTGATGACAGTGATGGGCTCGCGGTGGATACCAATCCATCAGATGAAGCCACCTTGCTTCTCCACCTTCCTGTGAGGTTTCTGTGCACTTTACTCAGGACTGAGTCCATAGACTACCCTAGTTTGGAGTAAGTTAGTTTGGAGTAAGAGTCACTGAGGCCCACTTTGCAGAACACCACAGCATCTATTAAGCTTTCTGGTCCCTGGGACAGGGCTTAAGGATTCTACATGGATTTTTCTCCTTTTTTCCTCCCAACCATCTTATGATACCTCCATTTTACAGATGAGAGAGAATGGGGGTGGGGGGGAGCCAGAAGTTACTTTGCTCACATCACAGTAGCATCAGGGCCAACGTCACTTCCAAAATGCCACATACCCCTGGCACACACCACCAGTGCTCTACAGATGGTGCCCAGGAGTCCCAAGGGTCTCAGGAGATGTCTACTCCCTGCAGCCTCCAAGGCACGATATGAATGCCCAAGGGAGGACTTGGGACTCAGCCACAGAGACCATCAGTAGGATCACTGCATTCTGCCACATCCACACAGCGACTCTCTAGTGGCCTAAGGACATGGGACTACTTCTGGCCAAAGAAGGGACTCAGAAGAGACAAGACATTCCAACAGCCAGGGTGGTCTGTGTCTGCCATCTGGCCGTGGTTACCAACCTGCCATGCTTCTGTGTGTGTGGCCCAACTCCCCACACACATACACACACTGCCCCCCCACCCCCCACACACACAGTTGGAATCCTGAACAGTTCAGCCAGGGCTCAGTAGGTGTTTCCTTAAATGAAGCCAAAAGAATGGTCAGCAAGGAAGGCAACACCTAGAAAATGTGGAACCAACTCCTCTGGTTTTATGTTGGGAGGACTCGGACTGAGCAGAAATCTCCCTAGACTGGGCCGTTAATCACCTTGACCTCTGACCCCTCTCATTTTGGGCCATGTTCCCCACCACCACCCCACCCCCATGTAGGCTGCCCAGCCCCTCTAAATGCTCCCAGTGCTACTCAGCTGGATGACAGCCCCCATCAGCCACTGCTGGGCTCCAGAGCTACACACATTAGCCCCTATGACTTGCTTCCTCTGTGTCAGTCTATTCCTCCATGCTCAGAGCCCCCCTGGCAGATGCCAAGCTTAGGGAATACTTGACAACAGGTTAACAGTAGGGTGAGCCAAGGTCCCTGTCCAGGCCTAAAGCAGAGGCCTGGGGTCCAGGAATAAGATTTCCTACAAAGAAAGACCCAATCAGTTTGCTGATTGGGAAATCCCCTGTGGAATTCCCAAGAAAAGTCTTCAGCATCATAAAGCAAGCACAGGATCAAAATCCTGGCTCCGACATCTAACATGAACCAGTCAGATCATCGATGACAGCCCCAGTTTCCTCAACTGCAAAATGGGATGATTCCAATACTTGCCTCAAAGTTTGCTGTGATATCAATGAGCTAATAACTTTGAAAATGACTGCAAAGCCCCTCAGGGCCTGTGTGAATGCTACCATTACAACGAAACTCCTATAAGGCAGACAGGACCGTATATACATACAAAAATTAAAAAAAAAAACCTATTTCTTTTCAAGAAGAATTCAACATTTTAAGCTGAAAGGAGCCCCCAAGAGCCTAACTTTAACCCCTTTCCTTTAACCAGGGAAGCTGTGAGGCCCAGCCCACGCTCCCCCTGCAGCAGCCCGGCCTCCCTCTCTGCGGCAGTACGTCCATGGGAGGCCAAGCTTCACCCTCTGTTCCCAGGAGGTTAAAATCTGCTCAGGAAATAATTTGCAGTTATCTCAGATATGTGGCTAAAGAGAAAGTTCCCTCCCCTTTTCCCCCAAACCTTCTATATCATTCACCTGCAACAGAAACCAGCGTGGGGAGGCAGAATTCTGCCCCCTCAGCTCTTTATCAGGCGCCTCCAGTAACTGGGGCATATACTTTCATGATTTAAAAAAATGCTTGTTTACCTCTGAACACTTTTCCTCTCCTCTGCCTCCCGCAGACTCTTCCAGCCCCCTTTTCCGGAGGCACATCTCTGTCTTGCCCAAGCACCAGACCCAGGTAACAGCTCAAATGGGGACCCCTCATCTATGGCTTCCCCAGTTCTAGCCAGGGAAAGAGGCTGCTTCTGATTTTGTGAGGGGCTCTGCAGAGTCAAAATAAACCTCTTTCCTCACCCACAGTAAACTGCCCCTCCTGCTGAGGATTTCTGTCACAGCTGCATGATGCTGAGGAGGTTATCACCTTACCATTTGGGCGATCAGAAATCCAAAATTAATTTCATGGGGCTAGAGTCAGAGTGTCGGCAGGCTGGCTTTTCACCTGGAAGCTCTAGGGGAGAGTCACTTCCTTGCCTTTTCCAATTTCCAGTGACCACTGACATTCTTTGGCTTGTGATCCCTCCCTCCATCTTCAAAGTGCTTGGTTTCTGCCTCTGTCCTTATCCCCTTCTTCCTCCTTTATAATTACACTGGGCCCAGCTGGATAAGCCACAGTTTCCCAGCTCCAGGTCCTTCACCTAATTACCTCTGAGAGTTCCCCTGGCCATATAAAGTAGCAGAGTCACAGGCTCCAAGAGTTTGAACACAGACATCTTTCAGGGGTCTCCCTTCAGTCCACCACAGGCAGGTCACTTAACGCCAAAGCCTTGGCTTTATCAATCAAGTGGGGGAACAAATCCCCCAGACTTTAGTGTGGATCAAATTCAGTTGTTCCCTAGAATGTCCCTGGCCCAGGAATGGGCCTCATGCTCTGACCAAGCAAGAAAGGACGGTGTCCAAGAGATGGGAGTCAAGGAAGTGGGATTTATCAGATTTTCTACCTGAGATGGCTTCTCAGGGGGAGCCAGGGAGGTAGTTTGCACTAATATTGCCAAATTTGTCACTACTTTACCAAACCCAGCACCAGACCAGAGAGGGGCAAATGCCCAGTAGGAGAGTAGTAGATCTAAAGGCCTGGAGCTCCCTCTAGGGCTCCTCCTTCTTCCTCATACCCAACTCCAGGTAGTCACCAAAGTCCCGCTAATCTCCTTTCTAAATACCCGCCCTCAAACCCCTTCTCTCTACCCCATACACAGCCAACCCGAACCCCAGGGGTGCTCCCCTGACTCACTGTCATGGTCTTCTCCTGGTTCCAGTGCCTCTGGCCTCCGCATCCCTCCCCCCCACACATATCTCCCTGAACTGTCATCCCAAAGCAC
This sequence comes from Scalopus aquaticus, assembly GCA_004024925.1. Classification (NCBI taxonomy): domain Eukaryota; kingdom Metazoa; phylum Chordata; class Mammalia; order Eulipotyphla; family Talpidae; genus Scalopus; species Scalopus aquaticus. The sequence goes on from PVIJ01000357.1 coordinate 102,548, forward strand.
AAATATGACCCTGACCCTCCCTTCTATGGCTCTCCCTAACCCCTGGGTGGAAACCCAATAGCTTTATCCTGAGTTACATGACCTATATCTGCCCATCCAGAAGGTCCTAGATGTCAGAGACATAGGAAGCAGAAACAGCACAATAAGCTGTTCCTGTCGCTGCACTCGTCTTCCAGTCTGACCACACGCATGTGTTCAAATCCCTCAGACAGACTCAGGCCTCAACCCTGTGCTGTTCCACAGTTTATGAAGCAAGTAAAAGAGCTACATTTAGGAGCGGGCATAGTAGCAGATGTGTGAGGACAGAACTGGAGGTGGGATGAAGCAGATGAGGGATGGTGTTTGGGGAGGTACCATGCAGGCGGTGCTGCAGAGACAAGCTTGACCCCAGTGGCCCCACATACCTTAGGTGCATCAGGCTCTGACATGCTGGTGGGTGCAAGCTCTGAGTTACGTCAGTCCTTCATTGACCTAGTTAACCTAACTAGCCTGGTTCCAGGGGATGGGCACCAGGTATGGCCCAGCCACAGGGCTGTTAACCTAGTCCTATCTCAAATGGGAAATGGCATCTGAAAGCTGGTTATTATTTTGAAGTCTGGAAGAACAATCAGGGAAGTCTTTTCTCTACAGTTGACTTTGGTCAAACTACAGGAATAGAGAATGCCCACTGGAGCATGGCCAGACTGAAGGCCACGGCTTGGGGGGGAAGTGATTTGGCCTCTTTAGGCATCATCTAAGACATGTAAAGTGTATTCAAGGCCCCACCTACCAGAGCCACCACTGTGGAGCTTAATTAATGCTGCAAAGTGCTCTGAGGCCTCAGCAGAGAGGCCTCACATGAACGCGGAATATCCTTATTAATCACTGCCACAGCACCAAGTGGGGTGGCTTGTGGGGCAGCTGCTTCCATGCACAGAACAATAGATGCAGCCGAGCAGTTAAATTATGATTTTGAAGAGCCTTCCTGATCAGTTGGTTCAAAAGCAGCTTAGCTGGAAGAGGCAGGCCTGCCTAGGAGCCACTTAACTCACCTAGCTGTTTGTTATCTCCTGTGCCTGGGTATTAAGCAGAGTGATAAAACCTCCCACTCTGCAGGGCAGGGGTGTGGGAGGCCTTCGGGTAGTGGTGAGCAGCCCTTTCATCCTGGGCAAGCACACTGCTCAGCCTGCGCAGGGCTGGCCAGGGAGAGGAGCGCGCAGGCGCTGCATCGGCCTGGGTGTCTATGGGCAAGTCCCTCGACCTCGCCACACTTCAGTTTCCTCGTCTGCAGAGTGGGATAATATAATCAAACCTCTTCCTTATAGGATTGTGAGATTCAAATGATGCAGTACATGAAAAGCCCTTGTGCCCACAGCAACAACATTGAAAATAAGAATAGTAATACCAATAGCAATATCCAGTAAGGACCCCACCACGTGCCAGGCATCTTCTAAAAGCCGTCCAGTACTTAGCTATCTGAGTTCCCTTTTACAGATGATGGAGGCCGGCACAAAGAACTGACCTCCAGGTTCCACAGCTAGTGAGAGGTGGAGCCAGGATATGGGCCCAGGCAGTCTGGCTCCAAAGTCTGTTCTCTTCCCCCACTCCCTGCTGACCGCCTTTATCATTATTGACATTATGCTCATTTTAGAAATAAGGCTGTGCTTCATAACAGTTGTCAATAGCACCATCATTACCGGGGCAAATGCACCAGCCAGGGCTTGGAAACTGGACCCTGAGGCATCTGTGCTATATGGACCTAAGGGAGGGGTCCCAGGTAGAGAAGTAACTGATTATCGAGATAGAGGTAGAGTACGTGAGCTATCCTACTCATCAAAACTCCAGGGGTACAAGGGAAGTGTGTAGGTAATGGGTTTTTAGGGCGAACAGTCAACAGATGCTGAGTCTGCAAATGCAGCCCCACCCTGCCTCCTTCCTCAGGACACGCACCGAGGGGGACGCTGTCCCTCATGTAGTGAGTAAGAGGCTACCTGTGTAGAACCAGAGCCCCCTGCCCCCCAAGCATTGACTGTCCCTCTTGCACTGGCTAATCCGCCCCCTACCCCCCAAAGAAGTCTGAGGCCTCATTCAAACATGAAGCTGGTTAATGCACACAGTTCTTGTCCCAAAACTTCAGCCAGTCCTTGCAGGGGGACCCCGGCTCAAGGCCATAGACCGGAGCCCCTCCCTGTCTCACTGGTAGCCACAGCAGCTCTGAAGCAGCTTCCCCCAAGACCCACCTAGTTCCTCCTAAACCAGCCCAGGGTGTGGCCCAGCCGCCCTCACCCCACTAGGGTTAAAGGGCTCGGCTACCCAGCCTCCCCTTTTTCCTTCTCGCCCCCTTCCTGACACCCACTCCTACAAACACACCATACCCGGGCCTGCGCCAAGCCCAGCTTTACTGTCTTTCCACCCCTTCTCCCTCTGCCCTTGAGACACCTCCGCCTCAGAGACACCTGTCTCTCCTACCAGGCAGGGCTCTTCTAGACCTGCATGGAATAGTCCTCTGCTCAACCCCTCAACCCCAAGACAGACATGGAACTCCAGGTCATACCATTTCTGGGTGGACTCAGACACATTCAGGCCCATGTGCTATCTACATGAGGCGGGGGCCGGCTGAATTTAGGAAGGAACAAAAGAAAAGTCTTTCCCAAACCATCTCACCCTTGAGATGGACGTTTCCAGTCCAAGATGGGATCCAAACTGGTTTGCAAGGTTTCGTGTGGCGTATGGGATGCCGGTGGGCCTACAAGTAGAATCCTCTGCCACTGCCGAGAGAGGGATGTGATACGACATGGATGTATTCTTTGCCGTCCCCACTTGCCTTTTAGGGGCCGTGTTCCTATTAGGAAAGTGAGTCTCTCACCCTAGGAAAGATCTTGGCTTTAAAAAATTTAGTGAAATTCTTTTTATATCAGATGGTTATATTTAAAGAATTCAAAGGCCTAGATTTACATCTTCTTGGTTAAATTACTCATCACCAATCTCTCATCTACAACCTTTTTTTCATTTTCTGAAGGCTCCGTTTACATAGTTTTATTTTTAGTTTTCCTCCAGCCAAGTAGGTGCACATTTATATCGTGGGCGTTTAAACTGTGCACCACCTCTCTGGATTAACAATTGGCCGACATCTCTACCGGCCCTTCTGCTGGTCCACTGTCTGCTGTGAGCTGTGGGTGCCTGGGTGGGCATCTTTCTCCCACAAGAAAGCGAAGCCCAACAGGCCAGAAATGCAGCTCAGCTGACAGTGGCTCAAGACGGGGAGGAAGGAAGGAGATGGACCACATAGCACGGGAGGTTCACAAAGCTGTTATTATCGGCTACCATTTACCGAAGCATGTGCTTACTATGGGGATCTTCAAAATAATTCTGTGATGCAGGCATCAGGCCCACTCCTTGGCTGAAGAAACTGGTTTAGAGAAATTGTGACTTGGCAAATGTCCCAGAGCTGGTAACCAGCAGCCAGGTCTGTCTGACAACACACCCCTCAGCTGTATGTATGTGCTTCCTCATTTATACCCAATCTCATTCAGACAGACTTTGAGGCTGCACAGAGGGAACTGTGCAATACCACAAAACAACACAGATAACAAGGGAGGAAGGTACATTAAGGGAACTCAGAAGGCGCTAGGGTGCCTTGCAACACATGGGCCTCAGACTGGGCCCACAGTTCCCTAGCATCCAAAGCAAAGAAAGTCTAATAGCTTTCTCAACTGTTGGCATTGGTAGTACAAACACCAACCAAAGGCCCAAACCACAATTTTTCCTAAATTCATATCTAAAAACAAACAAATCCCTCCCAAGTGACCTCTTACGGAGACTTGAGTATCCCAGATGAGTGAAATAATAGAACTGAGGCATCGCAGCAAGGACAGCACAGGTGGCCAGGGGTGTCTGTAATGGGGGGAGGAGCTACTGGTCAGTCCAATCTTTCCCAGCTGGGGTCCCTGAGTTGTGTGCAGATTTGATGGAGAATATAAGGAAGTGAAGAAGGTAGAAACTGACCCAGATTGTGGCTGCAACGGAGACCATAGCAGTTCCACAGGGAACCCAGGAGCTGAGAAGGCCCCTCAAGGTTGCCCCACATGGCAGGCCAGGGACCTGGCCTTGGGGCCCTCTCCCCATCAGCCAGCACCAGCCATAAACCAGCCTCTGGGTGGAGGCTTAACCTTGAATGCGGCAGTTCCCCTGAGCTGAGGACAATCCCAGGGAGGGAGGCTGCTGTGAGGCAGTCCCAGCATCAAGGGGATGGCTGTGCCGGCCCTGGGAAAAGGGAATCTGGACAGAAGGCACAGCAGCCACTACAAAGAACCTTTGGGAGTGGCATTTGTGACCAAGGACCCCAGTGATCCATAGGGAGCTTCCCAGCCACAGAGCTCTCGTGGGTCTGCGGCAAGGCACCTGGGCCGAGACAAGGCAGGTCCAAGGCTCAGGCAGGGGCGCTGCAGTCTGGCACTCCCTGTGCTCTGACACACCAGCGGCGGGAGTGTGAAGCATCAGAGGCTGTTCCTTTCAGCATGGGCAGCAATGACTTCGGTCTGGAAACTGTCAAACACCCACCTAAGGCTCACCGACCTACACACACACACACACACACGACTTCAGACACGAAAGGTCCATCAAGCACCTGGCTTTAGCAATATTTATCATTTCCTGGTGAAGCTGCCAAGGTAAACCCTTTGCTAAGCATACGAGGAGGCATGTGAGGGGACAAACTGGGTAATGCGTTATAAGAAAATCTGCTGGGGTTCAAAGACAACAATGTCATTAAACTTTGCTGAGTCTGTCAGTGACATGCTGGACAAGACGGGGGATTGGGGCAAATCCTACTGGGGCTGCTGTAATGCCCCAGGGAGGGCAGAATGGGACGGGGACAGCTCAGGACCTGAGACCCCAGGGAGGCACAGCTGGGGACGGGATGAGGGGGAGGGAGTGGTGACACATAAAGCAAGAGGAAGGGTTCAGCTCTAAGCCATGGCCCAAGAGAGTTCTCTCTAGCCGCAAGGAGTCCAGGAAGCGGCTGGCACACGCCTGATCAGCAGGCACAGCAGACAACAACCTGTTACTTTCTTAATGGAAGGTTTGTCCTGAACTCTTGGAAGGCAGAATACCCGGTGCCATTCAGATTCCACTCAGTCCTGCCTGGCCTTGCAGCGCAGATGTTGTTGGTTTGAATCTGATGTGATGAACTCTTTAAATAGCCACCCTAATGGATAATCAATCATTTCAGAGCTTTAATGCTAAATCAGGCTGTTGGACACATTTGGGGGCAAAGCTGCTGTATCTGAGCCAAAACCTGCCCTTTCTCTTTTACTTTGAAAAGCAGAGCATGTCACATTAAATACCTAATGGTCAAAGACAGGTCGCTTGTGACCTAAAAAAGAAAAATGGCTGAAGAGGTAGACTCTCCAAAAGTCTACAAAATTACATAATCTGCAGATCTTCTGAAATTAGGCTCTTCATTTGACAAATAGGAAGAATGGCAAAATAGAGCCTCATGCTATCATTTAAAGTAAGTGTTAGAAAATATTTTTAACACACACAGTGACCCTGGTCACACTTTTCAAGTTACCTGAGTTAAAAAGGTCCTGACAGAGAGAAAATTTCAGATGTGGGATAGTTTCCATAGACAGATATTCTAGAAACCTGCAAGAAGCCCATTCGGAACCTTCTATCCAGGAAAACAAACCCTTGGAAACCCGCAGAATTAATGACACCACAGTAAGAACCCTGGAATTGCTGATGGGGCCAAAGCAGTCACCCACAGGTTAACCCAGCTGTGAGCCCCACATCTAAGGCGACCCCACCCCAGTCCAACCTCTGCAAAATCTTGTCCCAGGGTCTCCCTGACACCACATTCTCCCAGTCACCTCTCTGCCCACTCCTCCAGCTTCTCCATGAGTCTCTCTCCTCCAACTCAAATGTCGGTGACTCCTGAAGCTGCCTCCTGGCCTCTCTGGCTCTCGCCCCGACCGTCCCTGGAGGATCTCATCCACTCTTTGGCTTCACTTGCCCACTGCCTGTGCACTGACCTCCTGAACTTCTCTAACTCCTCCTAATTCTCTCCCTAACTGTACTTTTATGTCCCTGGCCCGCACAGATAGGTCCACCTGAATGTCCCTGAGGAACCTCAAGGTCAACTGCCCAACCCTGACTCATCAAAGAACCCCAAATCCATACTTCCCCCATCCCATCTCATATTGAGGTCTCACCATCCACCCAGGTGCCCAGATCTCAGGCCTGAAACACCCCTCCCAGACCCGCTCTCCCTTGCCCTCCGTGTCCCACACATCACTGGTCCTCTGATTCATCATCGCCTGCATCCCTACCATCTGGTGGCCAAGGCAACCTCTCCCTGGCCCAGCTGCCTCTGAGCCTTCCCCTTCCACAGTCCACGTGACCTTTGTGGAATACATCTGAGACATGTCACTCTCATCCGATGTCTGCCAGGCCTGGCTGCTGCCAATCTTCCTCGTCTCCTGCCACACCCCTTGGCTGGACCCTAGAGCTGGCACTTTTCCTGCTGTTTTTGCACACATCATCCTTTCTGTTTCTACTTGGAACACATCAAAAAACAAAAGCCAGCTCCCATCCGTGGGGCATGGATGTTTCAGGGTCTGTTACCAGTAAACCTGACTTCATCTCCCAAATCCCTTCCTCTACCCACTAGAAAGAGTAGACTGATGCAGGAGGCAGGGCAGGGTCTGCTGCTTGGCAGGGCTGCACACAATTTAGCAGAAATGGAGCTATGGTTTAAGAAGCAGGGACACAGCTGTTCCTTATCTTCCCAAAGACTCAAAGATTTTTCCCAAGTTCTTAATTATTAAAGAGCAAAGTGAGGATTTTACTGTCCAGGCTGCTTTCAAAACACCCTATCTTCTCCCATCACTTGCTCAGCTTCACCAAAGCAGCTAAATTACCAACTGCCCTTTTAAAATGTCCTTGTGATGGGGATCTCGCAGTGACTTGTTTATCTCCCAGCTGCAAGGACTTCACGGGTCACCCAAGTCCATGTGCGGCAGCACCCTATCAGTCTGGGAATGTCCAGGGGCCACAGAGGGGGGAGGGGGCCAGAGCAGAGGATCTGTCTCCTGGCGGTGGTGACAGTGCTCCCTCCTCCTACTCTGCATGGCCAGAAGGCCCAGTTGGGCCTCACCTGTCTGCCTCGCATGTGGAAGTCACACACAGGATGGTGTCGATGGTCCTCAACGTCCAATGGGCTGGCTCTCTCCAGGCTGCCCACCAGGCCTTTCCCTAGACATGGGGAATCTCCCCCATTTTACGGGCAGGAATCTGAGGCTTGGGGAGGTGGAGGTGCTTGCTCAAGGCTCCTCACGTGGTGTGCAGCAGCAGGTGGCCAGGATTCAAATCCAGGACCCTGGTCACTGCAGCTCATGATCTGCCCATTGAAAGTCACCCACCTCATATCCTTAAGCCTGAAAGCTGGAATATAACACACATGGCGGAGAATAGAGAGGGGATTATTACGAGCTGTTTCTAAAGGTGGATTAAATCCTTTTTAGATCCATTTTAATATGCTGCCACGTTTTCGTGACTAGCCTGGATTTCTCTGAGTCCACTTATCTTTTTATAGTTTGACCTTTACACAGGAAAAACCTCAATGATTTTCCACTGTTTTGAATAAATTGAAATGGATGTATTTTTCTGAATGACTAGAGAATGAAAAACAGAGCCAGTCACCATC
>PVIJ01000357.1:110331-303140 GCA_004024925.1 Scalopus aquaticus
TCATGGTCTACCCAGGAGGAAAGGGAAACTTGTCCTGGATTCAGAAGCAGGAGCAGGACTGCATCTCCCCCCACCCCTGCCCCCACCCCCCACCCTCGCTCTGCCCCAACCCTCAGAATGATCAAAGCCTTTGGAAGCCAGGGCAGGAACATCCGGCCCCACAGTGAGCCTACAGGACAGTGAGCACCACCAGCGGCCTTGAGGGTATCGCCTGAGCTAAGGCCCAGTAGGGCTGCCTGTTGTTAGAGAGCAGGCATTCCCACAGGCACGCTGCAGAGGACTCTGCAGGGAAGCAGGCGGTGGTGCGGGGGAAAAAGCATTTGCAGTGTGAGCTGGGACAAATCACTTCAATTCTCTACAACTGCTTTCTTTTGTATAAAATGGTGATGACAACAGCTACTTGTAGAATTGTTAGGTTAATGTATTGAAGATGGTGAGCACATAGCAGGTGCTCAATAAATGTGTTTCCATTCCTTCAAGAAGCCAAGCTTTTTTAAAACACAACTTTCCAACATGTACTGTTCACTGCCCTGACTTCTTAAGCAACAGAGATATAACACTATTTTACAACATTTTCATAACTTGGAGATCCTCTTTATAAAACATGGAAGTCACTGAGTATCAGAGTCTTGAGTGGAACTGAGAGCCTGTGCAGGCCAGTTCTTCACTGTGATGCTCTCAAATGTTTGAGATTTGCAAAGCCACTTACCATGTGCTTTTTCTCAAGTCTGATTTTTTTTTAACTGAAACCAAGTAACTGTGTTTTTCAGAACTGTGTGTTAAATAAAAGGAGGTAGGCACTCAGTGATGGCTCTCCTTACAGAGTTAGCACTGGAGATGCTGTGGCAGCCGTTTTGAGTGCTGAGAGATATTTTCTATTTACTTCTGAATTCACAGCTATGTTTTGGGAAGCAGATGTAACTAGAAATCTGAACTTTCTGAACCTGACCTTGGTTGGCGTTTGTTGGTTTGGTCACTTGTAGAACTTAGCAGCTGTGGGCTTCCTTCCTGTCCACTCCCAAGGGCTGTGTCTGGTAGCCAGCAATGGCAGCATGTCTTGGCACTGGGGATTGGGCACTCATGGTTCTCAACAGGCTGCTATGTGGATATCTTGAAAGCCAGTAAAATTTTTTTCCTCCCATTCATTCCTCGAAATGTGCACTTCTTGCCTTCCCTTGCTTTCTCCTTTCCCAGAAAGGTGGCCTAGGACGCCCCCAGTCTTATCCGGCTGGGTATAGCTCTGATCAGCAACTGCCTTTGCCTCCCTCACTTCCATGTACTGCACTTTCCCAGCATTCTCCTGTCTCCTCCTTCCTGTCCCACCACTGATTAAAAAATCCAGGCCCTCTCCACACTGCAATCTTTGGCTTGTTTTTCTTCTCAGCAAATACTCCTTGGCTGTTCACAAACTTCCTGATGCAACTGACCCGCTGACATCCTACCTCCTGGTCCAGCTCCATTCCTAGCCCCCAATTCCCATACTCATTCCAGCTCTTGGTACTTCTTGATGGTCATCATACTGTCCTGGGAAAACCAGGACACAGCCCCTCCCCAGAGTGCCAGAGGGCAAAGCAGGGAAGGCTTTAAGAGCTTCTATTTACAGAATCAAAAACCAAGGTAGGGCCTCCCCGGTGGCGCGGCGGTTAAGCGCTGTGCTGTGCGACACAAGTTTGAAGTCCAGCCAGGGAGATTCCCACATGGCGCGGCAGACCTCTCCTGCCTCGCCCGCTGCTCCCCTCAGCAGTGTGTTTCCATCACTCTGCCTGTTCTGCTCCCCACTCTGTCTCTGGTGAACCCTCTCGCCACTCCACACCTCTGGCCTGTACCCCAGCTTGTGTGAATAAATCTTAAAAAAAAAAAAAAAGGTAAAGCACAGGGCTTGCTTTAGTGGCTTAGCTAGTTTTATAAGGATGCGCTATACGTTGGCTGTTGGGTGCAGCCTCATCTTTGATGTGGCCCATCATCACTTCACCTGCCCAGCCTCAGCTGCTGTGGACGGCCCAGATAGCCATCAGCTCACCCTCAGTCCCTTTTCCTCCCACCCTTCATTCCTCACCCCTCCATCCATGACAGGAAAGAAGGCCACATCCAGGGAGGGGAGAAGGGTTCCCAAGCAGAGAATCAACACAGTGTCTAGTCTGGGTCCCCAAAGGCCAGACGTCAGCTTAAACTATAGTGGTCACTTTGGCAGGATGTGGTGGAAGGGGTCAGACCTAGGTCTGGACCTCTATCTGGTCAGGTAGCACGATCTCCACAACTGGGGCTCCCCCACTGCAACCCTGCAGCAGTATCCAAATACCAGGTGCCCAAGGTGTTCATGCCAGTCTCTGATCACTGAACTGACAGGAAGACAAGCCTGAACTTGGGGTTGGGTGAGGCTGGACTGACCCTCTGCGTCTGACAGCCTGAGGGGATACACGAAGGCTGTTCTGCCCAGGGTTCAATCCAGCATGCCCTCAGGGACCTACTGGCCATAGCGCAGAATAGCCACAGGGTCTCTTCCAGCTGGCACCTCAAACTTGTTCTGTTCTCTCTTCACACCTTAAGGTTAACAGCAGCCTCCCTTTACCCACCCAGGGTGGCAGTTAGTGATGCCCAGCTAGTTCTCCGCTGAGGCAGAACTCATGGGCAACTGCTGCCAAGTCTAAGTGACCCCTGACCTGATATTTCAGATGCTATGGTGCTGCTCCTAGCAGCCTTTACTGCCTAAATTCTCTTCGTCAATCACAGAACGAGGGCCTGCCAATGCCGCGGGTACCTCTATTACTCCTGGTTTTAGCTAAATTATTCGTAACAGGAGCGTCAGGACCTTCAGCTGGTTTATAAATCCTTCTCCATGTCTGGGAGAAGATCTGAATTAAAGAACAAACGAACAAAACCAAAAAAGCAAAAGCCCAGAATCTACTCCAGTATTTCCATGCCCTGGTGGTGGAGAAAGATAAAATGACGGTCAGGCGACCCCTGCAGCAAAGCCAGGATCTGCAGCCGGGCATGCTCATGCAGCACTTTGAGCTTGTGACTCAGAGCTCTTTGAGCCTTAGGTGTCCAAAGTCAGGCTGAATTAAAGCCATTAGCTCTTAACCCCTTCCTTTAGGGATGCCAGATTTGTTACATAAATCTGAGGGGGGAGGGGTGGCAGGCACTGGTAGGGCCCAGCAGGGGAATTCATGTGCCATTTGTCCTGCACCACAGTGTGACATCGGGGGTGATAACACCAACAATGCTGGTACGGGTGGGGTCATCCTAGGTTTGTGGGTGGCCAGACCCACCCTCTCAGCCTTCCCCTCCTGCCTCCCAGGAGCAATTATCGGCCTTCCCCCCACCCCATCCCCGGCACTGTGCTTCCAAACACCAGTTTGTAATACTAAATTGGTCATTTCTGTATGTCAGGCTCTTCTGAGTACTAAGTCTCAAGTCTCATGTGGTACAGTTAGGGTGCCAGGGGTTGCCTCTCCAGGGCCTTCGAGGCAGTTGACAGTCCCAGGCCTCAGGGGGCTTGTCTGGATGCCCCACTTCTCACACACAGCCATGGAAGCCCTGAGGCCGGCACTGTGGGTGACTAACCTCAGCCTCCTCTGCCCTGGGTGTAAAACCTATGCCAAGGCCGGGGAGCGAGGCGGCGCGTACTTCAGCCTCCTGGGCACCGTATTAACCAGTAGTCAGGACCACACCTAGCACACACACAGTTGGCCGTGACAAGAATTTGTGTACCATTTCACTCTCGGGACACCTTAATCCGGTGTTCCCGAGATACCATCCCAATCCCCACCTCAGCAATGAAGATAATGAAGGCCCAAAAGGAAACTTGACTTACTCAGAGTCCCGGCCTGGCCTTAGACTCGCCGCAGGCCCCGCGGCAGTGCTCTGGCTCTCAGCTCGGGAAGCTTCTGACATAAGGTCCCCCAACACGAAGTAGCGGGAGCCAAACGGCCCTGCCTCAGCCACAGGCACTGTCTCTCTTGAAGAGCCACCCTCCACCTGCGGGCTCTAGGGCCAGAGGGAAGGCCTTTGCCCTTACTGCGCATGCGCGCTCACGCTCTCAGCAGCTCGTCGCCGCAGCGCCCCCCGCCCCTTCCGCTTGATGCTGGCCCACTAAGTGTAGGGCTCCCTTTTCTCTGGAAAGGTGTTCTGAGTGGGGCCACAAGGAGCCCTCTAAGGAGTTTTCAAGCAAATGGAGTCACACAAAGGTTCTTTAGAGCAGTGCAGATTAGATGAAAGGCGACAGCAAGCCCACTGGTAAAATGCGGCGGCTGCTCGAATCCCACCCTAAAGCCTGCTGGGAGGACACTAGAGACAGGCCGGTGTGGTCACTGAGGGTCCCTCCCCCGACACAACTGCCCCATCCACCCTTCAGGGCCCACCTACCACCCTGAGGGCCCTTGCGAGCCCTGACACAGCACACCTGAGCAGAACCCGAGGCCGAGCCCTCCATCAGAAGGGCCATGACAGGACCTCCTAAGAAGTCCGACATCACGGCTGCACCTGCTCACCCAAAGCTTCGTAACTGCTCAGCTGCCCCCAGGCAAGTCCATCCAGGAGTTCTCCACGGAGAAAACTGACAGATTTGGTTGTTTTCATCGACAGCTCTTAAAAGGAGCCCACTAAATTGCAAATGGTTTTTGTCATTTTGTGGATACTTTTCCCGTTTTTTGCTTGCAGGCTATTTATTATCCAAGCCTAAGTGGCTGTCAATACCTACAGTGCTAGGAATGTATCCTCGCCCTCTCGGAGTCTGCCACTCAAGAGGAGACAGCCATGGTTTAGTTCTTTGTGTGCAAAATGTACCAGGCACTGCCTGGCACACCAGAGAAAGACACAGCCTCTTCCTGAGGACAACCCAGACACTGCCAAATGCCTGTGTCCTGGTCCTTGGCTTTGGCTTCACACCACAGGAAGTGAATCACTCAGCAATAAACTGATCAAATCAAAGCCACCTCAGGCTCACCCTCATCTTAGTAGATGTGAATGTCATTGTTGCCCTAGCTTTGCCTCTTACCAAATAATTTCAAAATCCATTTTTTTCATTCTAAATATTTTTAAAAATACCTCCCCCATTTCACCAGAAGTTTCCTTAGTCTTTCTTACTCCTATAAATTCACAAATAATAAAATACTCATGAATTGACATATTTTGTCCTTTTAAGTATGCAATGATATTTCCCTTTTCACTTTGAATTCCAGGAAGCTCAGAGCTAAATTTAGAGCTTGGTTAGCCATTGTGATTAGGTGGTTTGTATTCTCTTTTATGACTGGGTTCTAATTTCCCATTTCTTTTAATAACCTCACTGGCATATATTTTGTTATAAACCTTCACAGATTTTTTTTAAAGATTGATTTATTAATGCATACAAGCTGGGGTGTAGAACAGAGGTGTGGGGTGGTGAGAGGATTCACCAGAGACAAAGTGGGGAGCAGAACAGGTGGATCTACTGAAATACACTGCTGAGGGGAGCAGCAGGCGAGGCAGGAGAGGGTCTGCAGCGCCATGTGGGTCAGCTCCCTGGCTGGAGGTCGAACTCATACTGCAGTGGCTGCAGACAGCTTCATAGTTCTGCACTTAACCCGTTGCGCCACCAGGGAGGCCCCAATAGATGCTTTTTTTTTTTTTTTCAAAGAGGAGGAGAAGAAAATGAAATTAATTTTAAAAAATACTCTCAAAAGTATGCTTTCAAGAGGTTATTGATCACTTAAGTGACTGTTTTCCAAGGACAACAGCCTTAATTTTTGCCTGTGAGCAGGGTTCTCTATACTTCCATGATACTGTCTCAGACATGAACTTGGTAAATTGATGGGAATAGTTCTCGTTGCCTACATTTTGTTCTCCCTAAATGTCCTTCACAACCTGTGTGTAAATTAATGCATCTTGCCACACTACATTCATGGCTAAGCAACAATTATAATGTGCCTGGATCTGCATCTCAAATGTTAACTTCAAGTAAGATCTATCCAAGCTTCTACTTCTTGTCTGGTCCACCACACCCCAGTCTCACTGGGAAGTAATCTGAAGACCACATTAATAATCAAACAGCCTGAAACACCCATCTGAATCTAGAAGATTCCCTTAGGTGAGCACTGAATCCTTCGTCTCCACCACTCCACCTCCCTGCAGTCCCCCCTTTGATGGGCTGCTGTGACTTCCATTTCTGCCAGCTGGTTGTGTTCAGCAAATGTTTGTAAATGTTGGTGACCGTGTCTTCTCCACACTATAGTGAGCTTCCGCCCGCTGAAACTGTGTTTTCTGAGGCTTTTGTGTCTCCTAATGGTGCCTGGAACATTTTGCACATGATAAGGAATTCAAATAAAATTAATAAGTATCCCCAACCAGCTAGAGCTCTCTATGAGGTTTTCAATGAAAATACTGAACCACACCAATGTCTCATAAAGGCAAACATCTGGACATGCCAGTGGCAGATGCCCAGTTTCACTGAGGCTGATGAATAGGCATGGAGTTAGGTGGACTCAGCAGCGTCACTCAGGGGGGCTTCTGCAACTGGGGCCACAGCCCTGGCCTGTAGTGGACTGGGAATGCTTACGCATCACCCACCAGCCCAAGCCATCCCAGCTGACCGCCACCACCACCACCTCCATGGGCGGGGACCCCAAGGAAGAGGAGGGCCGAGTTCAATGTATTTCCTGATTCACTTTTCCATTTCACAGAAAGATTATATTTTCTAGACAAAAGTGCTAATTATACCACAGGCACCATCTAAAGGTACTAAGTGATCACTAGATGCTCAGGAGGTTGACATGTATATTGTTTCAAGTAGCTCCGTGATTTATTATCTAATTTAGATAAACGGCAAACAGTGATATCATAATAGCCCACTTTTATTTTGGTTTACGCCTCATTGTCTCTGGGTATAGAATAAGAAATGAATCATCAAACAGGCCCCAGGGGAAGAATGGCAGGCTGGCTGAGAGCAAAGGCTCTGGCCTCAGACTCATAGGCTTCAAATCCTAGCCCTGCTGCCAACCCAGGGCAAAAGCTGGGATGGAAGGACTTCTCAGAGGGGGGCAGGGTGGAGGACTGAGTGAGGTAGTGCTGTGTCCAGCATGAGGAAGAGGTCCCACCCATGTTAGTTACATCCAATGTTAAGGGCTGAGGAGGACCCTGGACTTTTACTCTCAGGGGTGAGATCCGGCTGGGAGAGGGATGTGTATCCCACAGCCTCTGAATTTTACCCAACCAGGAAGGGGAGTGAACCCAGGTTTTTCTATAAAAGGGCAGTACCTTGGTGTGCCCTCCTGTGGCGCAGCTCATTTATCCAGGCCTGGACCTGTTGACTTAAATTCCAAAAGAGGGAAGAGAGGTTCTCAAGCAACATGTTTTACTACCAGTCACCATTTGCATCTGAGAGTGGCCAGGCTCGTGATGGGAGAGGAACAACAGGCCTCAGAATGACTCTGTGCATCTCCCATCCATCATGAAACCTGCCAGGCAGCTGGCAGCGCTACCGGTACTCTACTGTCCAGGCCAGTGAGAGAGCAGATATGGGGCTGCCGGGGCCCTGAGGCTGGGCCCCAACTCCTCATCAAGACACCTGCCTTGGGGAAAGAAACCCTGCTGTTCCCACTCCTAGAGCCTTAGAAATAGGTCACCTCCCCAATATAATCAATCCCCCAAATTAAAAGTCAAATCAGCGGAAGAGGAAAATCCCATTTCTGAGAGTTACCAAATGTTTGGTAAGAGCCAAGCTTCACCCCAGCTTGACCCACAGGGTCTGGCAAGTCCAGACATGTGTGGCTGGGGTTACAGAGCGGAAACAGGGCTGCCCCACTTCTGGCTTGCCAAGAATGAGGTCTCCCACAGAGAGTTCCAGGTCACTGGAGTGTACCTGTCAAATACCAGTGACTTTCTGTTTCCAGTTTGGGTGGAAGGTTTCCTTTTCTATGTTCTAGCCTCAAAAACCGTGTTTCAGGTGTAGGTTGTAATACCCCCAGATTCTGCCCTGGGCTGGGTGACAAACTCAACAACCTCTGAGGGTCAGTGCTTCCTGGCAGTTGGTCTGGGGCACAGGTGACCACTTCTTCTTCCCTGAGGGACCCTGACTTGTCCCCACAGTCCCACTACCAAAGGTTTCCTACCGGATCCTTCTTGTGCCCCATCCCCTGCACTGCCACCGCAATCATCCACCCCAGTGCGTTTGCTAAGCTGCGCCCAGTGGGTTTCCAGGAGGAAACAGAAACCAGGCCAGGGTGGTAATGCTGCTGCCATCCCAGCCACACCACAGCGTTACCAGGAAGGATTGGTGCTCCCTGCAAAACCAAGGGCATAGGCCTTCCGACTGCTCTTCTCCTCAAGGGGCCTGGCCCCTCTGGCTCCTGTGTGTGATCACCCTTCTGGTCATAGGCACTTGCTAAGTGCTGTCACGAGAGAATGGGCATCTTCTCTGCTCCGTTTCAGGAAGATCCCATGGAGGATTCTTCAGGGCAGGATGCCCAGTCCTGGTTTTGAAAAGAGCCAAGGTAAATGATTGTGCAGGCAATCAAACAATCAGCAAGTCCATTCATTTATAACTTTTGTTTTCCAGAAAGGATTAGGCTAGGAAAGAATTTAATCACATCAAATCCATTTCCAAAATGATTACAGATCGTGATCAAGAGTAATGATTAGAAAAAAAGACTAAAAAATAAAACCCTGGATATTGAGAACACACCTTTGGACCTTAACTGACCAAACCAGCCTTCCTGACACTAGCAAATAAGCTTCCTCCAGGCTAGGGCTGCTTTCTTCAGCGATTTCAGGCATGAATGGAGGCAGAGGTAGAGGGAAGTCAGGACACTTTACTGTGCACAGAAGTCAGTTCTGATCCTGCAACAAATATGTATTGGTGTCTGCCGTGAGCCAGCTGCTGTTCCGAGAGTTCCGGATCTAGCAGGGAACAAAGCAGACTTAATCCTTGACTTCCGGGGGCTTTCTTTACCTACTAATGAAGGAAGAAAACCAACATAGAAATGTATGTTTAAGAGTGGTGATGTTTTAGAAAGAAAAACGGGACAGGCTAAAGGGATAGAGGGTAATGGAAGACAGTATTATTTAGCACAGGGTGGCACAGGAGGTGACAATAGTGCAAGGACCTGAATAAAGTGAAGGGTGAGCTATGTGAACATCCCAGGGCAGTGTTACAGTTGGAGCAAAGGCCCTGGGGCCAGGGGAGGGGGTGGGGAAATGGTGCTCTGTGTGCTGCACCCTGACACAGATTCCAGAAACCCACTCCCAGTGCAGAGAGGCAAGACTGCTCATCATTACAGAAACAAGGTCTCCTCGCCAGCAAGTCAGCAGAGTTCATCTCAGTCCCAACAAGCTATTCTCGCCTTTCTCAGCATCTTCCTGGCAGCCTCCTAACTCAGCACACACTGGCTTCCCAGGGGAATGCCATTCCAGTTGGGGGCTGCGTTCCTGACACTGCGTGACAGCATCCGATCAGTAAAGCCTTTGAGTAACCATTGACTGAAACACCAGTCATGGCCCCCACAGGGCAGATAGCCAATCAGACGTTGGAAGGACACCCCACACCTTCCACTGCCAGCATAAACATGCCCGCTGATCTCACATGGGTCCCTCTTTGGGGATCCGACTGCTGACACCAACATGAAAAACTTGACTGACTCATAATTCTGGCCTCAAGTTTGCCCTCAGCACCACCCCCATTTTAGAAGGCAGAGAAACTGAGGCCTGGATTAAGGGTGTGTGGTTTTACTCAGGATTCTGTGTGGGAGGCACAACCACTCCAAACATGATGGAATAAGGAATTGATTATAACAATTAGACCTTACTGACTATAGGAATAGCTGAGGGAGCAATGGTCCATAAGGAGGGCTTAATGATCACAGGAAGGCCACCAGCCACCCCTGGTGTGGGTGAAGGGGCACCGGAGCTTGCAGGGAGGTCTGGAAGGCAGGCACAGGCAGCGCAGGGAGGAGAGGGAGGTGTGTGCAGCAGGTTATGGCTCTCGGTGGCCACCGCTTCCGTGAGTTTGCAGAGAAGTGTCTGGTGTGTCACTTTTGGTCAGCTGGGCTGGCAGTTCGGAAGGAGAACTGAACATAGAGACATGACAAACAAGGACAAGCTGGAACTGACCAGCCCATCAGTCATCCGGCATGCTCGCCTCGCTGGGGTTCTCAACACATTTGGGGAAATCATTGGTAGGATTCTGGATACCATAAAGAAGGCTCCCAGAAAACCTGGCTCCACAGTCTGCCTTGTACCTGTGCAATTCCCCTGCCTTGACGATCATGCGGCCCTGAAACGCCCCTCACGTTAAAGACTGTGTTTTCCAGGGCCAGGCGAATAGTGTGGGGATCCTGGACCTGTTTGTTGAGGCCTAAATTCGGGAGGAAAGAGCAGACAGAGGCAGTGCTGGAAGGCTGGCTTTCCAGAGTCACAGAGCCTGTCTGACCTGTCCGCGTGTCTGCCCAGCTCACCTCCACCCCGTTGCTGAAGTATGCCATGCCCTGGGCCATCTTTACACACTCTCCCCATAACACTGCACTCATGACATCCCCTGTCGGCTCCTACACTCCACCGCCCACACCCACCCACCCCCAAACTCAGGTCTTATATTTCCCTGCTCTGCTGGGCATGGCTACTGGGCTACGTAGCAAAAACCTAAGACTGCAGCTCAGAAAACCACCACTGGTTCCAGGGTTCCAGTCACATCCAGCAGAATACTTCCCTAAGGAATGTCAACTCCGTGCTGAAGTGCCCCCTTCCCCTGAACAGAATGTTGCCTTCCCCACCCCGCCCCCAGACTGCGTCTCCCTCTGGTGGGCTGGGGCAGAAAAAGGGTGAGAAGGGTGAGAAGCAGGGATTCTGCGGGAACTCCCCAGCCTTGTGAGCAGGGATCTCAAATCAGAGTTCAAATTTCAGTTCTGACACTCACAAATGCCGGCCAAGATGGTTCTCTCAAAACTCTGAACATCTGTTTCACGGTGTGTAGGAGGCAGAAGGGTTGCAAGGTTACAGCTCTGTCTGTTCGGTGCCTGGCACCATAATGATGCGGAGGAGTAGGGCTCAGTGAGTGCAGTTGTCTGGGGAGACAGGACACAAGGGGCACTGGACTGAGCCCCAGGCCAGGCCTCACCAACGCTGTCTCTCTGCTCTGGCCACAAGCCACTCCCAGCATCCCCTCCCCCTTTAGCTCGACACTGCTTCCCAGGACACAAGCTCCTCTGGGGAAATACCATCCTGATACAGCAGCCACTGATGACAGCTGCCCTGGCCTGGCCTGAGCTTCCAAGCGCCCAGCTCTGGGTCTCAGTGCCTGGCAGTGCTCTGAAGGCACAGCAGGGACAGCAAGTTTCATCTCACCCAAAGCACTCGCTTTCATCCACAATCACCCAATAACTGGATAGTTATGGGGTCCATGTGACTCCATGCCCCAACCCCCTCCTCACCCACTAGTTGAAACGGGTTCTCACCCACTTAGAGCTTGTCAGAAGTTTGCTATGTACATGAGCCCAGCCACTAAGAGTATAATAATTCTTGGGCACTAAAGAGACAGGAAAGATCAGCCCCAGACACTGGTAGATCCCCCAGATTCAATCTGGAATTGGGCAGTGTGCCAGGGGTCCAGGCACCTTTGTCAGGATGTGAGCATGGCAGAATGAGGCTGCAGGTGTGCGCACGGCCTGTCTGAAAGGTGCCCCCTTTGTGTCTGGAAAACCTGAGTGTGTGTATCTGTCATCCCACACTGAAAATGTTTGTCTCTTGCACTCCGTTTTTAAAAACGGTCAGAAAGTACAGAATGGTTCTTGTCTGAGTCTAATTTGAACACCACTGTTGTCTATGCCACTGAACCAGCTCTGTCCCTGGATAAATGTGACTTAGAGCCACCATATTGAATTAGGAGCTGACTGTATCTGATTTATCCTGTAACAGGGTTAGGTACATTTCCTGGGATATAGCAGAAGGGCCTGATGGTCCCTGAGCTGATCCATAATTACCTCTTAAAATTGCAGCCCAAATGGTTCACACCTACAAGACCCCCCTACTAAGGGGGATATCCCAGCAGAACAAGGCAGGATTCCATAAGAAACTCCATGGCTGCTGGTACCTCCACAGAGCCCTTGACCCTTACGCAGAACCCTGACACATGTACTTAAGGACGGCCCCTTCCAGAGGCTACCTGGAAAGGCAGGAAGTGGGGCCAGGGGGCCCTGGCAGGGGGGATGGAGAAGGGCAGTGGTTTCAGAGTCAGCGACCTGGGTTCAAACCCAGCTCGTCCACTGGGATCTTGGGCGGCACACATTACCTCTCTGGGCCTCGGTTTCCTCATCTGTAAAATGGTGATGACATCTGTAGCATAAGGAGCTAGACGGTGTGATGAGTCAGGAACTCTGACTTCACCCTATGGAGCCACCGATGTGCTGCATTTGTAACGAGGGACTCCTCTCTAGACACGGTCACTATAGAAGTGACGTCAGCTCCTGCCCACTAGCTGAGTCATCCAGTCAATGGAGACAGGAACCTGGAATCTGTGCAAGAAGCAGCTGACAGGGTTCCCATCACCTGGGAGGAATGGAAACCCCCACCCGCCCCCAATTACATACAGCTCCTCTGGAGGAGCCTGTGCCTGCCAGGGCCTTCTGTGCGGGTGTCCCCGTGATGGGATGGATGGCACTTAGCTCTTCTGGGCCCCATGGGACCGTAAGGGCTTCCCTCCATTCCCACTCTCTTGCACCCCAGGTAGCAGATGTGTGGGAGTGGGAGAGGAAAGGCACCAGTGTTGCCCTTTGGATCTCCAAAGCCTGGGGGACCAGGGCCTGGCATTCATAAGTGAAGCGAGGTACTGAGTGAGATTGCACTGGGGCAGCAAGCCCTGGACAGCGGGAATTGGAGGGTGGCCCTCCTGCCTGACCCCCACCCCCGTCTCCATCCTGAACCCGGAGTTGAGCGGGCATGACAGGACAGGCCAGACGTCCAGATCTGGGAGAGGCAGGGCCTCCCCCCGCAACCTAGCCAAGGCTGATTTTGAATCCTGAAATGACCTCCCTCCAACCCCCACCCCCCTGCCCCTCAAACACAGACAGTTTTCTTCTTTCAGTATTTGAATGAAAGTCCAAGAGCTCAGAGGCTCAGGGAGAGGCTCAGGGGGCCCGAGGAGACCCGGAGGATTTGCTTTCTTTGTTCAGAGCCAAAAGCTACAGGGGCAGTGTTTAAAAACGTTTGAATCAACAGAGGGACTGTTTATCAATATTTTAAAAAGACATGTAATTAGAGGTCAGTGAACCCCCAGAGCTCCTGGCCATGATGTCAAAGGCTTCTTTGACCTGGAGCCGGGAACAGAAGGGCGCGTGCCCGCAGCCAGGGTCCGCCCCCATGAGTTCTGCCACAAATCCCACTTGAAGGCGCCCCCACCGAAGCTCATGAAAGACACTGTGGCTAACGGAATGGCATTCCACACAGCCCCACTTTTTTTCTTTCATTCCTAGGTGGTTTTCTTTCTAAATTTGGGAATATGGACATTCCATTTTAAGACCATTAATAACTGATTTTAATGTAAGTAAGGTGAACCAAAAAAAACTAACTTTGAACTGAAGGAAGGAAACAAAAGTAATTTCTGGGATAATTTTGTGTTCACATCCCTCGAGATTGCCTAAGAACATTCGCCGAATGTGTTTAATTCTAGTCAGAAGGGAATAGCTGGCTTTCTGGTGGCTTCTAGAGAACGAGGTGAGGGCTGGCCACCTCTGCCTCAGAGATGCCAGCTCAGGCCACCTGAGGCCAGGATCCCTCCTCGGGGCTCAAAGAAGTAGTGTCAGGAGGGTAAAAATAGAGCGAGGGATTCAGCAACCGCTTTGACACATGGTTTTCTCATCCCAGGGACTGCCATGTAGGGCCCTCCTTTTCCAGCTATTCTAAGTGGAAGAGAAAAAAAGCAAGAGTATCTGAGAGCTAAAAAAAATAGTGCTACATTTTAGCCACCTTTCTGCATTCTTCCACCTTTTCCCAAGTGCTCTTTTTGGCTCCTCTTTCTTCACTCAGCCAAAAATGGGATGTATCCCAAGGTCCTGTCCTTGGCCCTCTTTCCCCTTCCACCTGCCCTCCCTGAGGACAGGCATCCAAAGCTGTGCCTTCAGCACAGGGGCCACGTGGCCCCAGCCCTGGCATTCTAGGCACCTCCCCTGATGAGCCCAGCATTCCCAATCCAAACTGGACATCTCCCTAGGGAGGGGCATGTTTGGGGCACCGGCTGTCACTACCCACAGTCTTGTCCCTATGCGGGCTGCCAGGGCTACCTGACATAGGCCCAGGTCCCAGCCCCTCCAGAGCTCACGGAGGGACATGCTGGGCACCCGGAGTGCTCCCTGCAGGAGGCCCTAGTGCTCCCTGCACGGGAGGTCAGGAAGGTTTTCCAACTGCGGCTGAAGTGAGGAGCCACTAGTGGGCAAGGTGGGGGGCTCCAGGCCGAGGGGACAGCAGACACACAGGCACACCCTGAGAAAGATCACGATGACAGGAGGACTCTGAGGGCACAATAGTAAGAGAGCAGGTGAACACGGGGCCTGCATTTCATGCTGGGGCAATGAAAGTGCTTTAAGCTGGGAGGGTACGCAGGTTTGTGTGTAGAAAGATCGCTCTGGCTTCTGGGGGGAGGATGAAGGACCCAGTGAGAGACCGTGAGGGTGAGCCAGAGTTCCCGACAAGTCCCCCCACAACAACTCTACTGGCTCATGCTGGTTTGTACCTTCCAAGGCTCCCAGACAACAGCCTAGGAACCAATTCACACACAGATGTTAGGGACAAACAATGGCAGTATCCACCTCACTCCCCTCTGGAACAAAGCAAGGCGGCAGCAAAGAGGGGTAGTGAAGACAAACCTTCCCAGACCCCCGGGGTGTTCCTCCCTTGCTTGTAGGTACCTTCTGACTACTAGGGAGCCCTAACCAGATGGGTCACAGATAAATCACTCAGTTTACTGGTCTGGGACTCTCTAGCCATGTGCCTCGATCAGTCACTTAACCTCTCTGAGTCTCAGGTTCCCTCTATGAGTATGAGGATAATACTTCCCTTGCCCAGACTGTTTAGAGAATTAACCAAGAAGCTGTGCATGCCACACTCGGCACACAGTGGGTGTGCTGCTGATAATGACAATGATGATGATCTCAGCAAGCTGTTCCATATATGTGCAGTTCACTCAGTCTTTTAAACATTAAAGCCACATTTTTGCAAATCCTCCTTTATATAAGGTAGCTTAATTGATGTGCTGGTTCAAACAATTGGGAGTTTTGCAGCGCTCCTGCTGTGCCACCTGGTATGTACAGAGGCAGTTGAGATTGTTGGTGACTGGCATTCTAACCAGGCTAGAAACCATTTTATTAATGCGCCCAAGGTTCCCTTAGCGTCTCTGGCGTCTGCTTGGTATTCAGGGAACTCTAGGAGGCCCTGTGTATGTGTGATTGGTATGGGGGGGCAGAAGGATGCTGGGGAGGGCAGGCCCCATCACCAAGGGTCCCCAAGCCAGGCTGGTAGAGAGATTTGTTCTGTGTGTAGTGGAAAATCTGGAGATGCAGGACGATGAAATCAGAGTGGCTCACGGTGCGGCTCACAGACAGAAGGGCTGAATGCAGGCCTAGTGGCTGTGCAACCCGGCAGGCAAGAAATGTGGAGGCCTGCATGGAGCTGATGTCCTGGCAGCCGGGGGCAAGTGGGGCTGGAAATGGACAGCCGAGCTGGGGATGACTGACCGTGACTCTGGACAGAACAGGCTGAGGGGCCAGGATGACTTGCCAAGAACACCGGCCAAGACTGGGGGCCCTAGAGCTGGAGGGGACAGGTGTGGCTAGGCAGTTCAGGGGCACACCAAGCAGAAGCACTTGGGGGACAGGACTCCCTCTGACTTTGCCTCCATCACTTTCATTGTCTCTGTCTCTCTCTCTCTCTCCTTTTACTGGTACCAGTAGGAAATCAAATGTGTGCAAGGACATATTCTATTTCCTGCTCAAACCGAAAAGCCAAATCACCTATACCTGGTCTCTCATGTGTACAAATATCTAGATTTTTTATTTATTCTTCATGCATTGAAGAAAAAAGAGGGAGTTTGGGCACCAGGAAAACATTTGGTGACATCTCTGATGTGCCCAGACGCCAAGTGCCCTCCACCCCCTGAAAGAGCCAGGGCTGAGTGGCCTTAGACAGGCTCACCTGCCACATCCCAGGCTCCCCACCCAGGTGCCCAAGTGAAAGCCTGGTGTGGCAGTGCTTCCAGCGGGCTCTGCAGCTCTTCCCCCAGAGACAGAGGGCACGTTCTTAAACCCCAGGACCATGACATTTTGATAGTTTTAAAAACGATTTCACTTTGCAAGACAAACAGCTAATAAAATAGATTCATTTTTGGTAACCACCCATACACCAATCAATCTGTCACTCGGAAACTGTTTCCTAAGAGGTGTGAAATGAGGCCACTCTGGAGTTCTGAGGGAACAGAGAGCCCTGGAAAAGCCTTCCTCTCATCCAGATTACACCTGCCACCCTGAAACAGGGAAACGATCTGATTCAGAGCCCAGGAAATACACAGCTAATTAGCTGCTTGATCAACACTGGCTTTCGGAAGATGAGCAGGAGGCCAAGTTGCACTGTGCACGTGCAGTGGCCCTCACCAGCACGAGCGTATCCGGCTGCCGTTCTTTCCGATTCCACCCTCTTTGGGAGGCAGAAAGGGTTTCCTACCCAGGGGGCTTGCAAAGTGAGTCACACCCTAGGAGCCTCAGATGCCACAGCAAAGGGTCATTTCAACACCACCAACGAAAGTCCAAATAACAAGCCTAGGTCAGAAGGCAAGTCCCCTCCGTGCCCACCTGAGGCCACCATCAGAATTAAGAGGCCCCAACCTCACTCTGTCTTCCTCTCTCTGCTGCCTGCCTCTGGTTTCTCCTGACTATTTTCCCTGAGCCCTAATTCTCTCACCACTTAATAATAATAGTAATGAAAGTCTCATTATGTTATACGTAGCACAAAGTTTCAGTCATCTTAAACCTTTTTTGGAACAAGATGGAATGAATCTTAGTTAATCAGAACCTCCCTCAAAGTGGCTCTAACTGAAGAATTTTCCTACACGCACTTACAGGAAAGCAGCCTGCTACAATATATGCTAAATAGTGAGCAGCCTTATCTGCATACACTAGGCCCTCGTTAAATGTCGGTTAATTTCTTCCTGAAAGGCCTCAGAAGCAAATAAAATGGACTGGATAATAACTACTTTGAAAGAAGAAAATGACAAATTATTAGTAGGAACCTATCAGAATAAAAAAAAATGGTTCCATGATGAAGTACGAAAGAATTAAAAATATCTGGAAGTGGTTGTTGGCATAACTGAAACAATAGAATGCAGACACTAGAACCAGGACAAAGAAAACAAAGGTGCAAATAACTGATTTGGAAAATAGGAAATGGCATCACAGCCCGGAAGTAGGAGAGCGAGGGGGTTGTGGTAGGGAGTAAAGTCAGGTACTAGGCAAGGGAGACATCAGGAAAGAAATAAAAGTTTTCAGACATGAAAAACAGCTCAGCTAGGGCCTCCCTGGTGGCACAGGGGTTAAAATCTCAGCGCTATCAAGCTATCAGCAGCCACTGTGGCTTGACAGACTTCTGTCTCTCCTGCTACTCCCCTCAGCAGTGTATTTCAGTAGATCTGCCTGTTCTGCTCCCCACTCTCTCTCTAGTAAATCCTCTCACCACCACCATCCCCCCACACCTCTGGCCTACACCACAGTTCTTCTATGCATAAATAAATAAAAATAAATCTTAAAAAAAAAGAAATGCATACTATTCTCAAAAAAGAAAAAAAACCAGCTCAGCTAGAACTGAATAATACACACTGAGCCTTTCAAATTCAACTCTGATGGAAAGAAATAAAGCGTTTGCTGGTTAAAATTTTGAATAAGTTATCTTGCAGGCCAAAGTGAAGGGAGATCCATTCCCTTGAAACTGGATAAGGGTGACAAGAGAACTGACATCACAAATGGTGGCCTAAGGGTAAAGTCTCAGCACTGTCAACACTGTGGCCTGAGTTTGATCCGGCTAACCCACATATGGCACAGCAGATCTCTCCTGTCTCACACACTGTTCCCCTCAGCAGTGTATTTCAGTCAATCCGCCTGTTCCGCTCCCCACTCTCTCTCTGGTGAATCCTCTCACCCATGCCCACGCACCTCTGGCCTACACCCCAGTTTTTCTATGGAAAAAAAAATAGTGAAGACAAGCTGAGCCTCAGGTGAGAAAGCTGCAATTCTAATCACACATGTGTATTCTAACTACACAGCAGGCTCCTAGGCAAGACTGGCTCTATTCAAGCAGAAGAAAAAAAAGTCATTTGAATTGGGGAGAACTTGGGTGCAACAAGATTTTTTAAAAGCAAAGGAGACTTGTTACAAACATATAAAAGACAAAGGCTGATATAATAAGACATGGGGATTAAAGTGGACCAGTTGAAGAAGAGAAAGAATACGCGATCTATTAAAATACTATCATTCCCAGGACTCCCACCCTTTAGTCATTCCTTCTCCTCTGGGTTCTGGGTCTGAGCATCTACTGCCTTATGGTCACAGTCACATAAATGCCACTCCACACCACGAGCCCTGCCTTCACCCACTCCACTTCAGACCAGTGAGTGACTTCAGTGCTCAAACAGCGGCCTGGGCCAGAAACGTCTGAATTCATTTCTAGTCCTTTCCCATGTCCCCCAGCCGCTCCTCCATCCCATCCATTTATATTAGTTCGCTAGAGCTACCACAAGAAAAAAAGAAAATCACAGACCGGGTGACTTAAATAACAGAAATATATTTTCTCACGGTTCTGAAGGCTGGAAATCCAAGATCAAGGTTCAGGTTGATTCAGTTTCTGGTGAGATCTGTCCTCCTGGCTTGCAGTCACCTCTTAGCTTTGCCTTACAGGGTAGAAGGGGGCAGCCAGAAGGGGGTTTCTTCTAATAAGGACACTAATCCTTATTGGATCAGGGCCTACCCATATGATGTCATTTAACCTTAATTATTTCCTCATCGGTCTCATCTCTAAATAAAGCCACCCTGCAGGGTAGGGCAGCAGCAGCTGAATTTGAGGATGGGGCACAGATATTCAGTCCATGACACCGTTCTACCTGTTAGAGGTCCCCCAGATATGTGACCCCTTTCTCTTCCCACCACCTTGCTCTGCCATCTACTTCAGCTACTGGACCAGCTTCCCACTTGTCTCCCCTCGGGACTCCCCATGTAATTACCTCTCCAAAACGGATAACTAATCACTGAACACCTATTAGGGGTCTTTACCAAGACAATTTCATCTAATTCTCCAAACAACTCTGCAAAGTGATAAAAATCCAAAGTTCAGAGAGGCTAGTGAAGGCCAAATACTACCCAGAGCTGAATTCGAACCCGTCTGCAGCACAAGCTCTTCGCATGCATGCTGCATTGTGGCTGAAGACATGGGATTAGAGTTGAAAAAGAGAAAGAAGACCTAGAAGACTGTCAGGCCCACAATATGCACACAGTAAAAATGAGTGATAGGCAGACAAATGAGTTTGATATATTATCATAA
This sequence comes from Scalopus aquaticus, assembly GCA_004024925.1. Lineage (NCBI taxonomy): Eukaryota > Metazoa > Chordata > Mammalia > Eulipotyphla > Talpidae > Scalopus > Scalopus aquaticus. The sequence goes on from PVIJ01000357.1 coordinate 129,865, forward strand.
CTTCAACTTTGCTTTCTCAGGATTTATGGCAAGTTGATTTTTCCTCTGTTCTCATTACAGAGGTCCAAGTTCTCTGATCTGGGGATTCTTTGGGAGAAATGAGGAGATAATATTTTGTTAGTCGGACTGAATATGTATACTTTCCTCATTACGGACTGGCATGTAACTTCAATTATTTATTTGCAGATTTTCTTGCATTTGTAAGAGTAGAATGTTACAAGCATAAAGTGACAAAAGAACAACTGCTTTGTCTCAGTTCCCATTAGCCGATGTCTTAACCTCTGTTCACTGAGGCTGGGGACACTGCCCCCCTCACTGGCAGACCAAGTGGTACTAGCCAGGTGAGACCCTTGCCCTCCTCTGGTCCTGACATCCACAGAGACCTCTGAAGTTTCAGGGGCTGCTCCTCTCACCAACCATCCCTAGCACCTACTCTGGGGTACTTCCACATACCCTGCGGTCTCAGACAGACTACCTGATCGTGCCTGTCCAGTCCCATCTCTTCCCTTGCCTTAGTCTGGGGCTAAAGGCAACTCTGTCACCAAAGTCTAGACCTTTCCCCAAGGCCAGCAGTTGTGCTGCACCCTGCCCCCAAGGGTCTTCTGCCAACCCAAACCAGTCTCAGATCCGCATGAAGTCTGCCGCCAACACTCAGTTGGATGGCTGTGTGACTTTGCATATATTACCAAACCTCCCGGGGCTTGAGCGTCATTGAAGGCACCTAGCCCCAGAATCGCCATGTGGATAAATAAATCAACCTCCCAGTGCCAGGCCCTTTGCAAACATTATTTCTGGACCTATGAAGTCGGCATTATTATCTTAGTTTCAAGAAAGTAGAAACTGAGGCTTGGAGAGGTGCCCTGCCTGAGGCTCCTACTTACTGGTTTAGGGAGCAGTTCTAGCCGACTCCACAGAGAATTCTGCTGCCCAGGTTGTGTCTCGGGAGAGGTGCCAGTATCCAGGAATTCAGTCCAAGTTCCATGCATCCTGGAATGTGGTCTCACTTGGCGCCACAGGTCCATCAGAGGTCATCCCAGGTGCTGGTCTGCGGTCTTGGGGCCTATGGACTTGAGGCTCCCGTGGACAAGCAGGCAGGCGCGTGCTTAGGACCACTGCTGGCTCTGCTGGCTCCGAGGACACTATCCCACTGTGCTAGTAAACGGCCTACTTTCCATGCCCGCCCCCCAGGACCGCCCGGCCCCCTTGCCACTGCCTATTTAAGCAAGAGACTGGGACTCAACTTCACTCAACCCAGACACCCTAGCTTCCGGAACTAGAAGAGCAGCAGCCCAGACACCCCGCTTCTGGAGCCAGGAGAGCAACGCTGCAGGCCCGCTCACTCAGGGATGAAAGGTCCTTCTGTTTCCCCATTTCCTATCGGTGCGTTTTGAACAAAGGATGCTGAGCTGGGTTGTGGCGGGAGCTGATGCTGCGCTGGGAGTGCATTGAGATGTGTAGCTGGCTGAGTGAGGTGCTGATTGAATTTTTCCCATTTCTAATCCCTGGCTTGAAGTGATCTTATTTTCAAAGAGGAAGAAAGGCTGTACTTTATGAAGGGACAGAGGAGAGCATATTTCAAAACAAGGTCTGGCTCAGAATATCAATGACCTGACATGTTTTTCTTTCCTTTTGAGAAAAGAAAAAGTCCTGTCAATTCACGGTGGTAGAGATCCCACTTCCCCTCGGGAACCCCTCCCTAAACAGTCAGTTCCTGTCATTTAATTCTACTTTGAAAAAAACATTCTGGCGATTTTTCGGAAGTTTGGTGGGGGAGTTAGGCTGTGCAGCCGGCAGGGGACTGCTTGATGACTGAGAACAAACCCTCCCCCACCACAACTTCTCTTTGAAAAATGAGGTGAGCGCTCTGCCACTCCGAGGCAGGGCACTCGGGGCTGAGAGAGAGGCTGGGGGTGCTCAGGGGAGGCCTGCCTCTTTCACGGCCACTTCCGGACGTGGACTTCTAGGGTCAGGACAGCCCAGGAAGAGGGAAAAGGACAGAGGGGCATGCAGGTTGTCAGTCTACCAAGGGCGAGGAAGCAGGAGTCCCAGGTACAGGGCAGGTTCTCCCCTGAGAACCAGAAAGCAGAACACCCCCTGACTTCCCAACGGGCTGGGCTCCCCAGACTCTAGGTAGACAGGTGACAAGCAAGGGTGTGCACATGGACACACTGGGCCCTAATGGAACACAGGTCACCTCATGTAGATGGAGGACCTAGGGGCTCAGGCTTCCTTCTTCCCACCCTGATCTTGCAACACCAAGTACCCATGCTCATTTGGATGCTAATTTGGAGTCATCCAAGATGCTAATTTGGAGTCATCCAAGATGCTGCTAGTGTTAGAGGGAAGGGGGACATTAGGAGAGGATTCAGCGTTTAAGTGACTTGCCCGAGACCATTCAGCCCACTGACTCGCAGATGCAGGACGAGACCCCAGGTGTCACTGCAGCTTTCTTATGAGGACACCGAACAGGAGGGAGCTGACAGCTAAGTGAGGTGACCCTCCTGCCAGCCCCTGTAACATCTTTGGTTTGGGGACAGAGGGCCTGGCACTGTGGGTGTGGATAAAGGACAGGCACTGGTCCCAAGGAGGCCTGGAGAAGAAGACTGCCCTGCTCCGGGTGTGGGGGTGTTAGGAGCGCTTTGGGTCAGGCAGCGGATTTGGCGAGAGGTGGCAAGTCAAGGTCTCGTTGGCGGGGTCAGAACTTCCTGGGCCTGAGTCTGGAGGCGGGGCCAGCAGTCAAGGAGTCAACTGAAAAGTCGGGGGCGGATCCTGGGGCTGCGAGGCGGGACGAAAGGGCCAGCACAGCGCCTGAGACCAGGGGCGGGGCTAGAAGGGCGGGGCGGGGCCAGAGAGCGCACCCGCCAGCCCGCCCCACGGGCCGGTGGCCTGGCAGCGGATCCTCCCGCTGGGTCTGCGAGGGATGTGGGGAGCCGGTGTCCAAACGGAGGCGCGTGTGTCCTCCGTCCACACAGGTGCCGTCCCCAAAACCCCCTCCGAAGACCCCTTTGGGTTCACGATGTGTTCCCGCTGAGTATCCCCTCCACAGGTCTGTTTACCGTCTCCCCGATCTGCTTGCTCAATTTCTCTAGTTTTTCCTCCCAGTGCGACTTTCACCTCCCTCCATACACCCCCATGCCGGTGACCGAAGTCCCTCTTCCCGGGCCTGGGTTCAGCTCTCCAACCCAGGTATCGCTGCAAGGCTGAGATTACACAGAGCTCCCGGGGAGAGCTCTAATTGTTCCAGCTTCACCTATCAGATCAAACCCAGGCCCGGGGCAGGTGCTTTGGATTCGCTTCTCCCCGCCCCCCAGCCTCATATCCCGGGCCTGGCCTGGGTTCAGCTGTCCACGCGGAGGTCTCATCCTTCCCACTTGCAGAGTGCTCCCCACCAGTCAACCCTCCTATCCTTCCCACCTGTCTGGTTGGTCACACAAATTTCCGCCCGCGCCCCCTTCTAGCTGCACTTCGTCCGCAGGGACTGCAGAGCCCACACCCTCTCCCTGGCGACGTGGAGGGTGTGGCGGTACCTGCGGCAGGTGGGGCCCCTCGGTCTTTGTACCTGGCTGCAAGGTGGCGATCGGCTGAGTTCCCAGCACCTCTGTGAACCGCTCTTCTCCTTTCAGGCCCTGAATCCGTAGTGACGCCCCCTCTTCAGAGGAAAATCAAGAAGGTCCCAGAGGCCCCTCCTCAGGTAAGACAGGGGTTTCTAGAAGGGGGTTGGGGACCAGTCCAGGCCACCCTTCATTGGCTACTTATTAGTGTTTTACATAAAATGTGCTGTGTGACACCATTTAAGGTGCTGCTACTTGGTCGAAAAGTTTGACACCATAGCCTTGAGTTAAGAAATCGGGGGCAGACCAGCTGGTCCTGGCTGGTCCTGGCCTGGGGAGGAGCTCAAGGGGAGTGAAGGCCAGAGGAGGGGGCGTGTCTGACATACCTATATCTGTGGAGAAAAACACAAATTCCTTTAATACATAGGAAAAGGATGTTTCCTTTGAAGCAGCACTTTACATAAGGGAAGGAATACACTTTCAATATCCTGGGAAATGCAACTAGATATCATCACCCACTATTTTAAACTAATTTTGGTACTAAAACCCAGAGCTGATAGGGACGCTATGAAACAGGCACTCTCAAACAGTAGGTGAATTGGTGGGAAGCACTTTGGAGATAGATACCAGATCTTTAAAGTCTACCTAAAGCAGAAACCAGGAACACGGCTGCGGCTGTGTCCCTGCCTTCCAGGGGAAGAGAACAGAAGGGAGGGAGGAGGTCGAGGTCGCGGGCAGCTGCAGGTGGCCCCAGATGAGCTGGGTCGCTGAAGCCTCCCTGGCTGGACTCCAGGTCAGCAGGTGTGCAAGGCTGACTCTCGTCGATCATCAGGGTTCCCATTATCTTGCCGACTATGCACGCAACACACAGCTAGGGGCAGGTGACAAATAAAATACAAATAAAATGAGTGTGTGCTGGGGACACAAGCCTCAGAGTTAGAAACCGAACCTACATTCCCAGCACTGGAGGTGGAATGAGCATGGGGAGGGTCCCCAGTCCTGCGTCATCTCACAGGGCCACACACTTAAGGCCCCTCCCTCCTTTTGTTTTGAGGGCATGGAACTTACTGACATTGCATTCTCAGGTCTGTCCCTAGCTTGGGAGATCTGAGGGGGTGAAGGCCACTTTTCTGGAGTGCAGACTGCAAACGCATACAATAAATGCACAGAACCACCAGCTGTCGAGAGAGCCAGGTCGAAGGTCCCCTAATTATTCCTGGGTCAAAAAGTAGGGGACTGGCTGGGGTTTGGTGAAGATACCATCACTACGACTTCTGGACCCGGAGTTTCTCTGCCAAGGCCTTTACACCAATCAGTGACGTGGGACTAGCCCCAGCAAAGGCATGGAGGCCTAGAAGGACAGTTTGGGAGTTCCTGGGACTCCAGAACAACAAAAGGGGATGCCGCGCAATTAGGATGCTGGGCCCATGCTGCTGTCCCCATCCGGGGGTCTGGGCATCTCCCTGGGGTCAGCAGGAGCACTGAAGAGCTTAACAGGGAAGCAACATGGTCTGCTGTGTAATTTAGAAAGATTCCGCCAGCTGCCATGCGGGTCAGAGGGGGGTAGCCGTGGGGAGAGCAGGGGATGGTGGTTGCAGTGTCGACTGGCAGGAGGCACGGCCTGACCCGGGCATGGCCAGGGGTCGGGAAGGCAGAACCATCAGCTATGAAAGGAGGCTGGGTAGGGCGGAGGCCCAGGGTCTAAGGACTATTTGGGAGACTGAGCTGGCGTTGGGGAAGTGGGGGAAGAGGAATGATGAACTTTTAGGGGAAGATGTAGAGCTACAGGCCAAAGCATGGGGTCAGAGATGAGGAGTCACTTGGAAACAGGTGACTCCAGAAGGATCAACCGAGAGGAGAAATGAGGGGGAAGGTCTTGCCCCTCAAGGTGAGCCTGGGAGGAGGGGACAACAAAGGGCTCTGGGGAGGAGCAGTCCCAAACGCAAGACTGCGCCAAGGGTGGTGGCCCGGGACAAAGGGACAGATGAGCCTCTGGTTGGGTCTGTTTCTTAAAGCCAGTCTGGTTGAACTGCACAGACTCTTTTCTCCTTGCTACTTGATGTCTGTTCTGGAAATTTTCTTTCCAAATCAGAAAATACCCTGTCCACTGTCTTACAGTGCGTGTGGGGGCGGGCGGGGGGGGGGTGCAGTAGCCTCAAGCTGGGTCACTGCTCAGAACTCCAAGCCAGCAGAGGGTCACTCAGCACGCCCAGAGTGAGGGCACAGGCCGGGGCCACAGGGACTACACTCTGCCTGCTGTGAGCGGCGTGCTCCTGGCTAGCTTGGTTTGCTTGCTGTAGGAGGGACGCTAACCAGACATAGCAAGCATCTAAGTGAATCAAGCCCAACAGGGGATACACTGCAGGGGGTGGTGAATGATTTGACTCCTCTCAGGCCCTTTTCCCACAGCTGCTCCTCCTTGGTGTCCCCTTTGGGCCCAGAGTCTGGGATCCAGCTGTCAACCTAGTCATCAGGGGCATGACCTGGCAGCAGGATTTCCTTAGTGGCTCTGCCTCCCACGTGCTAACCCTCTGCTCTCTCTCTGATCCTCTACCTTACCTCCCTCCCTTGCTCACTACTTGCTCCACCCATCACGCACCATTTTCCACTGCCCATATGCTCTGGGAGAACACCCCCATGCTCAAATATACACACTCAGAAAGCAAAGGTTTGACCCCCAGAAATCCCTGACCCCTTACTATGATATACCTAGACCAGTTACAGTGCTGCCTCTGACTCACTGGCACCAGGCGGCCAGGCCCCCAGCTTCCCAGATGCTGTCCTGCCCCTGCCTCTGGACAATCCCGACATGCACCTGTCAGCCTAACCTGGCAGTGTCTGACCTCGCCCAGCAGCGGACCAGCTGGCTCCATCTCAATCTGCAGTCCACCCTAGTGGACCCTCGACTCTTCCTCCTGCCCATCACCTGCAGGCTCTAATTGGACCTGGGGCCAGCCCCATGGGTCCTACCAATCCCTGGCAGAAGCGTCCAGTGGATTTATTTCCCTTTGTCTGTGGATCGACTTGGCTACTTAGATCACGAGTAACTACCCCTTCTCTGAGCAGAAACCATTTCCACTAATAATTAAAGACTAAATCCCAACTCCCCAGACTGTCCAGGGGTCAGAGGAAGTGAGGCAAGAGTCTGGCCCTAGGTTTGGAGGCAGATGTGGACACAGGGGAAAGTCTACCCGGATCTTCACAAAGGCAAAGCACGCTTATCTTTTGATAGTCACTCCTGAGCAGGGATGTGTCACTGTCCATATCAGCCATCTGGGGACACACAGCCTCTATGACCAGAGCCAAGAGTTCATGTCTCCCTTGCCAGAGGTCAGGCTTCAGCAACCAAGAGCAGGTGTGGATGGGGCTGCTACCACTAGCAGGGCAGGGGTTAGTTGGAACCCAGTGCCCCTGAAGACCCTTGGAAAGCAGGTTTGGTAGCAGCAATTAGGTGTGATTTGGAGGTCTACAGACCCCCATGAGCTCTTTCCTATGGTCTTTGCTGTGGACAAAAGACTAAGTCACAGTATTATGCAAATAAAGCTCCTTATGAGTTGTCCACTCCAGCAGCCCCAACCCCTCACAGTATACATTCTGGAGCCAGCTACAGGCAGGTAGGAGGCCTCCCCAAGCTGAGACATCCTTTCTCAGGGTGTGGGGGTTCTGGCTGGTTCTCTCAGAGCCGAGAGTTCCTGTGCTACCATGTGCCAGGGAGGACCTAAGTCTAGCAGTGGGCGGGGGGCGAGGTCTCTGAAAGACCCTGAAGAAGAACCTCAACCCTCAGTGGCAAGACACAGCCTCATCCAGAAAGCTAGGCCCTCAGGTGGCCCATACCAGAAGAGAGTTGGTGAAATACTGATGCCTGATTTTATTTACTCATTTATGCTCATTTGCATTTTAATCTCTGCATAAATTCCCCTCTAGGACTCAGTTTGTTAAATGTTCTTTGCATAGAAAACTTTAGGCTGAATGTGAAATGATTCCCTCCAGAAGAATTTTAGCAAGTCTGTTCCATTTTAGGAAGGTTTGTTGTCTTCATCTGTGTTCTCTGGTGCCTTGAAATGCCTACACACTGCTCTGTCGGCCAATCCATTCTAGGAGGAAACGTTGTACTTGAAATGCAGCTGAACACTGGGTCTGCATAAAGCCTACCATTTGTGTGGTCTTGTATTTAAAGTTCTACTCCCACAGAAAGTATGTTGTCACTTCTTCTCAAGCAAAGGATGTTCTAAGCCTTGTTCTACTCAGGAACCATTAACATCAGTCCTCCTGTCAAGGGAGCAGGGACTTTGCTGGGACAGAGTGTCAAGAGCAGAGCCTGAGAAAGAGAGATTCTGAGATTCCCCCTGGTCTCCATCCATGAGGAGGGTCTCCCCTGAGGGTGGAGGTGGCCAGCTGGGACCGTGGAGGGGGACTGGCACTCGGCCAATCATGCAGCAGATATACAGCTCGCCTGAGGCAGGTGACAGGACTTGCTGGGAGTTCCAGGAGCCCCTGCTTGTGGCTATTTTTGAGACCTCGCTGAGGCACAGACACCAGCATCTGGGAAGACGGAGAGCACTTGGGGTAGGAGGCCCTTGTTTGTGTACCTTCTGATTTGGGCCTGACTGGGGGTGTTGACGCCTCCTCTCTGGTCATTGCCTGCCTGAAGGTGCCCTGCCAAGGCCCTGTATGGAGAAGACTGTGAACAGAGTGCTCTCAGAGCTGACTTTCACCATGGAGGAAGCCTTCACCACCCACCCCAGTGCTGCTCTTCTCACCCCAGGTTCAGCCTCCAGCAGGCTGTAGGCAGATTGATCTAGCTGCAGGCAGGTTCCTGAGCACCTCGACTTCTCTTTAGTGGCTCCGTTGTGGTCGCCAATAGATGACTGTAGAATAGCAGGCAATGGAGGGGAGGGTGAGTCCCCTCCTGAGGTGGAGGCCATGCTCTCTGGCAGGTGCCAGGCTGAGCTACACAAAGGCCCAGATCAGGGTATGCCTTTTTAGACAGCAGCTTGGTTTGCCCAGGCCTGGCACATATACCTCCAACCTGACTTGAGATTTGTTTTCCACTCATGCAAAAATTTTGGGCTTTCTGAGTTCTGACATGGAAATGCCGACGCTGGCTGATTGAAGGGGTGCCACCAAGCTGTTTGCAACCTGTTCCTATTCTTAGAAACCACAAGATGCATTAATAACTCCCATGGAACGTTGCTTTTGAAAATGTTATGGCCCCTTTGCTTGCACCTGGCTTCTGCAGAGACTTGTGACTTGGGCTTGCTCAGGTCTTGCAGGAGACAGAGACCCCAGTATCCCCTGCCATCCTCGCTCCTCTTACGGGATTGTAGGGCACCCATTGCCAGGCAGCTGACCATACAAGGAGGAAGCTGTGAAGTCTCCAGCTGTATTCTGAGGGCCTTTGCAGCAAGAAAATTACCAGTAGTAGTAGTAGTAGCAGTAGTAATAAAAGTAATACTGGAGAACGGGGCAGGCTCTGCTCTGAGTATCACTATGCCTCATCTCCAACTACTCTGACAGGTTATCATCCACCCTTAGCAGCTACGGAAACGAAGTGCACAGGGTCACTTAACCGTCTTGTCTAGTATCCAGCAGGAGCATCTGACACCCATTTGTGCTTGTCACGCCTGTCCTGCGGTCTCCCCAGGGATGCTCATTAGGCACCGACCACAGGCAGCAGTCTCACAGCGCCTTTAAGAACTCAGGAGGGACACCCCACTTTGCCCAGTGATCAAGCCAGGCGGTGCCAGAGGAGGGGTGCACAGGAGAAGAACTGAGTTTTAGAAACAGCACGTCCCTAGGATAGATTAGACAGGATTCCTTTGGTGGCAAGTGGCCAAAATCCAACTCAAAATGACACAAGCAAAGAAATGGGTAACATGCTGACTCATTAGTTAGAGTCTGAGGGCTGTTTTGCCTTCAGGCACAGAAATCACTAGGCTTGCCCTCTCTCCTGATGCCCTGAAGTGGGGTTTTTTTCCCCCGAATAGGATTTACTTTCAAGGAGGGCTCCAGAAGCTTCAGGCTCTTAGTGCTCCCATCGCTAAGAGAACGTCAGCCTCTTTACTGCGAGGTCCAGTAAGCGCTCCAGAGAGAGCTCGGGCTCTGTGGCCATTCAGCTTGAGGGAGGGGCCTGTGGTGCCATCTGCCTGGTATGGCTCACTGCACTCCCCTTGGATTGGAGCAGGACAGACGGAAGTGCATCTGCCTGAAGAGAGGTGGAGCAGGCTGGGACTTGGGACCGGGAACTCACAGGCTGGTGGCAGCACCCCAATGTACAAACAGGCAGTTTGATTAGAGAGACAGGTGTGCAGGGGGGTGCAGGGCTGGAAGGGCATGGGAGTGCTGAGGAAGCTGGGGAAGGCTTCTGGGAGGAGGCAGGTGATGTGGATCATGAAACATGATTAGGGGCTTACCTGCCACACCTGTGTCAATGGGCGTTGCCGCTCCTGCATACGCGTTTACGCCAGACCCCAGTTCCGCTTCTGGGATGTGGCTTGTGGGATTGGGTGGGATCCATCTGACCCACATCACTCAGAAAGGCGCCCTCCTTAGTCTTTCTTCCTGTCATCTCAGTGATGAGTTGACTTCAAGTTTCAGCGGCTCCGAGCTCACGTTGCCATGACAACCCCTGCAGCAGGCATCCAGGCAGAAATGGGCTGGCCCATCCAGGCGCTGCCACTGCCGCTGCCGGTAGATGTGAGCACATTCAGGTAATTGGATTGGAGCAACCCTCTGGGCCTTTCCTGAGGAAACCTGGGGCTTGGCCCAGCTCCTGTTTAGATGGGAGCCTGTAGACACAAAGAGGGGAGTAGGCGTCTATTCTGGCCTCCCAGCCCTGCTGCTGGAAAGAGGGCTGGGCAGAAACGAGGCCAGAGCAAAGAGCTATGAAGCAAGGCCATGTCCTGTCCTAGCCCAACATGGGGTGACTCCCATCCCTCATCAACTTCCCGGAAGTTCCTCAAGGTTGAGATCCCTAAAGATGGGCTTCCTTGGGCCTCCCTGGTAGAACAAGGGTTTGAGTCTCAGTGCTATGAAGCTATCAGCAGCCACTGTGGCACAAGTTTGATTCCCACATGGCGCAGCAGACCTCTCTTGTCTCACCCACTGCTCCCCTCAGCAGTGTATTTCAATCACTCCACTTATTCTGCTCCCCACTCTGTCTCTGGTGAATCCTCTCACCACCCCACACCTCTGGCCTACACCCCAGCTCTTACATGCATAAAAAAATAAATCTTAAAAAAAAAAAAAAAGATGGGCTTCCTCAGAGGGGCTGCTGGTGAGCAGAGCTAGTCTGGCTCACTTAATTCCCCACTGCAGGCGAAATTCAAATTCACACTCAGTGTCCATCCAGGGCCCCGTGAGTCTCTGTGCAGCAGGTCTTGGGTACTAGCATGCCTGCCAGGTCCATTTCCCAGGGAGGTGGGCAGTGGATGGCTGTCTTGGTGCCAGTGTTCTTTGGCATCCTAGCAGAGGTTCAGCTGCCTGCAGCTTGCCCAAAGAGGCTAATGGGAGACTCTCTCCTCCCAAACAGGACCAGGCCTGGCCAGGCCCTGTAGCCCAGGATGCCCTTCCCAGGGAGTAGCAGACTGGCCAGCCCCCAAGCCATTAGGGCAGTGTGTGGGGAGGAAGATTTGGGTTTAGCTCTGCCTGTCAGCAGCCTGAGTCCCCTGCATGCTGTGGCATCACGGGCCGCGATCAGCAACCAGGCGCCTTGCTGTTATAGGTCGCTGCAGATGAGCAGCAACCCACAGAGGCAAGCGCTGCCCCTATGTCATACATGAGGAGACAATGCCAGGATCTGATTCAGGTTAACCAAACCCTGAGCCCAAGCTGGCATTGACTGGTACCTCTGGGGGGAAGGGGAAGCCTGAGGTTGATTCTTAGGAGCACTCCCTTGGGACACTGTGTGGCCCCCACACTGACCCCACAGTTTAGAAGATTTGAGCACACCTGGAAGCCCAGCCCAGCTGTGGTTCCGTGGTGTTGGGGCATCCCCAGCAACCCTGACACAAACCAGGATTGGCAAAGCAGCTAACACCAGGGGTGACCGACAGAACCTGAAAGAGCAAACCAGCCTGGGAGGTTGGCTGGCGACAGCTCAGTACACATCACCTGTGCTGAGGGACTTGTCAGTCCTGTCAGAGATGCCAGGTTGGGCTTTGCCTGGCAAAGGACATAGAAGCAGGGAACTGGGGTGAGGAAGGGTGGAAGGTGCTTCTCGCTATGCAGGCTCCCCCCGACCCCGTGTCGACCACACAGTAGAGGCACAGGCTAGGGGAAAGGCTACACAGGGCAGCAGGCTGGGCAACCCTGAGCCCACACCCGCCCCTGCCCACCCTCCCCGGACTCTGGGATTCCCCAGGAAGTTGCCAGCCTCTAATGTTTAACTCTCGCTCTCCTCTTTCATGGGGAAAGTGTAGATCAGACTAATTAATGTGTTGTTGTTTGTTTACCCTCCCTTCATTTCACTGAGACAAAATAATTAACCACAGAGCTTTAGAACCCCGCTCCATTGGTGGCAATCCCTTTTGTGTCAGCTGCGTCAGCAGCTTCTATGTGGAGGTGCAGAGACTGCGTGGGGAACGGGGCAGGTGGGCAGCACCTGAGGCTCCTTCTGTCCAGGGCCCTGTGGGAGGGAGGCAGGTGAGGACTCTGGGCCGGTGGACCCAAAGCAACTGTGAGGGGGAGGACGATGAACAGGAAGTGCTCGGACCTGCCACATCTAAGAGGACCCCTCACACTCACGGGTGTTTGACTGGGGACCAAGGACATTCCTAAGACTGGCCTGGGGGAGGTAGAAAGCTTAAGCCTGGCCACTTACTGCCATTGCATGTGGAGCTGGGGAAGGAACTTGCCCAGGAGGATTTCTGGGTTTGCAGCAAAAGTGAGGGAGCTCAAGACAGGTAAAGAGGAGCCCCCTGTCCCAGCTGATAACAGACCCCAACACCAGTCAGCCAATGTTGGGGATGAGTCACCAGGGTCTACCTTTGACTCATACAGAACTCTGACCACCCTGAGGGCCAGGCCTGACTCCTGACCCCCTGCGCGCTCCCAGCCTCTCTCCCCAAATGCGGCCGGCCCAACATTCCCCAGTCTGTTCTTTCCTTCCACCACCAGGCAGGTCACACGCGCTCGGCTCGGCACTCACAGCCCACAGGAGGCCCAGATGCTAGGGAGCTCCACCTCCGGGCAGCACGCCAGCGCAATGTGGACAGGTCTAGAGGGTCACAGCAGCCTGGGGTGGGGTCAAGGGAGACCCTCCCAAGGAGGAGGCTTCAAAGAACCTATCTCCCGTGATCCACCTGCTTCTCTGAACTGTACATTTCCAGTGTTGGCTTTAAAGCCATTTCCCTGAAGAAAGTAAAATCCTTGTAAAATGTTGCCAGAATTTACACAGCCACCAGCTTAGGCTCACCCTAGAGTCTGGGGAGAGTGCCCTGCCCCACCCACTCATCTCTAGAGGGGGTGGCTGAGGCTGTGCAGCCACACAAGCTCCCCCCTCACACAGGGCCTGCAGTGCAGAGGCACCTCTGCTCATGCCCACTGGCCATTTCTTGAGCTGCCACGGGCGCACCCTGGGAGCCTTGATGCCCTCAGTGCAGCCACTTTTTTCAATTAGCTCCCACTCTGCAGTGGGGGGGTGGAGGGTGGCGGGGAGGGGACTGGCATCCCACAGCATTTATGCTACGTGCAGGCCACGCACACAGGGGACAGGACTCCTAGTGGAGGTGCCTCAGCTCCTGGGCAAGGAGCAGGCTGGAGGTCCTTTCTGAGGAGGTGATCTCTAAGCTGAATACTAAAGGTCAGGGGCAGTGGCTGGGCAATGGCAGGGTGTGGACAGGAAACCACATCTCCATGGGTGGCAGATGAGCACAGAGCAGGTGGGGCTGCAGACATGGGCCAGGAGAGGTGTCTCCTGTGAGGGCCGAGCAAGACCTCCGTGGGGCTGAGGCGTCCGCAACAACGACCGGTTAGGCGGGGTCCCTCCAGCCACGGCGTGGGGCTGGCTGAGAAGGGAGGTGACGTCTGATGCAGTCCCGGCCAGCACAGGAGCTCCAGGGAGCTTGCATGGGGAGAAGGAACTGAAGGGACATGTGGACAGGGGGAGGGTGGAGTTCAGCTGACACCCAAATTCTGATTGGGCGACCAAGGACACAGAAGGAAGAGCGTGGGCCAGCATGACGGGCCCATCATGCCAGGGCAGAAGCTGGGCTGGGCGAGCAGGCAGAGCATGAACCCCCCGCTGACTGGTAATGAAAACTCTGGTCTGTGCTTACACAAACCTCACCACAGAGTGAGTACTACAGGTCTCTGGAGGCTGGGTAAACACTCCACTCGTCTTTATTGATTTCATATTCAGTGCAATAAATGCACCTGCCGGCCTTTCTCGGGCGAGGCCCTGGGGTGCTCTGGGACGCCCCTGTGTCTCCCACATGGGCTGGGATTAGACAAAGGTAGTCTTGTTCTGGCCCTGGGCTGCATGTCGACATAGGAAGAGTTGACTAAAGCTCAGGCCAGGCCTTGAGGCCCCAGGGAACTCGTACAAAAGTCATTCTGTAGTTGGGTAACTGGTCATTCTGGAAGGTGCTAAGGTCCAGGCTGTGCTTGGATCTCTCTGGGGTGGGAATTTCTGCCAGGGGTCCACAGGATTGGCACAATGTGTGAGTTGCAGGGTGGGGGGGCGGTGTTCTGATGCAGCCCAGTAGGGGAAGGTTAACCTCTGTTCCTGCCAGTCGGAAAACCCTGCATCCCAGGACTCTCTGCCCCTTTTCCCTGCAGTTTGTTCCCTCTCCTTCCTGACCTGTGGGAACCCAGTGACAGACAGGTATGTCTGTGGCCCTGACCCTTCCCCTGGCTCCCAACAGGCTCTGGCTGCTCCAGACTAGTGTCAGAACTATACATCCTCTAGGCTCCCCAGCCTGCCTCCGGAGCACCCACAAAGCCATGCACCCAGGCTTCAAGGTCAAGCTGCTGAGCTGGAGGCAGTCAGGTCACCAAGCTCTTTACACACAGGCAGAGTATACAGGACAGCTCTGGCCCTGGAATAGCCTCAGTCCTGGAATAGCCCTGCTCATGTGGAGGAATCAGGAATGGGGTGAGTGGGGACAATGGCCCCAGCTCCCCACCTGTTTCCCTAATGTAAATAATGGCCCCTCACTTTCTATCTTGCAGATTCTCCATCAGGCCTTGGTGGCCCAGTATGGCCCTGAGGTGAACCATGACCCGCTGGCCAACACTCGCCACTGACCATCCAGAGTTGCATCTCACCGGGAGGTGACCTTCCTGCTGCCCCCGCTCGCCCACCCCCACCAGGAACGTGCCCGCGCTGCCACGGACACCATGTAGTAGGGCCGCCGCGGCGCCCAGTGAGCTGCGATGGTTTTGTACACGACCCCCTTTCCCAACAGCTGTCTGTCTGCCCTGCACTCTGTGTCCTGGGCCCTCATCTTTCCATGCTACTGGCTGGTGGACCGGCTCATCGCCTCCTTCATACCCACCACGTATGAGAAGCGCCAGCAGGCTGACGACCCGTGCTACCTCCAGCTGCTCTGCACCGTGCTCTTCACGCCCGTCTACCTGGCACTCCTGGTCGCGTCACTGCCCTTCGCATTCCTTGGCTTCCTCCTCTGGTCCCCCCTGCAGTCAGCCCGCAGGCCCTACATCTACTCCCGGCTAGAGGACAAGGGCCCGGGAGGCGGGGCGGCCTTGCTCAGTGAATGGAAGGGCACCGGTCCAGGCAAAAGTTTCTGCTTCGCGTCCGCCAACGTCTGCCTCCTCCCCGACTCACTGGCCAGACACAACAACCTCTTTAACACGCAGGCACGGGCCAAAGAGATCGGGCAGAGAATCCGAAATGGGGCCAGCCGGCCCCAGATCAAAATCTACATTGACTCTCCCACCAACACCTCCATCAGCGCGGCCAGCTTCAGCAGCCTGGTGTCCCCGCAGGGTGGTGACGGTGCATCCAGGGGCGTTCCCGGGAGCATTAAGAGGACAGCCTCGGTGGAATACAAGGGCGACGGTGGGAGGCACCCCAATGATGAGGCTGCCAACGGCCCGGCCTCTGCGGATCCAGGGGACGGTGGCAACCTTGAGGACGCCTGCATAGTGCGCATTGGGGGCGAGGAGGGAGGCCGCCTCCCTGAAGTCGATGACCCACCTACTGGGGTCCAGGCCAGGAATGGAGCCAGTGGGGGCCCCCGGGGCCAGACACCCAACCACAGTCAGCGGGATGGGGACTCGGGAAGCCTGGGCAGCCCCTCGGCCTCCAGGGAGTCCCTGGTGAAGGCGCGGGCCGGGGGGGACAGTGCCGGCGGGGAACCAGGTGCCACCAACAACAGCAAGCTCCCGTACAAGGCGTCCGTGGTTAAGAAGCCCACTGCGCGCAAGAGGCGGCACCCCGATGAGGCCTTTGACCACGAGATCTCGGCCTTCTTCCCTGCCAACCTGGACTTCCTGTGCCTGCAGGAGGTGTTTGACAAGCGTGCGGCCGCCAAGTTGAAAGACCGGCTGCACGGCTACTTCGAGTACATCCTGTATGACGTGGGGGTCTATGGCTGCCGCGGCTGCTGCAGCTTCAAGTTTTTCAACAGCGGCCTCTTCTTTGCCAGCCGCTACCCCATCATGGACGTGGCCTATCACTGTTACCCCAACGGGCGAGGCTCAGATGCCCTGGCCTCCAAGGGAGCGCTGTTTCTCAAGGTAAGAGGCTTTGCCGCCCAGGTCACATGCTGGTCCCACATGGGACGTGGTCCTACATGGGGGTACCTAAGAGGTGTATCAGGACCCCCTCATTCTCTTGGGGGACTGAGAGCAGACAAGGTCTATTGTGGAGCTGAATGGGGCGGGGGGTGGGGCAGCTCAGGGACAAAGGAAATAAGAATGTCGGGAAAGCAGCTGAGGCTCAGGGATTGGACAGACCTGGCTGGATGACCCTGGGCAAATTCTTCAGATCTCTGAGATGCTGAAAATTGGGGGCCACCTAGTGCCTACTCAGGGTGGGGGAAGTTAGCGTGAGCAAAAAGACCTGGTGGTGAAGGTGGCTGTGGCGACAAAGGTGGTAAAGAGGGGGCAGGAGGAGGCAGAGGGACCCCCTCTGTCATAGGGGAAGGAGGCCACCAGTTGCTGGAGGGTAGTGGGGGCACCCAGCTCCTAGCCCAGGCCGCCCCCTCCCTCCTTGCTGTCACGCAGCTGCCATGCCAGGCACTCTGCCCACCAGCCCATGGCTGCGCTTCCATAGTCACTAATTAAAGTGAATCATAATTATTTCTGCTAATTTGAATGCAATTGGAGGAGTTTTTAGACCATGGTAATTTGGTCATTACGAATTATCTTCTACTGAGCCTGACACGCTCGGAGTGCCGACTTTTTGTTCCTCATCCAAAAGCCGCTCTGGTGCTCCAGAGTTTTCTAAAGCGTCGTTCGGCCGGCTGATAGAGAACAGGGCTCTGTCCCCGGAGGCAGCTGCTGTGGGTGTGAGTTCTCGCTCTCGAAGCTGAGATGTGAACAAGTAGAGGCCCAGTAGGGAGGGCATTTCCCTCAGGACTTTTAGTGCCCCTTAGAGGGGGGTCTGTGTGTTGGTGTGGGGGGCGCTGGTGTAGCTAATGCAGGAACCCAAGCGTGGGGAAGCTCTCATCCTCCAGTCTGCTGAGGAAAGAGCTGCGTTATCACCCGGGGCCACCACCCGGGGCCTGGCCCCCACTCTCAGGTGCCTAATAGCTCTGTGTAGCTCTGCAGATCCAGAATTGGGGCCCCTGGTTCTCTATTCACAGACTGAAATGCTGAAATTGAATCAACTCTTACCATAGAGCCAGAGTTCCATTTCGGCATATGGTTCGTCAGTGTTCTGTTCCACAGATGTATTTTTGTCTCAGCAGCCAGAGTGACTTTCTGGGGAAGAAGGGGACCTGGCTGAGGGTGAGAAGGCACACCGCCCCCCCTCACTGCACCTGCCCCTGTGGCAGATGGTTTAGAGCTGAGACCTCACCCACCCTCTCCCCACCTCCCTCCTAGGCCTGTGCCCCAAACACGGGGGCCCCCAGGTCAGCAGCAGTGTCCTTGGAACAGTCTGCAGCTAAGGCTTTCCTCCCCCTCCAGCTGTTCCCTCCAGGCTCCCTGTCACCTGCCCGCCATTAAGTGCTGATGCTCCCTCTACCTCTTGGGCCTAAAACTGGTCTGCAGATATGACTGATTTGTCCTCTACCACTAAAAAAATTTTGTTGGTCAACACATAGAAATCCAGGTATTTCACAGAAAACCCAGTTTGCCACATCTCTTCCTGCCTCAGCAGATCTGGCATCCCTGGGCCTGCTGCATTTTGCCCAACTGTCAGCCTGAGCTGAAGGTAGAGGCCCTCACCATATGGTAGCCCCACCCACTACACCCTCTTCATTTCCAAACACTCACAGCACCAGCCTGCCTGGGTGCGACTCCACAGCCTCCATTTTCATCCTCGTCCAGCACGCTCAGGTCTGCCCTGGCCCAGATCGCTCCCCAAGCCTTCAGCCCCTGTCTCCTGCGTCCCGAACACAGCTCTGTTGGCTCCTGAAGCCAGTGCACCCGCTGCTCAGCCCATCCTCCCCAAGTGCCAGGCGCCACCATCCCTAGGCCTACTTGATTCCTTTGTTCCTAGAGCCCATTTCGCCCATCCGTGCTGGCTAACCGCACTTTCCAAACTCCTCTGGGTCCACTCATGTCTCCAGCCTGGCCCGACCTGGCCCCGGCTGCCAATCCTCTGCGTCAGCACAACTGTCTTGGCTCCCTCTCTCAGCCTCCCATCCGGGTTGGACTCCTGCTCCCACAGTCCCTCTACCCTCAGCCAGGCACCATGCCAGCCACCCTGCACCCTCCACCCAAAGGTGGCAGCCTCCCCCTTGTCTCCATTCACACTGGGTTGGCTGCCTGGCACAAGCCAGCTGCCCCTTGGTGGGGGACCTCTCTCAGCCCTTGTCTCCAGGACCTTGTCTCCTGTCTCTCCAACCACACTTGAGAGCGGAGCCGGGTCCCCCTCACACAGCAGGCCCGACTCAGCTGTTGGTGCCTGCCTGTTTCTGTGGCACGCAGGAACAAGTCAATGAGGTCTCAAGAACCAGACCAGGGCCTCCCTGGTGGGGCAGCGGTTAGGTGCTGCACTGTGGAGCTGTTGGCAGTGGCGACGCAAGTTCGACGCCCAGTTGGGGATATTCCCACATGGTGCATCAGACTCTCCTGCCTCGCCTGCTGCTCCCCTCAGCATTGTATTTCCGTTGATCTGCCTGTTCTGCTCCCCACTCTGTCTCTGGTGAGCACTCTCTCCACCCCACGCCTCTGGCCTGTATCCCAGCTTGTATGCATAAATAAATAAATCTTAAAAAAAAAAAAAAAAAAAGAACCAGACCAGCCCAGGAAGGGGCCCAGGGCGATAAGAAGGAAGCTGCCCCTGTGGCCTGGAAGCCAGCACTCCCTTTGCCCTCAGGGCTCTCCCTTCCAGCCCCACCCCTGCAGGTTGCTCTGTGGCACTTCTGATCCTTGACAACTTCCATGGGGCCCTGAGAAAAGACTGGAACCACTTTTGCCTCATCTAGAATAGAGCCTAGTTCTGGGCCCTTATCTATCAACAATATTTGCCCACAGGACTAAAAGGCACAACCTCTCAGTGTGATTGTTTGTTTTTGCAAGAGAAACATAAGCCCCTGCGGCTCCCAAGGATTCGAGCCTGGAATCAATAAGTTCCAGCGCATAATGAAGTGGATCTCCACAGTGGCAGTGGCTGCAGCGGCCCAGCTCGCAGACTGGAGGGGAGTGGAGTGGAGGATTGAGGGGGGGAGCAGGCGTGACCTCCTCCTGTGTCCTCCCCCCAAGTGGGTTCTCAGCTCAGAGCACAGTGGTGCCTCTCTGCACCTGTCCCTGTGCCTGCCCAGAAGTCAGCACAGGCAGGTGACACTAAGTGACAAGGGAGTGAAGGGCTGACCCACTAAGACCATCAAATGGGAAGCCAATGACAAACCTGGCAGAGTCCAGGAGCTCAGAAAGCAGCACAGAGCAGGGTGAGGAACTAGGTGTGGGGCAGCAAACAGATTTGACTTGGACCTATCTCAGCCATGGGGGCCTTGTGAGCCCAGCCAATTGTGGTAAAATTCTAGTATAATCCTCATAGTGGTCGCAAACCTCTAGCTAGGCAGTCTCTGGGACTAAGCACTAAACATGAATGGTCACAGCTTGATAGTACTATCAACAGGCCTATGGCCAGAGAAATACGGGGGACAATAGCGCCATCATGTGGACCTTGGGGGCACTGTGGTTTAAAAACGTTTTTGCAACAGGGGGTAGCTAGGGTATGCAATTGTCCCAAGCAATTCTAGGGGCAGGGGTACAATTAGGCTCAGTTGTGGGTCTAGTACATGGGCAAGAAGTGAATGGTCAACATGTGAATTTATAAGCATCCCCAAATCCAGGCCACCTTGCCTGCTATCAAGTAGCTACACACACATACACACACACACACACACACACACGCCAAAGGAAAGATGCTGGGAAGCGGGAGACAGGCCTCCATCCACACTTGAAAAGGGGATGAAGAGCTAAGAGAGGGATTATGTGAAAGCCCACAGGGAGGGGAACAGTGCCAACTCAACTTCAGCAGCAAAGAAAGATGGAAGCCTCCCGAGGCTCTCAGAGCAGGGGGCGGCGGCGAGTCCAGGCCACTCTTAGCTGGAGGACAGGCAGGGTCACAATCACGTCCCACTGCTGCTGCTGCAGGACCCCTCAGCCAAGAACTGGCCTCTATGGTCACCTTTCCTCAGGGTTCCCAAGCTCTGGGGCTCATCACTTCTAGTCTGGAGTGTACTGTCAAATTCCTGAAGACAGCTGGGGCTTGACAGGAGGATAAGGGGCCCCCAGAGGAAAAGTGCCCACAGACGGTCCTGGGAGCACATCCAGGAGGGGCTCGTTGCAACCTCCAGCAGCTGTGCCATAGCCGGGGGCCTGGGAGAGCTGGCTGGCTAAGCGGCCACCCCTCACCTCCCCGGCCAAAGCCCCAACAATGGCTCAGACTTGCGTTGGGGTCACAACGGGGTGGGAGGTGTGTTTTTAGTTGTCTGGGATGTATCATTGAGAAGCTCGTTCTCATTACAACCTCTGGAGACAGCCCACCAGGGCCATCTGTGGGTTGGGCAGGAAGTCAGGTGAAGAGCCGACCCCTCTCCACCCCGGGGAGTCTTGCTGGCAAAGGAGGCGCGGGGCTCAGGACAGAGGCTGTGGGCTCCCTGGGGCCAGCCTCAGACACGGGCCCTGGGGCCACGGATCTCGGCTCTCCTCCAAGATTGAGGGACTAACATCCAAATGCTGATGAAGCGATTTCTTATGAAGCCGGGGTGGGGGTGGGAGGGCAGATGCTGGGGAGAAAAAGCGAGGAGTAGGCGGTGACGCCTTTCACAGCAGAGGGACATTGGTTGGCTTTGCAGCTGGGTCACGTCACAGAGCGGAGCCCCGCTCAGATTTCAGAGATAGACGCTAGGGTGTGACTGAGGGAGGGAGGAAAGAGACACTAGGCTGGAGGGACAAGGACCTGGGGACGGGCATGTACGCGTCATCCACACGGGCACTGCACTTAGCCAGCAGGAGTCAGAGGTTTGGGGCGGGAATATGAAGTGGTTTGTGCAGTTTTCCTCTTTGAAAGCCTTGCATGAATTGCCACTAGTACTCACCATGCCATGGGCTGGTACTTATGCCTCTGCCTTCCGCACTGGACCAGAAGCTCCCAGAAGCAAGATGTGCTGTTCCCACCTGTGCCAGGAATCAATAAAGCCAGGCTTGTGGGGTTTGACCTGGTGGGGGTGGGCATCTCCAGGGGATCTCTTTGCTTCATCACCAACACCTCACCTCCTCCCCCACAGGTGCAGGTGGGAAGCACACCTCAGGACCAAAGAATTGTCGGGTACATCTCCTGCACACACCTGCATGCCCTGGCAGGTAGGATCCAGGGGCCGTGCTTTTCACAGGGTGGGGAATAGCAGGGCTTGGTGCTGGGGCCTGACAGGGGTCTGGCTGCAGCTTCATCACCAGCTCCTCTCGGTTCTGCCCTGCAGAGGACAGTGCCATCCGGTGTGAGCAGCTGGACATGCTTCAGGACTGGCTGGCTGATTTCCGAAAATCTACCTCCTCGTCCAGCACAGCCAACCCCGATGAGCTCGTGGCATTTGACGTCATCTGTGGAGATTTCAACTTTGACAACTGCTCCTCTGGTGAGGCCTGGCTCATTCCTGTTCAATGGGCTCCTGGGGAAGGCGTGGGCTCCCGACAGGGCTGGAAAGACTTGGGTTAGACAGCTTGAAGAACTTCCTGCTCCTTGCGAGCATGTGGGTGGGATATTAGCAAGTCTATGGTATCTCTGCCCTGCCCCCTAGAAAGTCGAGAACAGAAAGAGCCCACGCTCTGCCTAGAAAGCTCAGGGGCCGCCTTGCTGGAGACAAAGCGGTACCCGAAAAAAGAACCTGACTGGGAAGGCTTGGGGCCCTGGAAACTCAGACTAAGGGCAAGTTAGCCTTTACTAACTCTTCACTCAGTTCTCTCTCTGCACCAGACACAATTCTAAGGACTACTCACAGGCCAACTGTTTCATTTCTGCCTCATAACATCTCATAAGAGTGGGCACTGGTGTGGAAGAAGCAGCTGAGGCCCAAAGAATTGTTAACTAGTCCAAGGTCACACAGCCATGAAGTGATTGAAATGGGATTTGAACCCTGGAAATCATGCCTTACACCATTAGACAAAAAGAGGAAAAGTGCATCATGGGTGAAATCATAAATTTTAAAAACTGACCTGTGACTCAGATGATCACGCTGATTCCAGGGGTTTCCTGAGAGTTTGGGCAGCTCTGAAATTGCTTTGCCCCTAGAAGCTAAGTGACAGGAACTACTAGCCCTAGCCACCCACCTGTAGCCCAGGGGTTCTTGGGCTCCTCCCCACTGGCCACAGCCCCCAGGGGAGATTGAGGATGGGTGGGTGACAGGGGGATATGAGAGTTCAGGTCCACCTCTCAGTGGAAACAGGAAGCCTAAAGATCCCAAGGGTGGGGCTCCCCCTGTTCATGACCCAGGGGGATCACTCGACAATGGTGGCAATTCCAGGTGAGTAGGGAGAACAGAGCCCACTATCTAACACAGCCTCCCCACAGCAACCCTGTGACCCCGTCAAAGTCACATACCAGCTCCAAATCCTGGGCACGCCTGATCTTCCTGCGTCAGGATGGGGACCCAGCATATATATATAAGAGGCTGGCAGGAGAGGGTTCCATTGGCCAGACTCCTGTCCCTCCTGTCCCTCAATCCCTCCTCCCCCAGGGCTCAGAAAGGCCCTTTTTGCCCAGTGGATCAGCAGGACAAGCCTGAAGCTGCGGCAGGTCAGTTCCCTCTAAGTTTTGTGGGGTGCACCCCTCACTAGGCTGGAACGTCCAGATCTCTGAGGGCCACAGACCCCGCCACGGTAGCATCAGCCAGACCCCACAGGGTTTGCCACAGGATCTGGAAAGGCTTTAAAATCATTGAGCCCTGGAGGGCCTCCCTGATAGCGCAAGGGGTTAAGTCTCAGCACTATGAAGCTGACCTCAGCCACTTCAGCATGAGTGAATCCAGCCGGGCGGCCGGGGAGCTTTCCACATGGCGCAGCAGACCTTTCTTGCCTTGCCTGCTGCTCCCCTCAGCAGTCTATTGCAGTCACTGCCTATTCCGCTCCCCACTCTATCTCTGGTGAATCCTTTCACCCACCTACACCCCAGCTCTTGCATGCATAAATAAATCTTTAAAAAAAAAATCAGAGCCCTGGAGCCCAAGAGGGACAATGACCACTGTCCTCAGACAGAAAGCTGAACACCAGCGTGCGGGGTGGGCAGGGGCATTCTCAAGGACACAGAAAACCAGTGACAAATGAACCACAGACCCCACCTAGAGGCAGTTACCTGAGGGATAGGGACAGGTGGCATCTGGTCAGAGCAGCTGACAGGAACCAGGGGTGGGCGACCCTCCAGGAAGCTCCAGACACCCTGAGTCCACAGCACCCCCTCTCCTTCCCTGCAGACGACAAGCTGGAGCAGCAGCACTCCTTGTTTACACGCTACAAGGACCCCTGCCGCCTGGGGCCGGGGGAAGAGAAGTTGTGGGCCATCGGTGAGCTGGGGCCGGGGGAGGCAGGGGAGGGACACGGCGGGCCTGAGTCCGCCATGAGACCCAATACTATACGAGGCTGGGCTCCCCACGGGTTTCCCAGAGACCCCAGGACCTGCCCCCAAGAACTCGCTGCTGAAGGGTTGTGGGGGGACAGCTACCCAGGCAGGCCAAGTTCTCACCTGCCCTGCCGCCCCAGGGAGGCAGCTCTCCTCGAGCTGCTGGGAACTGCCCACTGTGACCGCTCTCACCCCCTTGCCCCAGGTACCCTGCTGGACACGGATGGCCTCTATGATGAGGATGTGAGCACCCCTGACAATCTGCAAAAGTAAGCACCCAGCACCTGCACTGCTGCAGGCAGGATGGTGGGCTGGTGGTCCAGAGAGGCTCTTAGGTGATGAGCACCTGACTCAGGTGTGGAGAGACAGGTGCACAGGGCAGACCAGGGAGCACTGCTTTGGGGAAGGAAGGCTTTGAGAGTCTCAGGCACTGAAGCTGGGCACAGGTGGAGGTCCTCACACCCCAAGGCGGGCCTTGTCAAGAAGAAAGCTCCGAGTTGGCCTGGGGTCTCCAGGTTGTATTTTCCACACCAGCACCCAGCGTCTGGGCTCCTGAGAGCTTGGCCTGCTCAGGCCTCAGTCTACCCCGGGGGCCTGCCCAGCACAGGGAAAGGGGCCGGAATCCTCAGGACAGAGCTGAGAGGTGCCCAGGCCGCTGGAGAAGAGCCCGGGGGATGCTGTCTGCTCGGGGGCACCCAGCAGCTGGTAACCATCAACTGGGCAAATCAAAATACGAGAAGAACACTGGTGGTCATTTTCAAAGTCGAGACAGTTCTGTCCCAACCAAATTTCATTCTTGAACCTGATGAGACTTCCATAAAGGACACAGTTGAGAGGCCAACAGCAGAACCAATTTATAATTCTCAGTCCGAGACTGCAGAGTCACGACAGTGGCTCTTTGCAGCTAATTTGGGCCAATTAATTAGATTAGACTAAATTTGAAACATCATCCTTTACTGAGAAAATTATCTTTTTATGAGATGATTAAAAAATGACTATCAGTAACTCTTAGAACATTGATGCTGGAATTAATTATCAAAGGCAAAGGACAGTAACAGATGATGCTCTGCATGCTATTAGTATATTTATCGCAAGGCTCACAGGGACCTTGCGGGGCCCCAGGTTTGCTGGCTGGGCCTGCCAGCAACCTCCCATTGGTCCGGACTTAAGCTGCCCTGGCCAGCCTGTGCAACCTCCCACCCCAATACGGGCCTGCGCCTGCCCTCTGAGTCCTATGAACACCCACTGGAGGAATCGGCCAGGAAGGACAGAGGCGCACTGCCTGCCTCACAGCAGATGAGGACACAGAAGACTCAGATTCGGGGTATGAGGCCCCACCCAAGTGCCCAGGCCTCCCTGTGAGACCTTGACAGCGCCTAAGCACACCGGGCAGTTTCCATCGTCTGAGAAGTAGGAGGGCAGCCACATCCCACTCTTGGCTCCTCTTGGCTCCCCTGCTGACCTCAAACAATAGCCATGCGAAGCCCGGGCTCATACAGGAAAGGGTTCCTGGGGTTCACTGCAAAGACCAGGTTCTCCCAAACAGACCCCTACTGGCTCCAAACAGAGCCCCACTGAGTACAGTTCTGGCCCCAGCTCACTGCAGATTCTGGGAGGTGCTGGGTCCAAGCCGTGGTGGCCAAGGCCCACTTCCGAGTACAGAGGGGAAAGCCAGCACTGGCGGACCACAGTGGACACGGGACAAATCTGGACAGGCTGGGGTGACCCAGTGCAGCCGGAACTTGAAGCCTCAAACTGTTTCCCTCCATCTCAGTCCAGTTTTGGGCCCACAGGGAAGATAGTAAAATGCAGGAGTCTGGTCTTACCTGCTCTTCACTCACTTGGGGTTGAGAATGTGGTTCCACACTCAGCATCTGGGGCTCACTCGCCTGCCTTCCTGTCTGTGCGCAAGGGTCTTAGAGAGCGAGGAAGGACGCCGGGAGTACCTTGCCTTCCCCACCAGCAAGAGCCCGGGGCGAGGCCAGAAGGGGCGCAAGGACCTGCTGAAGGGCAATGGCCGGCGCATTGACTACCTGCTGCACGCGGAAGAGGGGCTGTGCCCCGACTGGAAGGCCGTGAGTCCTAAGGGGGTGGGGCAGCCAGGCTGTGCCTGTTGTTAGGGGGCCCTATGCACTGCACCCTTCATTGGTACCAAGCTCCCCTCTGAAAATGAGACCTGCTGGTCCTAGAGCCTGAGGGGCCCCAGAGGCTCCACCAGGCCCCACCCCACTGCCTGCAGGAAGATCTGGGCCAGCTGAGCCCCGCCCCGCTCACCAGCCCCGCCTCTGCAAGATGCCCTGAGTCTAATCCATGCTTCTGCCCCTACAGGAGGTGGAAGAATTCATCTTTGTCACTCAGCTGTCGGGCCTGACAGACCACCTCCCGGTGGCCATGAGGCTGATGGTGTCTTCAGGGGAGGAGGAGGCATAAGCCAACCAAGTAACAGGAGCAGCGGGCCTCTGCCAGTCCTTAAAGCTGCAGCCCCTCCCGGGCCTTGCCCCCTCTCACAAGCACCGCCTGGTGCTGGGGGAGGCGCGCAGAGGCCTGGGAGGAGCCGCAGCCAGTCCCGGTGAGCTGAAGCAGCACTGCCCTGCACCTCTGGGCACATGCCGTGGACAAGAGTCAGGCCACCGGGGAGCCCAGCTGCCCGACCAGTGCCATTCTTTCACAACGTGATTTTCTACAACTCTACAGCACAACCTAGTTTGTAACCGGTGGGTTAGTATGAGAACCGGGTTTCTGTACTCTTTGTATCTCTTCTCAAGCTTTGTCCAGGGTTCACTCTTTTTGTCTGCTGCCATATTGTCTCGCATGCCCGCACCCTCGCATGCCCGCTGCCCGCATGCCACGTGCCACGCTGTAGCCACACAGACCCCTCGCTCGGGCCTGACCCAAGGCCAAACTCCAAACACAATCAGAACCAGCCAAAGAAGCACTTCTGGGCACAGGGCCGCCAGCTGGCCGCCTCCAGCCCACCAGCTCACGAGCAGGGACCGGAGGGCTGTGTCCAGTTACCAGCAAGCCCGGACTCCCCCCAGGGTCTTGCACTCAAGGGCGATTACATTTTAAAAAGAAAAGTTCAGAGCAAAAACCACCCTTCACTTTTAAGGGTCTGCAAGCCTTGAGGGAAATGTTTTCTCTTCCTGAGTGGGGCTCCCTTCCTGGCACACCAGGGGGCCCCCCAGGGTCTCCCTTATGTGGGCAATAGAACCAGAGGCAGGAATGCAGAACAGCACCTTTTTTACAGGAAGGGGGTCTCAAAGCAAGGGGGTTAGGCGGGGTTTCTGGTTTTGAAAATGACTGATTTGTAGCTTCTTCTCTCAAAACCAACACATCCTCTTCTTTCTGCCTGATCCCTCTCCCCTCTGGCACCTCTCTGGTCCAATCCTCCCCCGGGGGCTGTCCCCATCCACATGCTGGCTGAGCTCAGGAACTGGCCAACTGCCTCTGGGTGGGGCTGTGGCTTCATCCTCACAAGCCCTCAACAGGGCCCAGGGCCCAGGACACAAGGGCAGAAGCCAAGGTGGGGAGAGTGACCTGTCCCCTCAACAATACACAGGATGCGGCAGCCATCGTGTCCCAGACAGGGAGAGGCACTGGCTGGCACCCAGGCGCACAGGCGCCCATCCTGTCACCATGCCATCAGGGCAGCCCTGGGCACTGGGCACAGCTGCTGGAGGCTGCAGGTGAGGCCTGCAGTTCCCCCCCCCCGCCCCCCACAGCAGCACTGCCTCTGCTCCCTGCCTTTTTAAATACCCCTGGGGACACCCACAGTCACACAGGGAGGGTTTTGTCTGTTTCCAGGTGCGAGGCTCCTCCCACTAGGGAGACTGTTCTGACAACCCCACAAGTCCCCTCCTCCCAGACCCCTGACCTGTGCCCACCTGCTGGGGAGCACTGATGCTGTGCCTTGTGACCCACTGAGTTGCATCAGGACCTAAAGGGGGTCACGCAGCCAGCCAGACACCAGGTTCTGTGCTGGGAGAGACTGGCCCTGAGAGCCACACTGAGGGGGCACTGGCTGGGCAGTGCTGAGCTGGGGGCTTTGCTGCCAGGAGCACTTCCCTGGCTAGGCCCCCAGCAGTGTCCAGAGCCAAGAGGGGCTGCTCACCACTGAGGGCACTTTCCTCTCCGAGTTCTGCTGCACCCCTCCTCCGAGGTCGGTCTTCCTGGGCCTTGGCTAGGCTTTGTGGGGTCCCTCCCTGGAGCAGCCAGGAATCTGCCCACATAAGCAGGGGGCCCCCAGGCTTTGAGCCAGCCAAGTGACCAAAGCAGAGGAGGTAGATGCCAAGGCTCCTGAGGCAGAGCAGGCCGACCCAGGGCCGCTCACGGGGGGAGCCACAGCACAGGGATGCCTGCTGGTCTCCCCAGCTCACAGGGCGGCCTTAGGCAAGTCAAACCTCCCTGTGCCTCGGTCATCTCCTGCCCTAAAAGGCCGCCTCTGTCCAGCTTGGCCTTGCATCCAGAGCAGGGTCGGCCCTCCAGCGCCCCTCGCACCTCCTCTCCAGCGGCCTTGGCGCCCGGGTCACCGTCACACAACCACGTTTCTCGAAGCCTGTGGGCTCCCAGGCCATGCACAGCCAGACTTTCGCATTTCACTTTTTTTTTTAAAGAAAAGAAAAGAAACTTTATCAGGATGTGAGATTCTGTGGCATCTAGTCCTGGAAGGGCAGACACAGGTGTCACCCAAATCCCAAACCAAGGCCCCACGCCTGGCCTCCTCTGAAGAAGCCAGGAGGTGGGGTCAGCTTCAGAAGGAAATGGCCATTTTCATTTGTCCAAGCCACCTTGAGTTTTAAGTATGACTATTACTCTTGATGCTTTTTAACTATTGTATTAACTTGCTGAAATTTAGAAATACTGTTTTAAAAAAGAAAAAAAAAACCACTTTTTTAATTTCTGTATTTTTTTCTGTATTGTATTCTCATGGGACATTAGGGGTTTTATATGGTAAGCACACCTAAGGTTTTGGTAAAAACATTATCAAATATATATCCCGACGATTCTTCCCTTGAAGAAAAACAACCTTTACACCTGATAAAATATTTTGAAAAGAGAGGTGTTTTTTTCCTTTATTGGTGCTGAAAGGAAGGATGGATAATGAGGAGAAAATAAAACTGTGAGGCTCAAGGCTTGTGTTCTCCACTTATTTGTGTGACAAGCTGGGGCTGGGCAGTCAGAGGGGTGGGGGGCAGCGGTAGGGGCTGCCTTCCTTGCCTCCCCCACAGGAGGCCCTGAACGACCAGGAAGTCAGACTGTCGGCTTCTCTTTCTCGGTGTGTCCTTGTCCCCTCTGAGAACTGGGGGTACACAGCACAAGGACAGGTTGCGAGTGGGGAGCAGGAAGGCCCAGGCTAGGGTGATACTGCACATGTGCCATCGGCCCAGAGACTTCCAAGGGGCGGGAGGGCCTCCTGCTGGCAGGCAGCACAAAGAAAAAGCTGTACCCCTGGCTCCAGCCGCTGCTGGCTGACTTCCTGGTTCTGAAGCTCTGGACCTGCCCTGGGACGGCCTCCACCCCCCTCCCCTACCCTTAAGCAACCTGCTATCTGGGTCTCAGGTCTAGACACTCACGAATGTGGCTCAGTGACTTACCCAGTGGGTGAAAGGGCCAGTCTTCAGCATGCCCTGCCAGGGTCTGCAAGGACTAGAGCTCAGGTAGAAGTCAGCATCTCTGTCCCCAGAAGCCCCTCCTAGCTGAAGTCAGGCAGGCAGGACCTAGGGGCTCGCAGAGCAGAGCAGGCCAGGGCGACTCCCTGCTGTGCATCACACAGCGGCCTCACACTGCTCTCCCGCCAGCAGACTCGGGCTCCGTTCTCATTCAGGAGAAAAGCAGTTTGCCCTGGAGCTTTCTGAGCACCACAGAACCATAGCAGCGTGGGCTCCTGGACCCTCCTCTGCCCCAAATTCGGCTAGCAGCCCATGCTGCCTGGCACATCTGGAACAAGGAGCTGGTGGTGCAAAGATGCAGAAAGGGAGGCCAGGCAGGCCTAGAAAAGCCTTCACATTCCTTGGCAGAAAGCCACACCATTCTAAGCCCAAGCCCTGGGGCCACTTTATTTCTCAACAAGTGAGGGTCAGTGCCCACCGTCCAGAGCATCTGAGAGAGAGAAATCCATGGTGATGTCTCCAGTGTGGGGGTGAAACTCTACAGTGTAGCTGACAGTCTGAGGGCCATCCAGTGGCACGCTGGGGTCCAGCATGGTACTGAAGAAATACACAGCCTGCTTGCAGTGGGGGTTCCAGCAACAGTCCCCCTGCAGAGGAACAAAAAGCGAGTGAGACCTCCTGGCAGGTCTCCAGCCCAGGCAGCCTGTGGTGGAAGCTGCTGCCCAGGACCAGGTGACCTGGGGCCACTGAGGGTTTCTCATCTGGCTGAAAGTGCCGAGAATGCTCAGAGTGCATAGGGGTGTCTCATCCCCACCCAGCAGTACCTGCTCTCAGGTGGGCCCGTCAGGGATGCGCACATAGCACTACCTTGTCCTCTCCAGGTTCCAGGAGGCCGGTGCTGACACTGCTGTCTGGGGTCAGGTGGTATTCCATCCACAGGACAGCCCCGTGGCTCCTCCCAGGCCTGGGGGTGGAGGGGAGGGGACACTGGACAAACTGAAACAGTCACACCAAGAGGGGTGGGCATGGCCACAGCTCCTCTCTGCTCCCCAGAAACCTCTGGTCTACCCTACTTCCATCCTCCCTGTTAAGAAACTGGTACCCTTCCACCTGACTAAAGGTCACACAGTCAAAGCTGACTAAGCAAGAAGAGCCATCCCTAAAGCTCCCACTCACTCCTCGCAGTGAGGCCAAGCACAGCCTGTGGTCACCAAAGTGCGCCCTGGCACCACAGGCTAGAAGAGCCCTCCCAGACACCCTGGGTGAA
The DNA here is from genome assembly GCA_004024925.1 of Scalopus aquaticus. Taxonomy (NCBI): domain Eukaryota; kingdom Metazoa; phylum Chordata; class Mammalia; order Eulipotyphla; family Talpidae; genus Scalopus; species Scalopus aquaticus. The sequence continues at coordinate 160,489 of PVIJ01000357.1, forward strand.
AGCCCAGACCGTGACTGCCCACCACTCCCTTGTCAAAGGAGCCCTGGGGGGCTCTGGGCTCACAGCCTCCATCCCTTTGAAGTGGTTTCTTCCTCTGGGAGGGGGCTGAACAAAGCTTACAACAAGCAGCCTCACCAATTTCTAACCTGCTCTAATTCCCAGGAGACTTCAGAAAAATGGTCCAATGGGTAACCATGGCAACCAAATTCCCATTTCTCTGCAGCTGTGAGCCAACGCACTGCTTAGCTCAAAGGGAGCCTCTGTTATGGGGAGTTGAGCAAAGCCCACTCCAGCTCTCTCTCCTCACCTGCACACATCCAGAGGTGTGGGAACCTGCTGTATACTCAGGGCCACCTCAGAGCAGGAAGAGCAATGCTGAGGCGAGGACAGTCGCCCTGCATGAAAGTGCCCAGAGTGCTTAGCCCCTGGGAAGAATTGTTAGACAGACAGCAGGCCCTGCCACTTACAGGCCCTCCAAGTGGACTCCCCAGGACCAAAGCCAAACTCACCTCCTCAGCTCAATGGAGCCCTCAGCACGGACAGGCTGCTGGGGGACTGGCTGCCGAAAATCAAAGGTGAGGATCTGCTGGGGGTCAGAGAGGCTGCGGCAGGGGTACTCCCACAGCGGGTGGGGCTCGGCCTCCTTGCTCTCCCTGAAGTCCAGGGCGTGCTGAGGAGGGAAAGGGAGGCGGGGTCTGCAGAGCCAGAGCCAGAGTCAGTGGCCCAGGGGACAAGGGGTTCACATCCCCATCTCCAGGGTTTATGCCTGTGACTCCCCTCAGTTCCATGGCCCAGGTCCCTCAAGGTAACAGCCAAGTCACTTGAGAGAAAGTCCTCACAGAAAGACTAGAGGCTGGATCAGACCAGCTGGCTCCTTCCCCCCTTCACCATTCACGAGCCATCTCTTCAGTGAGTCACTTCACGCCTCTAAGCCTTGATTCTTTCTTTTTAAAATGGGTAACAGTGCCCATCTCATGGCCTACTTTGGGAACCAAGTATCTACAGCAGGGAAAACTCCTGTTGCTTGGACATTTGCTACCCAGTACCCCAGCGAGCTCTACAGCTGCCAGAGCACCCTACACAGACTCCCAGGCTGGTGAGACAAGCAACCCCAGTGCCTGGGGCACACCGCTTCCAGTGAACCAGGGCTGGGTAGGAGAGCACCGAGAGGGGCGAAAGTCGCACAGGAACTGGCAGCAGGAAGGAGACCAAACAAAATCAAGCAGGGTGAAGCACACAGAACAGGCTAGGCTGAGCTGAGCGGCGGGCAGGGGTGAATGCAGGGTGGCCACAGGAGTGACGGCGGGTGTCACTGTCAGGGCGACAGCAGGGGAGGCTGTGGGAAGGGCAGGGAGTCAAGGGGTTTTCCTGCTGCGGACAGACAGGCCCAAACTTAGGAACGACAGACACACTTGGGCTCTGAGTGGAGGAAGGCACAATGGCTAAGTGGGAGAGGGAAGAGGGGGCGTGGTCATGGGCGAGGTGAAAGCACCCCAAAACAGGACAGCGGCGGCAGGGGAAGAAAACTGGACCAGCGGCTGCTCACTGAGCACCAGATGGTTATGGAACCAACAAACATCTGCAAGTGAAGGCGAGGACTTGCAGTGAGGATGCCTGGGCCCCCAGTCTGAGTGACCAGGTGTGAGATGGTGTCAGGCCTGGAGTGGGCACTGGAAGGAGCAGGTGGGGTGAAGGGAAGCATAGGTGGGTTCTGGAAGCATTACAGTCAGAGTGCACAAGGACACCCCAGTGGAAAAGCTGTTTGGTCTGAGCTCAGTGGAGATGCAGACATTGGGCAGCAAGAGAGAAGTGGCAGGGGGCTGTCAGGGAGGGAGGGCGGGGCCAGGACCCAAAACACATGACACTTAGGGGATGAGAATGGTGGGAGGGGCCAGGAAGGAGCCGGAGGAGTGGCCAGAGAGAGCTGAAATGTGCAGCGATTTGACACTGAGGATATTTCTAGAAGCATGGAATGGTCAGTGGTCTGCCACAGAGGAGCAAGAAGACTGAAAATATCCATTAGATTTATTTACTTTAAAAAATGTTTTAAAAAAAATGTTTACACAAGCAATCCACATTCAGAGTAGAAATATGTGGACAGAAAGATAAGCAGGAGGAGGAAAAACTGTTTCTTAATCATATAGCTCATATTTTATTGTTCACTATTCCACCACCACCCCCTTTCTGTGTGAATTTTCTGAAGACAGACTACATTCCCTGTCCTGCCTTTCTCACGGGCCATACTTCTCAGGCTCAAGTACCCTGACACTGTCATGACCGCCTGGGCTCTGGCAGCTGCTGCCCTGGTGCTGACCCAAAGCCCCGCCGCCTGGCATTAGGACATTGCTAATACCTATTGTATAACTAACCCTAAAGGACCCTCTTTCCACATCCCTGCCCATACCTACCACCCTCCCCTGGCATGGAGTCCCCAAAATGAAGATGGCTGGCTTAGAAAGTCACCAAAGCACTATCTGGAAAGAGTGTCCCATCAAAGAACAAACTACTGATACTGGCAGGACTAGTTTGAGTGGCACAAAGACTGGGATCACTGAGAAATGTGACAAGAGCAAGAGGGAAGGGTGAGTTTGGGCTGGGAACAGCCCCAGACCTAAACCTGAGACACATCTTGCTGTTCCCATATACGTGGCAGACCCCTTTCCTTCCCCAAGCCAAGGACGCCCCAGTTCTTGATTCAGGGTTCAGGCCCACACAGGACTAAAGATAGTCTGATAACAGACTCTAAAACACAGTGGAGCTCAGGTTCATGTTCATGGTGGGCCAATTAAAATGGCAGCACTTGTCCTCACTGTGGCAAACAGAAGCATTCTCTGCACGCTGCTGGCGCTGCCTGCCCTGGCCCTTTCATGGCAGCCAGTGGTCCCTGCCAGAGATCTGTGGCACGTGAAGCGGGTCGGTGGCCATCAGGTGGGAGCTGCGGCCCCGCCTACCTTAATCATGTCGTCCATGATGTGCACATCGAAGCCTTCGCAGTCACCACAGGGGCTCCGGATCCGCCACAGGTCCTATGAGGAACACACAGCCCTTGTCAACACCTGCCCCCAGAGCACATCGATGTCCACACGGACGGTGGACCATAGCCACCCTTCAGGCCCTGTGGGACAGCACATGGACCGGGGCCTCAGAGAAATGTGGTGATAAGAGCAAGAGGGAGAGGTCATGAGGTCGGGCTGGGAGCAGCCTGAGACCCAAATCTGAGGCACATCTAGCTACTCCCACATACCTGGTAGGGACACTCTCCCCCTCCCCACCCACGGTTGCGGGGACTTCTCTGAATCTGCAACGTCTCACATGGCCCTAAGCTCTTTCCCACAAGGAGATGGTCCCCAGAGCATCCAGGCTACACTTTCTATATTCCCTGTCCACACCATCCTGATCACTGATTTTTTGAGGAGAAATCTGTGAACCAGTTCTCAAGGCGCTGTACCGGTAAATGGAGCATGGGGACAACGGGAGGGAGGACCGGTCAACCTCGTGGCCTGTGTCCTGGGTAAATGTCTGGGAATGAGAGCCTGCTCGCCACATATCCTCTCTGGCTCTGAAAACCAAATTCATGTGAAATCTGCTCAGGTAAATACCTGACGCAAAAGAAATGCCCAGAAAATAAATGATGGCACAACTAAGCTACCAACAGACAAAACCATTCTCATAAAAGAATTATCAAATGAAGTTCACTCTATATTTCGGGTTAAAAGCATTTCACAATCCTTTTAATAAAAAAACGCATTTCCCAAAATGCCTTTGTGACTGTGGTTCTACTTTGATGAGAAAATTAAAATGAAGCTTTTCAATTTTTTTCTTGCACAAAGACGCTGACTCTCCCATCTCAAAATGCTTTTAACTGGTGCCTCAGTGTTAATGAGAGCAGAGCAAGCTGCGCAGCATGCCTTCTGAAACTCTTAATTTTTATTTTTTAATTATTCTGATAAGGCATAATTGTAAAATGACAACATACAGCCATTTCCATTTCATTCCAAATGTCTGCCTTTTCAAAAAGGCACGTCTCTTCTATTCAACTCTGCCATGTGCTAACACAGAAGAGCAAAGGCCCAAACACAAAGACCCGAGCCGCATCTTCTGCACCCAGGGTGTCTGTGAGAACGTGTCTCCCCACCGCTCCTGCAGAAAGGCAACCTACCCGGAACTCCACCACCACCGCGTGCAGCGAGGCAGCCTGGGGCATCACCACGGCGCCAGGCTCCAGGTGCTGGTCCACAGCAGTCCTCACATACCAGAAGTACAGGTTGTGCCAAGGCAGCAGGCTGGTGGTGAAGAATGGCTCACCCAGGAGGAGAGAGACCTGGTGATCAGAGCAAGAAGCAAGATCAGATGTCGAAGGATTTGACTGAACAGTGAAGGACAAGTTGTAAGTCTCTCGGAAACGTGGAAGTAACGGGTCATTCGCTAAGTCGGTCACCAACAAACAAGCCCTTGAGTATACAAAGAGGAGACACAGGCATGATCCCCGCCCTGAGGAGTGCAGAGTGGAATGGGGAGCAGACGAGGTTGTGGACTATGGCTGTAGAGTCAGGCAAGCTTTGGCAGAACCAAGGAAGCGCGTGTGAAGGAGCCCGTGAGATAAAAACACAAGCAAGAGCTCCAGGGTGGCATCCTATAACCCCCCTTAATTACCACAACAATGTCTTATTGGTGCTTGTCTGTGCCCCTCACTGCCTCTGAGCACCATGGAAGTGGAGATGTTCACAACACAGTCTCCCCAGGATTCAGCCCAGAGCAGGAAACATTTGTTGAGTAAGTGAACAAATGCATGAATAGGAGTCAGAAAAGCAAGAGTTGGGGGCCAGATAGAAGAGCAGAGGCAAGAGCAAAGGTAAAAGTGAGAACAAGGCATTTTCAGGTGCTCTTCAGACCAGCAAACAGGGTAGGACAGTTAATTAAGAGTGAGGCAGTGGGTGGAGAGGAGCCTGAAAATGCCACCCAAAGGCGGCTGATGACATTAAAGGGTGCACTCAGCCCTGGAGGCAAGGAGGCCACTATAGCTTTAATCAGGGCTCTGAGCCCACCTCCAAACCCCCATTGGGCACAAGGCAAGAATGCTGCTCTCAGCACTCCTATCCAACATGCCTGGAGTCTAATCAGATGCACCCCATCAGTTGCTTATAGAATTTAAGCATCTTTTCAATCCTCAAAAGCGAGTAGGAAAACGAGCAATTTATACAATAATGTTCAAAAGAGGATCATAGTAGTAAAAAAACAGAAACAACTCGATGTCCATCAACTGACAAAGGGCTTTTTAAGATGTGTAATAAGTAGCTGAAAGGGACAGATGCATTCCTATGTTCATTCAGCAGTATTTACAATAGCCAGATTACAGAAACCTACGCACCCCAGGACAGAGTGGTGAACTAAACTGTGGTATATACACACATGATGGACTGCTACTCAGCTATCAAAGAGATGAAATATTGCCATTTGCAGCAACATGGATAGAACTGGAGGAGAGGACCCTAAGCAAAATGAGTCTAAAGGAGAAAGACAGTACTGGACCATTTCACTCTTACGTGGAATACAGAGAAAGAATAAAACAAGAACTCACAAAACTAAACCAAAATAAACCCTAGAAATATATCTGCAGAACTGAGGCTACCAAGAGGGGGAGAGTGGGAGGTGGGAAACAAATGGAGGATGCCCAACGGTCTCTGTAAAGGTGCCTTGAAGGTGTGGTGTGATGACATACATGTGCGGAGGTGTGAACCTATTCCCCTAGATCATATATGGGGTTGTAAACCAACATTACCTCAATGAGAAATAAGGGGGAAAGATGCGGCACATATCCAAACAATGGGCTACTGCTCAGCAGTAAAAAGAAATGAAGTACTGATTTATGCCACAACATGGACAAACCTTGAATGAAGCCTCTTACAAGAGATTCTATTTTATGAAATAACCAAAACTGGAGAATCTACAGAGACAAAAAAAAAAGTCATTTAGTGGCTGCCTAGGTTTGGGCCAGTAGGGAGTGACTGCTAAGGGGCACGGGGTTTATTTCTGGGTGATGAAAATATTCTAAAGCAATGATGATGATGGAGGGATCATTTTATAAACATACTAAGTCAATAAACTGTATACTTCAAATGGGTGGAATGTAGACTTCAAAAAAAAAAACCTGTTTGTAAGAAAGAAAGCATGGGAGGGATGAACAAGACTTCCATAGACATTTCACCAAACAAGACAAGGAACAGCTACTAAGCACATGAGGTGTTCGGTATCATCAGTCACTAGGCAAACGCAACTGAAAACTAGGACACAGCACTACCCCCGTAATAAAAGAGACATCAAGTCTTGGTACAGACTTGATACGGAGAAAGTGGAACCCTCACCCATTACTGATGCGGATGTAAATGGCAGAGTCACTCTGGACAAGAGTTAAGCAGTTTCTTAAGTTAAACAAAACTACCATATGGCCTAGCCAGTGCTAAGCCTGGGCATCTACCTGAGAGAACTGAAACCCGCCTCCTCACGAAGGTTCAGATGCCAACATTCACACAGCATTATTCGAAAGTGAAAACTTGGAAACAATCCAAATGCCCATACCCAGGTGATAGGACAAAAACTGTGGCAAATTGTGCTGAAATACAATTCAGCACTAAAAGTAACAAAACACCAGCACATTCTACAACACAGATGACCCTCAAAGACACACACAGTGAGGGAGTCTAACACACAAGCCCGCACACTGCATTATTCTACTATTAAGGAAAACTGATGGAGAGAGAAACCACATCAGTGGTTGCTTGGGGCTGCGGGCTGGTGATGGAAACATTCTAGAACTCGATTGTGTGATAGTTGTTCAACTCTATAGATTTACTAAAAATCATTAAATTGAACACTTGAAATGGGCTAATGTTATGGCATGTAGGAGTCAATTATATCACAGTAAAGTTGTTTACAAAAAAGGCTGGCAAGAAAGATGACAGATTCCAGCTTGAAGGGCCTATGGGACATGCCAGAAAAGACAAGCAAGCAAAGCAAAGGAGTGGACATAGACCTGCAGACCCAGCCTTGACAGCCACGGGTTCCCACATGGGAAGGGACATGGTCACCCATACAGGAGACACAGAAGGAGGGGAGAGGATGACCAGAGAGAGCACCAAGCAACAGCCCTAGCCCAGAGGAGGAAAAGAAGGACTAACAAAGGACTGAGCAACAGCAGCCAGAAAGATAAGAGGATGACATGGGAAAAGCACTCTCTCTAAAACTGAAAGAAGGATGCTGAGGAGGAGGAGGTCTCCTTGGTTAGAGCCCAGGGGAGATCTTGGGAGAAAATGCTTAGGAACGAAGTGGCTACTAAGAGGCTCAGAGTTCCGAGGCACAGACCGGGGGGCTGAAGAGCACCTGCAATGGAGGAAGGTGAGGCTAGGACAGGAGACCTGTGAAGGGGGAGGAGAGGACACGACCTACTGCTATGAATCCCAACAGAGCTGCCCAAATGTGAAGGAGCAGAGATCAGCCAGAGTTAAGAGTTGTTCGGCTGCTCCCTGGGTATCTCTGCCAGCGCCTCACGGCACCGTCCACAGCAGCTAGGCCATGGCTGCTGAATTACGTGAGGGGCCACCACGGTCCGTTTCAGGGCTGAGCTGTCTGGTGCAAATACAGAGCCTCTTGACACTTACCTTTTTACCCTCCAAGTCTGCAGACATTAGTAACTCAGGACGCTTCTCTATTATATTAATTTTATCTTCCAAGTGGTTAGCCTTGAAGATCTTAGAGAGAAAACAAGCAAAATCTCAGAGTTTTGCTCTATCTGTTTGCAGTTTTCTAGCCAAATACCTCTGCAAGCACCACTTTTTTCTGCCTGGTGGAAATTCTCCCATTTAGGAACATCCTACAGACCAAAGAAGACATCACTAGCAAAATGATGTACCAGCAACAGAAATTGGTTGCAGGCACATCAGCCGGACTTAGCAATAGGCTTGTAGTTCTGGTGGGGGTGAGTTATTCTTCGGTGAGGAAATCAAGACCAATCTCTGGTTAAAGAGAAAAAACCATCATGGAGCCAACCAGCCAGGTTGGCCTGTGACTGGGGACTCCCTGAAACAGAAACCACTATAAACAGAACCATAAACAGAAACAAACCATGAATTCATAAATCTAACACTGCAAAGATTTACTAAACTTCTGCTGCCCCAGTGAAAAAAGGCAGAGTGAACACACTGGCTTCTACTCAGCGACAGCCCTGGATGTCCAGCCGGTTCTCAGTGCGGGAGCAGCGGGAGCTCTCAGTGGCAGCAGCTACCCTGCTGTCAACGCTGCTTCAAAGCAAGCCAGGCTCAGGAAGGCAGGCCCATAGGTCCCCACATTATTCCAGGGACAATCATCACTTACTTTTTTCATCAGTCTATGAGAAGCTGCAGAGCTCTCTACTGTAAACACCTAAAGAGAATGACCTGATATTAGTTGGAGAGTCACGTAACAGGGAAAGAAATTCAAGACTGAAATGGGCAGAGGGCACCACCTTTCCTCTTGGGCCCGTGCTCATTACCCACTGGGACAAGAGCCATGCTCTGCACTGGCCCTCATCAGTGGCAGAGTCACAGGCAGAGCTGCAGCCAATGGCAACAGCTGCAGTTTGAGTCCAGCTGCACAAGGAGTCAATAAGCTCCAAAGCCTCTGGACCAAGCACACAGCATAAAGGTGCTGCAGCCATGGAGCTTTACTCCCAGAACTTTGACCCAGAAGACACCACCCCAACTCCGGAGCTGCTCTCGGGAAGCAAGCAGATGATGACGTCCAGTACCTGCTCAGCTCCAAGGTGATGGGCCAGCATGGCAAGCAGACTGCCATCACTGACACACAGGCAGACATCGTCTGGCTTCAGCACCTGCAGGAAAAGAGCAACCTCAGCTTAGGTTTCCCTATAGTCTGTCAAGAAATCCTTGCTGGGGGCCTCCCTGGTGGTGCAAGGGGTTAAGTCTCAGCACTAAAAAGCTATCTGCAGCCACTGCAACATGAATTCGATCCCCAGCCAGGGAGCTGACCCACATGGCACAGCAGACCTCTCCTGCCTCGCGCGCTGCTCCCCTCAGCAGTGTATTTCAGTCAATCTGCCTGTTCTGCTCCCCACTCTGTCTCTGGTAATCCTCTTACCCCCCATACCTCTGGCCTACACCCCAGCTCTTGTATGCATAAATAAATAAATCTTAAAAAAAAGAGCGAGGGAGGAAGGAAGGAAGGAAGGAAGGTCCGTCAGTCTTTGTTGGCAAACTCAGAGAAATGTTCCTCTTTTCCTGACTCCACTAGCTTAAATTCTATGATCATTCAATCTGATCTCCTCACCCACCCCCTACCACCTCCTGTTCACTAGATCTTTAGCGCCCCCCACACCAGTCATGCTTGCCTCCCAAGCACACACTCCAACACACCACCTCGCTCACCTCCCCACCCAGTGCCCACTATCAGGAAAGACTCTCCTCGAGCCATCCCAGAAGGCCCCAGCTGAATACCTACCCCATTTGGCCAGAGGTCACCTCCCAGTTCACAAGGTCAGGATTTTTCCCTGACTTGTCACGGCAGAGAGAGCTGTGGCTCTATCAAGTGACTTACCAGAGGCAGGGGTGCCTTCACAGTTCAGAGCTCCCTCTAAGGCAAACTCAAGGTCTCCCCTCACCCCACCCCTCCCTCCAGACAAATGCAAGCATATGCACATAGGCACATGTACTTCTGCACAAGACTCCTAGGGATCCCCCTTCCTCTAATACCCCAAGCCAAGGGACCCCTCCTACAGGCAGCAGGGAGCAGACATTTCTAAGCAGGAGAGTTACTTAATCAGATTTACATTTTAGAAAATTTTAGAAAGGCAGCAGCAGATAAAAGGAAGAACAGGTGGCTGAATCCACTAGAATCATCCATAGGAATTGCTGGTGACCACAACGGCAAAGTACATAGTGGGACAAAGGCAGAGACTACGAGGAGCTTCCCAGCTAGACTCTTCCAGGAGAACAGCGACAAAGCCCAGAAACAATCTCCCAGCTCTCTGCCTGCGTGCCCACCCAGAAGCGACTGAAGGTTCTCACAGACGAGGGAGCACAGGACACGAGCAAACCCTGAGAGAGCAGTAAGTTGGGGCACATGGGACAAACTCCTTCATGTCCACAACCACCTGCGGGGCTGGACACTTACGGTTCTCAGGGCCTGGACGTATTGATCGGTTCTGTCCTGATCGTTGATCTCTCCAAACCGAGGCCGGTTCCAGAGCAGGTGAGCCTGGCAGTCGCACACGGGGCGCACTGAGTGGACTTTCCCATTCTTCTTGGGACTGGACCAGAAAATGGAGACAGAGCAATAAGCATGACCTGCTAGCTACCAGTGAGCAAGAGATTATGGCACAAGCACCTGCCCCAGTGAAATTGAAGCACACCCTCAGCCCGCCATAGGGCAACAGTCTAGGCACTGGCTCCAGGGTACACATAAGGGTGTGAGCCACCCCACTGCTAGACTTCCATATACATCTGTTCCAAACAGAAGCCCCACAACAGGATAGCCTCTTCTGAATACACAGGCAGTGACATCCAGTCACAAACCTTCGCTCTTATTTCATTCTGTTCTGATAGAAATGTGACCATTTGTGCCTCTACAGGATCTATAAAAGGGGGGTTTCCGTAAGCAGCGTGGTGTCACAAACCCAGATCAGAGGCGCGGGCACACCTGGTACTCTGAAGGCTGTACCATATGCAGTAGTCGTCGTGGTGGGCTAGCAGGCAGCAGGCTGAGCCCTGGACGACCGGCTCCTCCTCTGGCAGGAAGTACACACACTGCATCCAGTGATCCCGCCACTGAAATGGACACAGAATCAACCATCACCAAACTAAACAAGAGCAAAGTCAAAAATTGGTTTGCAGGGAGACCACAGAGTGGATTACAAATACTACTATGATCAAAAAGATAAGGAAAAACATTCTCAAGTCTGAGAGACTAGTGGTCCCCGTGCTTGCTATCACACTGGGCTTTAGGAAGACACAGTGTGGCCCAAGGCAGGAGTCTTCAAGAGGGACTCAGGCAGGGGACAAGTGCAGGTTCCCACCAAGATGGAAGGAGGGGGACAGAGAGGAGGGAGAGAAGAAGCAAATGTGGTCAATGCCAATGATTGGTAACTTTAAATAAAGAACATCCCAGTTTTAATTTTCACAGCTTGTAGATTTAAAATTTTTCAAAATAAAATGTTGGGAAAATAATACTTTAATTTATTCCTTCTGAAATTCAGTCATTTTGAAAGAATTGGAATACTCTAAACTGTGAAATAGTTGAGCCTCCCTGGTGTCCTAGGGGCTAAGTCTCAGCACTATCACGGCTGCGTCACGGAGCTAACACAATAAGGTGCAGCAGACCTCTCCGGTCTTGCCCGCTGCTCCCCTCAGCAGTGTTTTTCAGTCAGTTCACCTGTTCTGCTCCCCACTCTATCTCTGGTAAATCCTCTCACCCCCTGCACCTCTGGCTTACACCCCAGTTCTACACAAAAATAAATAAGTCTTGAAAATAAATTGTAAAGCAGTTTACAATAATCCAAATCAACCTTAAATAAGCTACATTGACTCTTTTTGGTAACGCAAATTCACATAGAAAATTCTAGCCTAAGGGGGAAAAAATTTTTAAAAAAAAGGAAAAAAGGCTACGTTCACATTAATATTCATATCACAGAACTAGTTACACTAGCAAAACCTGTAATACACCCAAATGTCCAGCCTTTCAGAAATGGGTCCACAAATCCTTATACAGAATACTCAGACATTTTAAATGATGACTATGAAGACTACAGTGCAGTATGAAAAAACAAAAAAAGAAGTAATGACAAAAACCCACACATGTGTAAAGAGCCCAAAGGAAGGTTTATTTTGGGCGGAGAACCCTGAGATTTTTGATTCACTTTGTTTCATTTTATATGAGGTTTATTACTCGTACAATGTTAAGCCTTTATTTAAAAAAGAAATAACTGTCCTAAAAAAGTAAACGTCGACCCAACTCTGGTGAGCTAACTGTCTGCTCAATCTCTGCCATCCTTAGGAACTAAGGTGAACCTGGCCCTTGGAGACCCCAAAAGCACCGCTCAGCTTGGAGGCAAAAGAAGAGGACGCTGGTCCCGCTTCTGAGGAACACACCTTATCTTGTCTTGAATTTAACCAAAAGGAAGGGGGATGACATTCCTGGGCATCTAACATGTCTACTTAACATGAAAGCTAGAAAAAGAAAATATAACCAGGTATGTTCTGGCAAAAATAAACAGTAACAAGGAAGAAACAAGTCCTCTAAGACCTGCTACTGATCCCCTCCTATGCAAAGTGATTTGAGGGTGAGAAGACCCCCCTGAACCCCACCTGTTCCCACCGGGCTTCCCTGTCATGTCCGCCCAGAGCAATTTTAAGCTAACATGACAAAACCCGCTGTCCGAGGTGAGATGAGCTGAACAGATTTTACAAGATCAGTTTAGTGAAGTCATGAGGGAGATTCATTAGTAGCTCTTCAAAGTCACCAGTCACCACTGGGGAAGGAAGGACACAAGCCCCAGTCAGGACACCTGGCAACCCACCCACCAGTGCTGTCCACCACACACCCTGCGCCAACCGCTGGGCAGAGCCCCGGCGCTGCATGATCTGGTTAGCCAGCATGTCTCTGTGAGGATTCAAAGAGAAAATATACATAGGAGCACTCTGAAACATGCAAATGAAAAGTATTAACATTTTTATTATGTTCTTATGCTAATTTTACAACCATCACACGCCTGGAGAGGAAGAAAAAGTCCAGGACCAATTTCAATTCTGCGGGAGATTTCTGCCCAGCACCCCCGCAGCTTGCAGAGGACGGGGCCACGAGGCGCTCGCGCACACTGCTCGCACCCACGGACAGCGCGACTCGGCCAGGGACAGGGCGGCACCATGCAGACAGTGCCTGACAGCAGTCCCGCAGCAGTCCCAACCCTTTGGTCTAAGCGGCAAGGCAGGAAGCTGCTAGGGCCTTCCTGAAGTTACCCCCACATATCGAGATCCAGCAGGTGAGCAATCAGAACAAAACCAGGGAGCAGTGAGAGGACAGAACACAGAGGCTGGGGGCCAGGACCCCAGGGAGAGGGCAGGCTTGACGCTCAGCCCCGAAGCAGTCTTTCCACTTTTTCCTCTTCGCATGTGTGCAGAGAGGTAGATAAAACATGCACATGAAAGAAAATCCAAAAGATATAAAAGGGTCACAGTGTAAAAAATAAGCTTCCTTTCCACCTCTAACCTCAATTTCTGTGAGTTCTTCCAAAGATATCCTCACACACACCACACATACAGTCATAAACACATCTATTCTTATTTGCAATCATGCCAATGCTGGCACACCACGTACTGTTCTGCACCTCTATTTCTGCTTCACTTCACCTTCTGCATCTTGTTCCCCCATCAAGCACGGAGAGCTGCTCACGCTCTGAAAGGATGGGGGGTAACGGATGGTCAGCCAGGGCGCTGCTGGGGCCCCTGGGCTGTGCCTTCTTTCCTATCAAATCTGAGCTGCCCCAAGTACCCAGCACACACGTCACTCTGCACACGTGCATATATACGCAGAGCTGAGCGTCTGTAAGTAGCATCACTCCCCATCATGGCACGCTGTGCTCCCGACGTCTCCCTTCCCTTTTCTGCTCATCCCCACAGCCCCAACTGTGCTACCACACTTTCCAACCTTATTCACTGATAGGAGAAAACTGGCATCTCCCTGCAGTTTCAATTTGCATTTCTCTTATGAGTAAGGCTGAACAACTTTTCACGTGTTAAGGAGTCGTCTCTATCTCCTTCTCTGTAGTTCATGTCCTCTGTCCATTTTCTATTGAGCTGAAGAAGGGAGATTTTGAGATCAGAGAAGGTGAGGCTGTAGACAGGCCACTGCGGTCTATTCCAAGCTGATCTCAGGTCTCTGGGACTCTGCAGGGGTGTGGGGAACGAACTATAGTGGCTGTGCTGGAATGAAGGGGCCAGCACACCAAAGCCCCTGTGGATGAGTCCCCTGGATCCCACCATGAACTCAGACTGAGAAGCCTAACTGACCAAGGCTAGCCCGGGTTTTGAACTCTAGCCTTTGAACGCTAGCCTTTGACCTCTTCATTGACACTGATTCTGACATAGCCCCATCTGCCCCCAAGTTCTTGTGACTCTAATGTTCAACATGCTACTTTCCCACAACCAAACAAGGACCAGTTTCCTGATTTACAGGAAAATGTGCTCTTACCTGGAGCTCCCCTGGGTCTGAGTGTGCCCAGAAGGGGGCCATTGTGCACTTGATCTTCCCCTCAGGGTCCATTTCAATGTCCCACCAGGAAAGAACCACCTGAGCTTGGCCAGATGCCAGAGGTTCAAACTTCCTGCTGTGGCAGCCTGCTGAGCTACTGACTTGCTTGCTGAAGTCCACGCTGCGGGAGAACATTCAGGAACTTAAACATTTTTCACACTCACACAACTCCATTTGTATGCTATTATGGTGAAAGTTTATGAGACGTGGCTGCAATGGACTCCTGCCTTCAGATGTGGGTGACATTGCCTAGGTCTCCTTCCCACTCAAAAAAGAACTCCCCAAGACCTGAATTCTACCACATATCTCAACGTGCCGTCGCCTGGCGTAGCTCCTTGGTACCTGAACATAGGCAGCACATCACTGAGGGCAGTGAAGTCAGTGGGTGACACCTGGTTCAGCTGAATGTCATAGACAGAGGGTGCGCCAGGGCACTGCTCCAGCTCCAGGGGGGGGACGATGACTTGCTCTCCACAGCTGGTCTGCACATGGATGGGAAACAGCTTGTTCCATGACCACATCTTTTTCGACTCCACCAGCTGCGCATAGATGGTTGCTTTGTGAGGCACCGCTTCACAATGTTCCTAGATATTGAAAAAAAAAACAAACAAGGTGTGTGGGCCCACCATAATTCCCACTGACCAAAGGATGTATAGTTCTCACAACAGAATAGTACTCAGCCATTTAAAAAGAGAGAGAGAGAAATCTTGCTGTTTGTGACAACATGTATGGACCTTGAAGGGTTAGACTGAGTTGAAATAAGTCAGAAGTTGAAAAACAATACCATGTGATTCCACTCATTTGGGGAATATTTTAAAAAGGCAATTGGGGGCCTCCCTGGTGGCACAGAGGTTAAGTATTGCGCTGTGGAGCTGTTGGCAGCAGCGACATGAGTTCGACACCTGGCTGGGGAGATTCCCACATGGTGCAGCAGACCTCTCCTGCCTCACCCGCTGTCCCCCTCAACAGTGTATTTCAGTCCATCTGCCTGTTCTGCTCCCCACTCTGTCTCTGGTGAACCCTCTCACCGCCCCACACTTCTGGCCTGTACCCCAGCTTATATGCATAAATAGATAAATCTTTTAAAAAAAAAGCAATTAAACAAATAAAACAAAAACAAATCCATAGACTTGACAACAGAAAGGGGGTTACCAGAAGGGAAAGCAGGAGAAGGGAGAAGGCAGAAGTAGCTGACTGGTTGGTGGTAGATGGAGACTGGACAGCTGAGGTGGGGGGGCCACTGCACATCTAGGCTTGAGCGTGGTAATATAAATACAGGTGCTGAGGTAAGAAAATGTACATCCAAAACCTCATGTTATCTCAGTAAAAAGGGGAAAGAGAAAAGTGCATTCCACAGTATTAGGCTGGTTTAGTAACAGCTAACATTTTATCAGTTTTTGGAAAGCAAACTGTTTTCAGCCTGATACCCTTGGAAAAGCAAAAAAGGAACTAGATTTCAAAAAGAATACATGTTTCTGCCTAAAATGATTTATGTCAGGTAAGTTCCCAGCTACCTGACACTTAAATACTTCAAAAATAAGCCTGAATTGTCATCATGCTGATTAACTCCCACACTGACTTTGAAGAAAAAGACCAAGTCTCATTGCTAATGTGATAATTCTGGCACAGGCTCAGAGCTCCCTTCAATGCAGCTCTTCTGGTATCTTGCCTTCTTATCACTCAGCCCAAAGGACAGAGTCCAACCCCAAGTGACCTGACCTTCTGGCCTCCCCTGGCACTGCCAGCAAGAATCTTCTCGCTTGGCTTTGGTTGCAGTTCCTTGTCCAGTTTCCCACCTACTTCATTCATTCATCTAACACCCTCCTCACTAGGTACGAGGGGCCCAGCTGTGAAGCAGGGACAGCTGCTACTGCATGGAAATGACAAGCACAGGGTTTCTCTACCTCAGTGCCAGTGGCCTCTTCGGCCAGATGAGCCTTTGTTGTTGGGCAGGGGTTTGGGGGAGGTGGCTGTTCTGGGCACCACAGGATGCTGAGCAGCATTCCTGGCCTCCACCTGCAAGATGACAGCAGCATAGCCCTTCTCAGTGGTGACACAGATAATGTCTCCAGACATGGCTCTGCCTGAGAAGCATGCTCTCCCCACTGTCTCCTTCACAAAGCAATGCTTCCTCTGTCCACCCCTCAAAGAGGGAATTCCCCAGAGATCTGGTCTGGACAATCTATTTTCTCCCCCCCCCATAATCTCCTAAGTGACCTCAAGCTCTCCATCTTCACCTAGTAAATACCATCATCCAAAGTCCTCTTGTTCCTCTCTATTCCCTCACACTCAGACAGGTCAACCTCTAAACCAGTAAATCACCTTCAGCCCTTCCAGTGCCTCCTCAGGTTTGGTCCTCCTCCTCCACTCCCATTCACCAGGGATCCACATCCAGTCGAGCTGCCCAAGCTGCAAATCCCTAAGCGATCAACTCCTTGATTACTTCCTCCTCTCTGGGTCTACTTGTCCAGACCCATCCTACCGCCTTGGTGACAGCTCACCTCTGCCAGCTCCTAGATGACTCTATTCATTCTTCAAACAGTCTACCTGCCTCTGCTCTTGCGCCCCAACTGCTCTGCACATGCCTTCCTGCATAACATGACATCAATCCTCTGCTTAAAACCCTTCTGTGACACCACTTGCCTTCTGGGACACATAGCCCATCTTGGTCTAGACTCTGCCCAGCAAGCCAGGCTTATTGTTAACACCACTTCCTGTTCCTCCCACACTACACAAACATGATCAAACTTCAAGGTCTGGGCATCACACCAACTCGCCTTCATGACTGTGCGCATGTGGTCCCCTCTGCTGCGAATACCCTAGGTGCCAGAGCAACACCTCATCACTCTTTAAGACTGCCACAGCTCAAGCTTCATCTTCCATGACTCCTTTCTGCCCCCTACCACAGCAGATAAGATCTCACCCGACTTACCATCCTCACAGAGTACCTCAAACTGTACTATGCCGAACTACCCTGTCTCCCCAGGAACTCACTTTCATTATCTTAGTGTCCCCAAAACAGGCCATAATAAAGGCGCTCAAGAACCATGTCTTCTGAGATCAATGCCTAGGTTACTTCAATACCATATAGACTATTTGTCAGACACACTAGCATCCTGGTTCCATGACCTCCAACACAGCAGGAAGAGGAATAGGGCAATGGAAGTCTTTGTATACAGCCACAGCTCCTTCAAGCTCAGATATAGGGTGGGTAGATGGGGACAGTGATTAGAGTAGACAGTGGCCACCAGCCTGCTACAGGCCAGCAGGGAGAGGAAATGGCTGCCTGCGTACCTTTTTTATAAGAAGAATTAGAGAAAGGCAAACTGGGACACAATTAACATGATTCTAAACATTCTCTATTACAGGGATTTGTCTAGTTGGTGGTTTCAACACAGTGAAACAGAAATCATTACTGATTGATTACTAGAAAAGGATTTTATACCCCGGAGACAATGAGACACCTCCCAATGTGGGGACCTGCAGGACTATCACCATTGCATGCTGCCCATGCAAGTAAGGTGGATTTTGGCTCCGAATACCCTAGAAGGAACTCCCTTTCCTCACTCTGGGAGCACAAAACTGCCAGAGAAGGTCCTAGGCTGGGCTAGTTGCAGGCTCAGCTGAACGGTGTCCACCTACAGAAGTGGCACTCACACCTTCCCAGTTTGCCTTGGCCTCTGGGTCTCCACCTCCAGCTTATGTCCATAAAAAAAGCAAGGCCAATGCTTCCAAGACAAAAAAAGACAAGGCTTCAGTATGTCTTTGCATTTTCAAAAAGCCTGCCAAACTGTCACTATCCGATCTCCTATAGCTAGAATGGCCTGGCATGTAAGGCCTTCCACTTTCTACCCCAGCCTCTGCCATTAGCTCACAAGACCCCCAGGGTGCTGTTCTCACTGACATACCAACAGGTCCTCTACCTGGAACACCTCTCCTTCTCCTCAGGGTGTTTCTACCCTTTCCACACGTGCTCTCATCTCCTTCCTGATCTGTGACCTCTTCTGTCAGTCCCAGACCAAATGGCAGTGGTGCTTCTGTTGGCCTCTTCATTCAATTCATTCAGGAGCCACAATCATTGCCCATTACGGGCTAGCGGGAAGAAGGATTTCTTATACTTCTTCCTGGATGCTAGAACATTTTACCCAGAAAGAATATTTGTTGGATCGAATTGAATTTGAAGATAGTCTCTTGCCTTTCAAGTCTACTAAGACTTGGCATTCGAGAGGCACAAATACCATAACTGAGGAGAACCAGTCTTACAGGAATCAAGGGGTATCACAGGGGATATGGAGAAGTACCGGGCACTCGGTGGCATTCAGTACGGTATACCAGCCAGAGCTGTGCAGCCAGCTGGGCCCCTACCTGCACGAGATGCCTGTGTGCGTGCTCATAGGAGGGCAGGGCCCCCTCCCCAATCAGCTCCGTGTCAAACAGCTCCGTGATTAGGATGTTGGCGCGGCACGGCATGTCACCATCTGAGAAACACAGAAGCAAACAATACACTGGAAAAGATATTTACAGCAAATATAGGGGGGAGGGGAGGGAGATAATAGGCTATTAAGTTGAAAGCACACCCATATGCTGCAGTATTTAAAAGTGTCACAATGTCTGCAATGACTGCAATGGTTCGGCCAAAGATCCGTTTAGATGTGTGTATCAAATAACTAGTGGCTACAGATACTAACAGCTGGTAAAGCTTGGTTTATCAAGGGACTGAGATCTGCCAGATTTCCCTTTCAGTTTTTCTGTATGTGTAGTGTTGCAAGGGATGTGTAAAAGTCGTAAGAAAACTATAAGTACCCCCCCCAAAAAAAGGCAAAAATACAAACAGACAATTCAAAATGGAAAAGATATCAAACACATGGAAAGTTTTTCATTCTTATTAGCAACTGGAGAGAAACAAATTAACAAACTGTTAACTATTAAATTAGCAAAATATATTTGAAAAGCAAAAACTGAATGCTGATATTTCAGGTATTTCTAGGCTGCAGAGAGAAAAAAACAAAAGCAAGAGAGAGACTGATGGTCTTCTAGTTACTGGAGTTCAGCTGATTCCTCTGCACCCAATAATACCACTGAGATCCACGATTCAGAATCCCAATTCTTTGCATTAAATCTTCCTTAATTAAGCTACCAAACAATCCCCTAAATAACAATTATTTTAGGATAGTAGGATTATGGAGGATCTTTTGTTAACTCTGTTTTCTAAACCTCTGTAATAGAAAGGTTACCCCTATAATTATAACCTTTAATAAGCTAAGAGACAATATTATTTTGGAAGGGGCTATCCATTATGGAGAACTAACTAAAACACTCCTAATGGCTCATGAATTACAATTTGACAAAGCCCACTCATCTTCCCTACACAGAACATGAGTCTTACGCAAGAAAAGAAAAGTAATGAGGTGGTTCAAAGAAGGCTGAAGTAGAGGGAGTTTGAACCTAGACTCAGAGACCGCAATCTGGATCCTGCTTTCTAACCGACCCATCAGTCAGCTCGCCTATAAAATGGGGGAAGGTAGCAAGATCTACCCAGGATAGGGTAGGAAAGGATAGGAAAGGCAGGAACTGTACACAGCTCCTATGAGGTATGCTCGTGCGCAACGGCAGTACGAAGTAAAAGGAGGCTGAGAAGAAATTTCTGTCTCTCGGCACAGAGACCTCCCTCCCAAGTGGCACTGCCCATCTTCTCTGATGTCATAACAAATATCAGTTGAAAATACTGTCCCAAACTGAACCAAACACATCCTGTCTGCTTCTCCCTCTGATGTTTCTGCCCAAGTGAATGGCACCACCAGTCATTCAGCCCAAACATCTGGGCATCACTTCCTGGAGAGCAGGGGCCCTGACCGGTCTGTCCATGCGCCTCAGTGCCCAGTGCAGTGCCCAGCACTCAGGAACAGTCAGCAAACATTGGTTGAATTCTTGATGCCTCCTTCTCTGTCACTACATACAATCACTCACCAAGCCCTGCCAATTCTACCCCCGAGTAATTTTTCAGCCAATTATGTAACTTAGACTGATTTTGCTTCAAAATTATCCAATTTTGCTTCAAATAAATTAAGCTTTATGATCCAGTGAATTTCAACACTTAGGGGAGCCTATGAGTGCTAATGTAGAAGAGTAAAGAGTACAGTAGGAGCCTGAAGAGGGGCAATCACCCCAAATGCCCCCAAGTCTTTACCAAATGACTGCACGAGTGAACAAGTACTGCTCCCTGCGCCTGTGGCTCCGCAGGCCTCATATATTCCACCTCTGGGAAGAGGTAACGAACTGTGATGGCATTTTCAAAACAGACTAAGAACAGCACCTTGGAAAACACATTTCAGAGAAGAAAGCTGCAAAGGAGCATCACAATCGGGAGATGTCACTGAAGCCTGGGAAGAGAGTTTCCAAAAGAGCTGAGTGGCAGAAGTATCAAAACTGCAGTGCTTGAGAGGAAAAGCAGAGGCAAGTCCAGCAGCCTTGACAATGAGGAAGTGGAGCAACAAAACAGAGGAATGGAAACAAAGTCCCATTTACAAAGAGTTAAGAATCAAGCAAAGCTGACAATCTACCCACTAAATAACTGTTACTCAGTTCTTTTCTGTGTCAGGCCCTGTGCAATGGAATGGAAAAATTAATACGACCACACAGTCCATGACCTCAAGATGCCTCAGCTGTGTGGGGATATAGACATTAAATACAGAATTACATAATTGCTTAATTATTGTAGTGATAAGTGCTACAAAGGGAAAGCATTAAAAGCACATGAAGGGCCTGCCTAATGCAAGGAGTGTGTGAACAACACACACCCTAGAGGAGGCACAGGGCACAGCCCCGGGGAGAGTGACAGGGCAACGGCTGCTCTGCGGGTGGGTCTCTGTGCTGTCAAGACAGATTGAACTTTCAAAAGTAATGATCTCCACTTGGGGCTAAAACAGAGTAGCTGGGATCGGGTTTATGCACCACTGTAATCAACTAGAAAACTGCACAAAACATATGAAACAGTATTTTTCAGATTTTGAACAAAAGACCACACAGTTTGTTCCCCAAGAAGGGAAACTCACAAAAGTGACCCCCACTGCTGCTTTGGACTTCAGCCAGCAGGTGCTGTCCAGACCAAGGGAGAGGGAGCAAGAAGTCCCACAAAGCATAGCTGAGTTCTGAGTTCAGAGAAGGTGTGAAGGCTGGGACTTGCAGGGCAGAGAACCAGAAAGTAAGTTTCACAGAAAAGGGGCTTCACAAATCTGTACAGTGCTCCCGTAAGTCTGGCCGAATATACTTTTACACAGGGTAAGACTGCAGAAGGTCATGTAATTATAAACTGGACAATTACCAGAGCTCATGGAAGATTGGGAAATATTCCAGTGCTGCTCAGATAGTGCCCAGGCACTTAGCTGGAAAGGTCATGCTTTAACAGTAAGGATGAACTAGCCTTACAGCAGGGGTTCTCAACAGGGGGTGATGTTATCCCCCAATTCCCATCTTCCCTTCCCCCTGGTGACATTTTTAGTTGACACAATGGGTTTTTTTTTTTGGGGGGGGGAGGGAGGGTTTGGAGGTACTTCAGGCTTCTACTGGTTAGAAGTGGGGGTGTTCTGCTAAATCTGTAATACACAGGACAGCTCCCAATGACAAGGAATTAACAGATGTAAAGTGTCAATAGAGCCACTCGAGAAACCATGAATTAAAGCTACTCTAACCATACCTAACAAAGCTTAAAAGCTTTAAAAGGATCAAATTCATCTGCAAGTAACTCAACTGTGTACCAAACAAAGTTCTTACACAAAGACCAAAAACATCTAGCACTCACCAAAAAAAAAATTCCCAATATCCACAACATCCAAATAAAAACCACTAGGCATGCAAAGAAGGAAAATGTGACCCAGTACCAGGACAAAAATCAGTCAATGTGGGGGCCACCCTGGTGGCCCAGGGGTTAAAATCTCAGCACTATGAAGCTCTCACCAACCACTGAGACATGAGTTCATTCCCCCACCAGGGAGCCAACCCACATGATGCAGCAGACCTCTCCTGTCTCACCTGCTGCTCCCCTCAGCAGTATTTCAGTCAAGCCTCCTGTTCTGCTCCCCACTGTCTCTGGTGAATCCTATCACCCCCTGCACATCTGGCCTACACCCCAGTTCTTTCATGCATAAAAAAATAAAACATTTTAAAAAAACCCAAAAAACAGCCAGGGCCTCCCTGGTGGCACAAGGGGTTAAGTCTCAGCACTATGAAGCTGTCCGCAGCCACTGCAGCACGAGTTCAATCCCCAGTCAGGGAGCTTCCTACATGGCGCAGCAGACCTCTCCTGTCTCACCCACTGCTCCCCTCAGCAGTCTATTTCGGTAGATCCGCCTGTTCTGCTCCCGACTCTGTCTCTGGTGAATCCTCTCACTCCCCACACCTCTGGTCTGCACCCCCAGCTCTTTTTTTAAAAAAAAAAATCAGTCAATGGAACAAATAGCAAAAACAGAGATGGTGGATACAGAAGGTAAAAATGTTGAATGTTGGAATTGCTAATACAAATACGTTAAGTAGTCAAAGAAAAACATGACCATATAATGAGAAAAATGGAAATTTTAGAAAAAGAATTGAATGGAACATTTAGAAACATAGTATCGGAAACAAAAAGTTCACTAGATATGCTTCACAGCAATTAGACACACAAAAGATCAAAAGAAAAAAAATCAATGAACTTGAAGACCTATTGAGAAACAACTTGCATCCAACCATCAACAGGTGAAGAGATAAACACCTTCTGGTATAAACATACATGGAGTGCTGACAGCAACAGAAGAGAATGAATTTTGATACACAGAACAATGCGGATGAATCTCGAAAACACCATGTTAAAGAAAAGGAAGTAGGTACAGAGGAGCACACACTGGGATTTTACCGACTCAGAAAGGCTAGAAAAAGCAAATCTAAACTCTACTGAAGAAAGCAGATCAGTGGGTGCCCAGACCCAGGCATATGGAGGGGAGGCGGGGCCACTCTAAAGGGTCCTGAGGAATGTCATTAGACATGATGCAGATAATCTACCGTCTGGCTGTGGTGGTGGTTGCGAGCTTACATTTACCAACTCATCAAACCATACAATTAAAATAGGTGAATTCATTTTATGCAAATTATACCTCAAAATGTTGATTAAAAATGGGATAATTATTTGAGCACTCTTTTGTATGTAATGTTTTAAAAATAAAGCACAGTAGTCTCTTCTTTTGTACATGTTGGAGATTTTTTTTTTAATTAAAAGATTTTATTTATTTTTTGCACAGAAGACCTAGGGTACAGGCCAGAGGTGCAGGGGGCAAGAGGATTCTCCAGAGACATAGTGGGGAGCAGAACAGGTGGATTTACTGAAATGCACTGCTGAGGGGAGCAGCGGGTGAGACAGGAGAGGTCTAGGGTGCCATATGTGGGTTAGCTCCCTAGCTGGGGATCGATCTCAGGCCATCATAGTGACAGTGCTGAGACTTAATCAGGGAGACCCATTAAAAAAAACCTTTTTTATGAATCGGAGAAAAATGCTGACTTTAGGTAGATATGTCAATTCTCAAATAATTGTATCCCAAAAAAAATCGTAGCAATATCATCACCTCATCCCAGAAGCTTCTTTTGTACATCTTTCCACTGCTATTCAAGCATCAGAGGCATGTGAAATTTCAGAACTCTCATTCAACCTCCAAGATTATACAAAATATTCTAGGAACCTGAAGCCTGTGCTATGCAGGCAAATCTCTGCTGTGCGATGCTGAAACAGGATGTCAGGCCTAAGCAAGTCTCTTTCTGCTATCTACTTAGTTTCACTCCTGTCTGCCGAAACTTGAAACTCAGAGTAAGCCACAGAAGACTTCTAATTACTTAAAGCAAAAGGGGACTTCATTTGTGTCACCCCCAAATGCACTTAGCTCTGGTTTGCCCACTGCTGCTTTGTGCTAACTAGTAGAGATGCAAAGTATTGATCTTCAGACCACCATGAGGAAAAGGCACTATTTTCATGCAATCAGCCTAGCATGTTTATCCCAGATCACTGGGGTAAGGGGTCCTTCCTATAAGAGTAAGGATGTAACAATTAAAAAAAAACACACACACAACAAAGCAAAATGAAACAGACAATGATAATACAGACACATTCTGCAGGGGAGGGAGAGGGCTCAACCTGAGGGTGGGAAGAGCACAAGAGACTATAGTGATGGTGCACAGGTGAATTGGTAGTGGAAATTCTAGGGGGACTACACCTGAGAAAAGAAAGCAAACATTGTAATTAAAAAAAATAATAAATGAATGAAAAAAAATCTTAAAAAAGATTAAGGACGTGTGCATCTTACCTAGCCCGACAGTCACTTCAGTGGAATGCTTGTTGATAACCTTAATCTTATCACTGAAGCCATTTTTCTCCACAATCTTCACAGCAGCATCAGCCATAGGCTTGAAAACCTAGAAATTAGAGCCAAATCCAAGGGAAAAATAAGTGATAAATTAAATAACAATTTAATACCCAAGAATTAGCAAGACGTTCCTTGATTCTCTTTCTAAGATTTGAAGTAAAAGAGGCTTTCACTTCTGGATTTCCTCCTAAATATACAAAATATTCCTTTGTTACAATTCAAGATGTAGGCAAAATACTTCTTTGGGCTGATTTAAAATAAACAAGACTTCATCTGAGTAACTTAAATATGTTATTCTCCAAACATGTGTCATGAAAATGAACCCAAAGGGCTAAGGTTCTGCCAAGTTTAACTTGCAGCTTGGAATTCCCATTCCATGCCAGAGCCAGAGGGGATGAGGATGAGGAAGGCAGGTGTCAATGACTCACTAGAGGGAGCCAGCAAAGAACTGACCTCACAAAACCATGCTCTGAGACTTGGGGTGAGACCCGTGCCCTGCGCTCTGGAAGACAGTGAGACTGTCTGGCGTCAGATGTGAGCATGAGCAGGGCCCCCTCCTGCTCAAAATGGTCCCAAATCACCACACCTGGCAGAACAGCTGCTACTTTTTAATAGTATTTGAGACCCTCCATAATACAAGACAACTTACTCCCCACACCTCTGCCCATTACCCACCCCGGTACTAACGGTCCCCTGTTTTGCTTAAGACAAGCCGGAGCCTTTACTGCCCTTACCCCACCTACCAAAACAAACCCAACTTTCCGGGCAGCACAAGTCTCCCCTGTCCAGAAGACTCAGTGTCCCTAAACATCAGTCCCTCCAACTACCACTTTCCAACCTACCCCATTTGGAGTGCACAGTTCAAAGCATTTTAGTGCATAAAACATACAGACACACATGTAGCCACACAGTCACAGAGAAAAATAGTTAACGAGATGACAAAGTGACCAGTCACAACAACACAATTTTCAGTTTTTTCTTGAGTCTTTTTCTGTTTTCCTTATTTTCTACCATGAACAAGTATTTCTTTTACTAAAATCAAGGGGGAAATGCTCTCTCCTGTAAAGAATACATCTGTGCTTGGCAAGGGAAAAAAACACCTTTCCAATCAGTTTCTTTCTTTTTTTTTTTTAAGATTTATTTATTATGCATACAAGAGCTGGAGTGTAAGCCAGAGGTGTGGGGGTGGTGAGAAGATTCACCAAAGAGAGTGAGGAGGACCATCAGGGAGGGCCTTTACAATCAGTTTCAAGTGACTTCTAGGATCTGGCCCGATGTTATAAGATGTACCTTAAGGGGCCTCCCTGGTGGCACAGAGGTTCGGCGCTGCGCTGTGGAGCTGTCGGCAGCGGCGACGTGAATTCAACACCTGGCCGGGGAGATTTCCACATGGCGTGGTGGACCTCTCCTGCCTCGCCCACTGCTCCCCTCAGCAGTGTATTTCCATCGATCTGCCTGTCCTGCTCCCCACTCTGTCTCTGGTGAACCCTCTCGCCGCCCCACGCCTCTGGCCTATACCCCAGCTTGTATGCAAAAAAAAAAAAAAATCTTAAAAAAAAAAAAAAGGATGTACCTAAGGGCCTCATCCCTCAATTCTCACCAATACCTTGGCCTCTGCCCACAATATCCCATGCTTATTACACCCCCTCAGTGCTCCTGCCTCTTGCCTTTTATCTCTTCCCCTGACTCTTTAGGCTCAGAGAGTCACAGGATGCTTCTCCTCAGCCACCAAGAAGTTTCAAATCTCATCCGAAACCATGTGGAATGGACGCTAAAGCTAACTGTCAGCATCATTCTGTGTTCTCCTCCGGCCCTGAAATCAATTTGGGGAAGCCAGCTTTTCTTGAGTGGTACATCTGTATGGCCTCAGAGTAACTCAATCTTTCTTGCCTGGAAAAAGGTCAATTAAATGGGATTTAACCTTATTCTGGCCAATGATACCCAGAGAGAGGTTTGCTAGTGATTCTTGAGGAAGTTGTTGTTAAAAAAGAGGAAGGAAAAAACCAGGACCACGCTTTTCTGTCAGACCAGTAATGGTGCCAACCCTGGGAAGAGGGTATGTGAAGAGAGAGTGATCTGGGGTCTCACACACATCTTACCTTCTGAATGAACTAACCCTGAAGCCAACAAGACTTCCTGACATCTTTCTCCAAGCCATTTTGGGAGGGTTTTCAGGCACCTGCTACAGAAATGATGGTCACAAATCACCTTGCCCAAATATCCCTTTCCTTTCAAATGTACTCAGAGAAGTCTACAGTCTTTGTCTATAATTTGTTGTATTCCTTCACTCCTCAGTCCTCCTCTCTTCTGCAGTATCGCCTGAAGGTCACCAATGACTCAACAGCTTTTTCCTCCTGCTCAACTTGTACATCTGACTGTCCAACACAGCAGCCACATGCAGCTATATAAATATAAATTGATTAAAATGGAATAAGATTAAAAATTCAGTTCCTCAGACCTACCAGTCACATTTCAAGTGCTGGGCAGCCACGTGGCTAGGGACCACCACACTGGACAGCACCGCTACAGGGAACTTTCATCATCATGGAAAGTTCTACTCCACAGTGCTGCTCTGTAACACCTACACCTGCTGACACTCCCTCTTCCCCACAAATTCCATGCAGTTTGCCCCCTCCTGGTTTCTAACTCTGCCTTATAGGGTCTCTTTGTACCTGAACTTGACTCTTTATCCCTCAGTGTCTGAATGTTCCAAGGTTTGTTCTTCTCCCTCTGTTCTCCTCAGACAATCTCTCACACTGCCAAATATCACTTGTCACATCACAGCAGGTGAGTCCCAAATGCACCTGTATGTGCTACTCTCTAGGTCCAACTTCCACCTCTAGGGCCAGCAGTATCTCTCTATACTTATTCTTCTGAACCTGTCTTTGCTGTTGCCTTGCAGCTCAGGCAGAACTGAAAGTCAAGCAATCCACAAAGACCAGCGATTCAAAGAGGTGGTCACTAAGGTTAAAACTGGGAGGCTACTTTAAGATGTAAAGAGCTAAATGGAAGAAGCCCTAAGAGCCAAAGGCCAGAGCAGCAAGAGAGAACTAGAATTCAGCTAAGTAAGACAGGAACATGGAAAAATCCAAGGGCAGAGTCCTACCAATCTGCCAAAAAACATGTTCTCACCCTTTATTTTTAATTAGCAGCGCACACACATACCAGCTCTGCCCCAGGACCTGCTTCTCCCATACTTAACACGTTCAACAGGAA
Source organism: Scalopus aquaticus (assembly GCA_004024925.1). Classification (NCBI taxonomy): domain Eukaryota; kingdom Metazoa; phylum Chordata; class Mammalia; order Eulipotyphla; family Talpidae; genus Scalopus; species Scalopus aquaticus. Next base: position 188,379 of record PVIJ01000357.1, read on the forward strand.
ATGCATTCTCCCTCCCACAGAGTAGGCATCCTGCTGACCAGTTTTTTTCCCTACTAGTCAATGGCATCATTGCCCCCCTTCACCAGATTTCTCCCCTCCCACCCCACCTCTCAGGACTTTCAAGTAGACCTAAAGGCATTAGTGATTTTTCAAGCCCAGTATTCTCATCGGGTTAAGAATACCCATAACTTTCAAGACTGGAGAGTTACAGTGCCTTACTGTGGCACAATCTGGGCTTCTCTGTGACACCCTTTGCCAAAGCACTGGATGACGACATTCCCCAAACACAACACAGTATCCCTCAGCCTAAAATGCCCTTTTCCAGACCATAAGCGTGAGGGCCACACTGTAGGGAAGGGGTGGGAAGGTGAAAAGAGTCTGGGTCGGATACCCCAGAAGGCTGCCAGTCTTTATGTGAAAGAGCAAAAAATTTCTACCTAGTTTAAGCCACGCTGACTTGGGGACTTTGTTATTTGCACCTCAGTCACTGTAACAACCAAATTTTGCCCAGAAACGTGTTTGAATATACCCTTTGCCCTGTAACCTTGGGAGGGCATACACCAAAATTTTAACTTCGAGTAAACATACTATTTTTATTTTATACTTACCAAATTCCTACAATGACATGTATTATTTACAGTATCAGAAAAACACGTTTAAAGAAATGACATATTGCCAAATTACTGGCGAACATAATCTGATGGCTGGCTCTGTGGGGACACGTAAAGTAGAGGACCTGCTGCACTGTGCAGTGGGTATGCAGGGGGATGCCCCCACATAAAAAATCCCAATACCCAAGCCACACTCTAGAATAATTCAATCAAAATCCTGGAGGCAGGGTTGGGGGAGAAACATGGACAACTAGGCATTAGTATTTTTTAAAGCTCCTCAGCAATTCTGATATGGAGCCAAAGCTGGGAACCACTATTTCCAGAGGCAAAAACTAGATTCTAGAGAAAGGAATTGTGTCTGATACAACTTGATACCCTTAGAACCTAGAGCTGCGCTGGGTATGGAGTGAGCATTCTGGGGCTGTTGGTGCACAAGTTGGGGGGCAGAGCATAAGGGACACAGGGACTTCCCACAGAAGACAACCGAAAAGAGTGGCTCACCTCAATAGCATAGCAGAAGTCGGCACCTGCTGTGACTGCCATCATTGACAAGAGTCCTGTGCCGGTGCCAATGTCAAGAACCAAGGCTTTCTGTCCTCTGTCCTTCACCCGGCTCACAGCTGCCCGGATACCCTGGTAATATTTTATATTCTAATAAAAAGGGAGAAATAGCTGTCACTTCATGGCACTCACGATAAATAAGTGAAAGGTGCTCTGTGAAATTCTGGAGTAATGGTTGGCGCCAGCAGCAGGGTCACTCCCAACACTGACGTTTCTGGTCCGTCAAGGAACAACACTGGTGAGCTGCGCGATGCAGGCCTCACGAAACTCCAAGTGCTGTGGGTCAGTCTCCTGTCATTTACTAAGCAATCATCTCTCCTCTTCACCAGTTTTTCCATATCCTGCTTAGAACATGGCGCTGGGCTCTGCACACGTCCTCCTTCTAGCTGTTCGACATTGACAATGAGGAAGTAGAGGGCTCCCTGCAGGTAGGAGGAGGGAGGATACTGTTCCTCCCTGGACAGCTACTGCTCTTATCTGTTTCCTCACAGGAGAAGCAGCTGGCTCCAGACCCCAGCTTCTTGAACTGGTCCCACAGCCAGCCTCCCTGGGCCCCTCGGAGGGAGAAGCAGCACGGGAGCAGTGATCCCCCTCAGAGATTTGATCACCAGCTCCACAGGACCAACCCTCTGCGCTCCCAGGTTCTGGAAACTCCAATTTTCTCCTTTTGTTTTCCCCAGTCCTAGGCAAGGTAATAGCTTCCTATAACTACCTCTGGGTTATCCAGATGCTCCTTTTGCCTCTCAGTCCTCACACACCTGTGTAACCAATTTCCTCTGCTGAAATATGTAACACGGCTTTTGAGTCCGTACTACACTCACTAACCCATACAGCTTCCTTCTCTAAAACACATTTATCCCCTCACGAAATCAGTTCTTTGTTTTCAGTTCAGGTCATTAGTAACTTTAACAGATACATCTTCCATTGATAACAATCTGGCTGAATAGGTGCCTAAACTCTTTTGTTGAAAATAATCAAAAATGATGGGGAAAATAATTGTAAATCTTTTTAAGTGACCTGAGGATGCTAGTTACATACATTAAGAGGCCAAACAAGGACAGTGGCCCCACCCCCCACTGAGCACGCCTAGGAACCCTTGAGGCTGACACCTTATCACAGCTGGTGAAGCCCTGAGCCCAGGGGCACAGCCAAGCTCACACCAGTTTTCTGACCCACAGAAAAGGTGAGATAAAAAACATCTTAAGTCATTAAGTTTTGTAATAATCGTTTATGTAAGAGTAGATAACAACTTCAGGACTGCTATCAAAAGGGCAGTATCCTCCGACCACAGTGCCATCAAGTTAGACACACCAGTAACAAAAATATAACCAAAGAAAAAAAGACTTCAGAATGTCAAGAAATTCTAAACTCATACAAGCAAAAGACTAAATCAAAGAGGAAAATTAGAGAAATACTAGAACTGAATCATTTTTTTCTAAATAACATATCAAAACTCACAGGATGTTAAAGCAGTATTTCAAGAGAAATGTGTTAGAAGTCAAAATACGAGCTAAGCATCTATTAAAAATAATTAACAGAGGATTGTAAAATAAATTCCAAGTAAGTAGGTGAATGAAAATGGTAAGCAAAAATTACTGAGCAATGAAACAAATGTAAAACAGAGAAGATGGACTAGAATAAAAGCTCATTATTTTAACAGACTAATAAGGTCAATGAACTGATAAGACTAGTCACGCAAAAAATGCAAAAGGAGAGAAAAAAAACACAAGTAACCCAAAACTGGGAATGAAAGGAGAAGAGAGGATACAGTATCGGTAGATAAATCTACAGATATTAAAGAGATTGAAGTGAATTATGAACAACTTTTAGCAAATAAATTGGAAAAAATCAGACAAAGATTCCATCCAACACACTACAAGGAGGAAAAAATGCAAGGGAGGAGGAGGGACAAGAACAAAGGAGACAATGGACTGTGGTGGTTGATGCACTATTGCGAGGGACCCTATACTCCCAAAACACAAATAAAAGTTATCTCAATTTAAAAAATACATCTAAAAAATGCAATAATCTAAAAAGGAAGATATAGAATTATTATTGCTCACAAATGAATGTCTCTGAATGGAGCCCACTATACCTACAAATAATTATTACAATAAGAAAACTTAAAATGATTATAGGATTCCAAATTCATACATAAATGAATAAACCAAAAATAAATTCATACAATAAATGAACAAACAAAAATCAATTAAATTTTTATATATTAATAACACCTTTAAAATTTTGGCAAAAGACCTCCTAAATAAGAGACAAAAAGCATTCATCAAAAAAGGAAATATAGGGGTCTCCCTGGTGACGCAACGGGTTAAGTCGCAGCACTATGAAGCTATCCAGAGCCACTGCAGTGCAAGTTCGATACCCGCCAGGGAGCTGACCCACATGGCACAGCAGACCTCTCCTGCCTCGCCCGCTGTTCCCCTCAGCAGTGTATTTCCGTCTATCTGCCTGTTGTGCTCCCCACTCTGTCTATGGTGAACCGTCTCGCCGCCCCATGCCTCTGGCTTGTACCCCAGCTTGTGTACATGAAAAAAAAAAAAAAGCAAAAAGCACTCTCTTTGCAAATGACACTAAAATTAGCCTCTCCAGTTTTAGTCATTAGAGAGTACAGTAAGAAGCCAAGACCCTTAGAGAGAATTAATCAACAGTTAAGAACGTTTATTCCATATTCTATTACTCCCCAACAGCTTATCAAAGGAACTCAGGGAGGCTCCAGACCCTTCATGGTGGCCTACACACTAAAAGTGGTTAAAGAGATCATTCTTGGGCCTCCCTGGTGGCGCAGCGGTTGAGCACTGCGCTGTGGAGCTGTCGGCAGCGGCGACGCCCAGCCGGGGAGAATCCCACATGGTGCGGCAGACCTCTCCTGCCTCACCCACTGCTCCCCTCAGCAGTGTATTTCTGATCTGCCTGTTCTGCTCCCCGCTCTGCTCTGTCTCTGGTGAACCCTCTCGCCGCCCCACGTCTCTGGCCTGTACCTCAGCTTGTACGTATAAATAAATAAATCTTAAAAAAAAAAAATCATTCTGTCATGGTGTTTCTAAGGAGCAGACAAGTTGAATTATTAATCGGCGTCAGGTGAAGCAGACACCACCACCACCAAGACCAAACCTACCACGTACCCTGAGCCCACTCTGTCACTCTGCTCTGTCATTGTTTAAGCCTGTCCCTGCATCGTTCACCTTCAAACTTCGCAGCTTCCAAACCATCCAGATGAGGCCAACTAGTCAAGCACTCAGAATAGGAAATTCTGGGCTGCTGTTGTAAGACCAGAGCTGTACTGTTCCATGATTCAAACATGAAAGTCCGGGTGAAAGAAAATGAAAGAGAAAAGCTGAAATGGAATTCTGCAATGAAAGCCAAATGTGTTTTACAAAATTCAGTGTGCAGTGACCTCTAGAGATTTTATTTTAGAATTGCAAGCAATTTATCAAGACAAATCATGTAATTAAAGAATTTTTATCTTGAGATCATGGAGATTAGCTAGCATATTCCTGTCACTTTAAATCTTAATAAACGATTTCTCCAGAGGGCCCATGTTTTGAGCAAGGCCACATTCAGGTCAACAGCAGAGCAGGAAGCAGGTAGGACCCAGCCCCCTTGACTGATTTCCTGACCACTGCACCACACTTCCTCTCAGCACCATTCTAACATCATGCCTCCAGGGGGAGTTTTTAACCTTCTTGTAATGAAAGGTTTTAAGACATCCCACTAAGATAATGGCTTCCTTTCATACTTACTCTGTCTTTGTCATGCAGCATATCAGCATAGGATGACCTAGAAACACAAAAACACAAGTCAGAAACCTCTGCAAAAATGATACACAACACCATAGGGGAATAGTCACACACATAAATGCAGTCCTAGATAAGATGGGACAAACATTTAGGCCCATTTTAAACTATTTTAATAGAGTTACATGGGTCATTCTCCAGGACTGCAGAAAACATCAGAGATAAATGTTGATTTTCAGCAAGGAACCTGAGACCTAAAAATGCTCAGCTAGTCTGTCCTGTCACAGTTATTTCACAGCCACGAGCACACGACCATGTTATACATCCTACATTTCTTTCCTCAGGAACAATGCAGACTCATACATACAATCTTGCAAACATTTGTACAGTGGGATAGTCACAGATCTAACACATGGAAGAGAAGCTGGAAAGAGAAAGCAGATACCTGTTTTAATTTTTTTTTTTATTTTTGTGTAGAGGAACTGGGGTGTATGCCAATGGTGTGGAGGGTTGAGAAGATTCACTAGAAACAGAGTGGGGAGCAGAACAGGTGGATCTACTGAAATACACTGCTGAAGGGAGCAGTGAGAGAGACAGGAGGGGTCTGCTGTGCCATGTGGCTCCCTGGCTGGGGATCAAACTCAGGCCTTGACAGTGATATCACCTGGAACTTAACCCCGAGGCCAGTAGGGAGACCCACGGATACCTGCTGTATATGTGAGGGGACCACGCTGGCACTTTCACCTATGTCATCAGGGAAAACTAAGAGCTCACCAAACTATAAAATGTTAATGGAAGAGAGTGCCTTATCCATATTTCCTACTGTAGAATCTACAATTTGAAAAAGCTGTAGTAAGGTCAGGAAAACCCCAGAATTCAGCAGGCCTCACCCACAGATGCTTTGCTAAGAGTTCCAGGTGAGAACTAAGGCTTTCGCACTAAAACAGAGGACACCTCCAGCTTCAGTCAACATCAGAATCTCTGGATAGCTTATTGTAAACGCAGATTCCGAGGCGACACACAGAAAGGGTTGAGCTAGAGTCTGGAAATCTGCCCTTGATGGTGCTCCAGGTAACCGTGACACTTGCGTTCTCTAAACTTTGAGGAGTACTGCACTAAAAGAAGAGGGCTTTTTTTAATGGCACACCAAACTTTTTTTTTTTTTTTTTAAAGATTTATTTTTTATTTATACATACAAGCTGGGGTGCAGGCCAGAGGCGTGGGGCGGCGAGAGGGCTCACCAGAGACAGAGTGGGGAGCAGAACAGGCAGATCAGAAGTACACTGCTGAGGGGAGCAGCGGGCGAGGCAGGAGAGGTCTGCCCCACCATGTGGGATTCTCCCCGGCCGGGCATAGAACCCGCGTCGCCGCTGCCGACAGCTCCACAGCGCAGCGCTTAACTGCTGCGCCACCGGGGAGGCCCCCAAACTTTTGACATCTGAACCCACCTACAAATGTTTAGTTGAAATCTGGCCCTTCCTTCCCTTCTCCACTTTTAAGATGCATTTTCAGCCCCATCTCCCCACCTCATTACCTTCTCACTCCCCACCACTCCACTGACGTGACTCTGCTACGCGCCACTAGCTCACTCCTACTGTTGGCGCTGCTCATCAGCACCCAGGCCTTCTCTGGCCCTGTCGGACATGCCTCCTCCCTGAAATGCTCTCCTCTCCACACTCCAGCCATTCCTTCCTGTCTCCTCAGCTCTTCTAGAATCCCTTCTCCAGCCCTCTGCTTTCCAATACCATGTCTTCTCGAAGAACAATCTTTCCGTTCCGATTCTCATTAACAACTGCAAATTGTCTCCAGATCCTGGAGATGCCCATGGGCATTTCTATATGGACGTTTCCTTAAAATCAAGACACCTAATCGCCATCACCTTCCCCTTCCCGACCACACCCATTCTGCCTGTGTCCTCCCTCTCGGGGAACAACAGCTCAACCCATCTAGACATCTAGGCAGAAATCTTGGTAATTATTGAATTTTCTCTTTCCTCCCATCATTGCATCAAATGAATTCCAAACTAAGGCTTCCTCAAAGCTGCCCCCCTACCTCTCCTGCCTCAGCTCTGGAGCTGCACTATCCACTCCAATGGTCTCCGCCCCTTCCTGTCTCCCACACTGCACCCAGTGAGCGCTCCAAAACACAACCTAGTTTTTTCTTCCCTGCTTAACATTTTAATCACTCAGAAAATAATGTTCAAAATCTTTAGAAAGTACTATTTTCGAGTCCTTATTGTTTACCAGACATTGTATTTCATTCAGTCATCAAACAACCCTAAGATGAGGGTATTATATAACAGGCCATATTTTATCATATTGAAACAAGTATTATTATACTTTACATTGAGGCATATATTATATTTTATATTAAGGCATATTTTATTATACTGAAGTTCACAGAAGTAGGTTGGCTGACATCACAGAATTAAGAAGTGAGAGAGTCTGGACAAAGCCATACCCAACCCAGACGGTTCTTGTTGCTTCCATGAACTTGTGTTCATTTCAACTTGTAGTTTTGATGTATTTCTGTCTCCCACAAAACTGCATGTTCCTTGAGGATGGAAACCCTCTCTTCTCCATTTTAGTATTCATAGCCGGAGTATAGTGCTAGTACGTTGTAAAGGTTTGATGATTGCCAAATGAGAGTAACTCCCATATTTCTAGAGACCCCTTCCCAGAAAAAAAAAAAAAAATGGATTTTCCTCTTTTCCATTTTAGAGAATTTAACCATGATGAATGTGTCACCACTTCAGTGACACAGTAAATAATTTAATTTCATAATCTCTACTGCTACCACCACCACCACCACAGCAACCAACCACTACTACTGCTGTTGCTGCTGCTACACTACTGGATCTGGGTCCTCTTTGCTCCAATACAGAGACCCTCTGAGACACTGGTAAGGGTGCTACACAACATCTGATTCTCCTGTGACTGTGCCTAACTTCCACATATACCCACCTGGCAGTGCAGACCTGCTCATGACCCACACCTGGGTCATGAAGAACTGGGGACAGCCTAGTCCACACTAGCTTGGACTGCAAAGCATCTGCTTTGTGATCAAGTGGCACCAACTGTGAACAAACCCTCATTACCTCGCGATCTCCTGGTGGTAATCATAGTGTTCATCCTCCTCCAGCCACTCCACAGATCCTGTAGTGGGGTTGGCCCGCCCACAGAAGACCTTCATGGCGCCAATCAGTCCTCAGTTTGTGTATAGAAGCAGCTGTGCCAGATCACGTCTTGTGGACAGGTCTGATCGTCAAAAATCTATTCACATCACTGTGCCACAAAAAATTGAAGAAAAAAAATTTAAAAGAAAAAAAATTTTAATAAATCAAGAAATTCAAATGTCAAAGTCACTAAAAAAATTGTTGATCAGTACTTTAATGTTTCCAGCAAGTTATCTGGTTTTAAATTCTGCTTCTAACATCAAGAACTATAATATGACAAACAAAACAAAACAGAAACTCTAAGCTAAAGGAGAACAAAAATTGCTGGTTACCAGAGGGAAAGGGATTGGGAGTGGATGAAATGGGTAAAAGGGGTCAATTGATGGTGGATGGAAACTAGGCTTTTGTGGTGATTTTGATATAGTATCGACAGATGTCCAATCACAATTGTACCCCTGAAACTTGCATGTTACAAAGTAATGATACTTCAATAACAATTTATTTTAAACCCCCCTAATACATAAATTCATAAAACTATTAGAAATTCAGCAGTCCTTAGTGATTCCAACAAAATCAGTGAGCCTCACAAAGGCGTCTGGGTGCAGCCTCAGGTAAAGGCAGGTGAGAAGGGAAATAGAGGAAAGAACTAGAAGTAAAGGAAAACAAAGAGAATGGGGTAGGCCTCCCTGATGGCGCAAGGGGTTAAGTCTCAGCACTATGATGCTATAGGCAGCCACTGCAGCACTAGTTCTATCCCCAATCCCTGACCAGGGAGCTTCCCACATGGCACAGCAGACCTCTACTGCCTCGCCCACTGCTCCCCACAGAAGTGTATTTCAGTCAATCCACCTGTTCTGTTCCCCATTCTCTATGGTAAACCCTCTCACCCCACCTACACCCCAGCTCTTGTATGCATAAATAAATCTTAATAAAAAAAGAGAGCGAATGGGATGATGATAAATGAGGGCTACCAATGCTGCCTTATGATACTGAACACTAAGTTTAAGAAAAAAATACAAAGCTAGAGCAGTTTACACTTGGAAAACCTGCATCCAAACAAATAAACCATAGCTATACACAAATATGGGTCACTCTAAGAGTATAATGTCGGGGCCTCCTTGGTGGCACAGCGGTTAAGCGCTGCGCAATGGAGCTGTCGGCAGTGGCAACACAAGTTCATTGCCTTCCGGGGAGATTCCCACATGGTGCGGCAGACCTCTCCTGCCTCGCCCGCTGCTCCCCTCAGCAGTGTAGTTTCAGCGCTCTGCCTGTTCTGCTCCCCACTCTGTCTCTGGTGAACCCTCTTGCGGCCCCACGTCTCTGGCCTATACCCCAGCTTGTATGCAAAAATAAATAATTTTTTTTAAAAAGGAGTATGTTGAAGCAAAAAATGTCACAGAATACATAAAAAATTACATTTATATGAAATTTATAATAGTCAAAACAGAACAATATATTCTTCAAGGATCACCCTAAAAAGCACAGCCAGGCACAAGCATGGTGGTTAACTCTCTGAGGGAAGAGAAAAAGATGAGATCAGGGGTTACACAGTGGTCTTCAAAATTAATAGCACTGCTCTTTACCCAAAACTGCAAGTGTTTCACCCTTCACTTCTTGTAGAACATTGCTCCATTTCCAGGAATCCTTAGAAAGAATGTCTACTTCACAGGTCCTAAACATTCCTAAGGTATTTTATTGGCCAGAGTGGCTCATCTTCCTTTCATGTTTTCTAGACTAAGCAAACATTAAATTCTTACACAAGAGAATTGGAAAAATCTTTTCTGGAAAGAGCTCAGGCAGTCACTGTGCTGGTTCAAAGCAGGCAATTTGTCCTTCAATAAAACTCTAAAATCCCAGCCTATCTGTCCTCTGATCTAATGGGCTCTCGAACTTTCTGACAACTCCTGTAATATACTTTACATTGAGACACAACACACACACACCCCGTAAAGTTTACAAAACAGTAGTCAGCTTTCCTGTGGGTAAGGCCCTCTGATAATTCTGTTTCAGTTTTCTTTTAATTACTGGCCAAGATCCAATAAATTCATTTCACAACTCACCAATGAGTTACAACCCACAATTTGAAAAGTGGCTACTATCATCAGTTCTGTATTCTGTATATCTTATATGCTAATTCAAAAGACACAGAATATAGAACAACTGGGACCTGTAAAGTGCTTTAGAAAACTAACAAATGCTGTAGTTGGAAGAAATGATGACATCCAGCTGAATACTGAGGGAAGCTTAAAGTTTAGATGGGCATGGGGAGAGGGCACGTCTCCAGATTAGAAAGACACAATCATGCACAGGAAATAAATCTTGCTGAAGTGAAACTGAACAAGGAGCCAAACATGTTGATGGGGGTCCATACTGGGGAGTCCTGAAACTCTAACATGTGGTCCACGTGGAATCAATTCTGAAGCCAGTGCAGTAAAGAACTTTCGTCTATAAAATTCCCTTTTTGTCGTGATGTTTTGAGGTTATAACTATGACCACAGTGCCTCTGCACAACTGCAGCTCACTACTATCATATAATTCTAAATAATTACTTAAGGATGGGAACCACGTCCTGTAGCCTTTTTGAGTACTACACACTTTTTATGGGAAATCCTCTAATCTAATGACTTATCTTCTCACTTCAAATTTAGGAGCTATTCTCTGACCCCTTTCTCATTCTCCAAAGCTGTGAACTCACATGGCCATTTACAAGGAGGGAATGGAATCACACTGCCAAGTCCTAATTTCACCACTAGTCAGATTTCAGAACAAGTGTTTGGCTTATTCATTCATAACTTACCAAGTGTTTTCTGTATGCCTGACACTGTGTTAGAACTGGAAAACTACCAAAAACAAGATCGAGGTCCTTTCCCTCTAAGAATTTATAGCCTCTAATTGGGAAGAGTGCATTTAAGTGTAACATGTGAGCACAAAATTGGAAATATTCATGGTGCTATGAAGGAGAGTAACGAGGTTGTGAAAAGACTTAAGAATCTGAGAGGCGCCAAAAAATCCAGATCAAAAACTGGGAAGAACTGTGCTTTATTTCAGGAATCTTTAGCCCAACTTTTCCAAGAAAAGCTCCTCAGCTGGAAAAAAAGGAGGTGCATAGCAAAACCGCAAAAGCCTAAGTGACTGAAGCGCGCTGAGCAGAAGAAACAAAAGATCAGGAGTGGGCTTCTGGAAATCACACTGGCCGGCTTTGGAAAGATGTTTGGATTTTGTTCTAAAATACATGACGAGCTGCAGAAGGGTTTCAAGAATACCTACGACGAAGCACACCTTTATACGGCCGCTGTGGCGAGTGTGTGAACAGACTATTTTCCAAATACTCAGAACGGTGACTGGGAAAGGTGAGCCCAGGAGCTCCCTGAATCAGAGAACGGTGGCCCAGTTAGCGGTGCAATGGTTGAAGCTCCGGGAGACTGAGTTTCGGGTTTCTGTCAGTGAGGAGAGGTCCCCACATTGTGAAGCCACATACTGTGATCCAGGTCCCCAGGTATGTGGTCCGCCACGAGCGCAGCAAATGACAATCATCTGACTGGACAGGAGAGAAGGGGCCGGCCTGGAATCCCGCTGTCTCCGCCCGACAGGGCGCTGGGCCGCGCCACGCGCACTCTATAAAGACTTTCAAGAGGCGCAAGGACGCGTACCCCAACGCACGAACACACCCACGCCAGCCCCTCCGCCGGGACCCTCAAACTGAAGACAGGAGGCGGCAGCACCTCAGGCTCTTTCCCAGATCCCACCTTCCCAGCCCGCCTAGCTTCTCACCCGCCTCGGGATCTGCTGCATTCACTTCCGCCGCCGCCATCTTGCCGCGGCTGGCGCGTGGGGGCGACACCACCCAGTGGCCGTGAGCGTGCCGGGGGCGGAGACCGGAAGCGGAACTTGAAGGGCCCTCGGTCGCAGCCCGCGCGTTCCCACAATGCTCCGCGACAGCCGCTATGGAGGCCGGCAGGACAGCTGTGCTGCGCGTGAAGCGGAAGCGTTGCGCGGAGCCCGCGGAGGCGCTTGTCCTTGCTTGTAAACGCCTCCGGGACAGTGCAGACGAGTCGAGCGCCCAACAGACGTCCCCCGAGGGTCTGGAGACAGCGGCGGAGAAAAATGTCTTCCAGTTGGTGGCCACCGTGCGCTCCCAGGTACTGGGCGGGGATGGAGCCGATGTGAAAGGGAAATAGGGGGACAGGAGAGTGAAACTATATCCCTGATTCCTTCAGGGACCCCTGCTTAAGTCCGCCCTCTTTCCTGCCATCCCTCAGGAGGAGCCAGTCCAACCGCTGTTGCGGGAAGCCCTGCGCCCTTCCCAAGGCAGCCGGCAGCGTATCCGCCGTGACCTCCGTGCATCGGCTCGGGAGATGCGGCAGGAGGGCCGCTACAGGGTAGTCTCCAGCCACCGATCCTTGGTTTCCTCAGATGGCCTGGCGTCCGAGGGCGCGCCTGCAAATCCAGACGCTACCGAGGATCCCGGATTCCAGCTGTTCGACCTGGTCCACGAAGAAAGAGACTCGGAGGCCGCCTCAGCAATCTCAGGCAAAGTGAGTACACCCACCGAGGCAAGCGTTGGCCTTTTTCGAAATTGATGTGTCTATAAAGTTTGGACGCTGAATCAGGACACAGTTAAAGAGAGGATGCACACGGCTTCACTTCAGAGTTAATGATCCTAGGGTATCGAGCGAGCTTGCCTTGTTTTAGATTAGATTATTCGCTCAACCAGTATTTACTAAGGACCCACTGTGTGTCAGGCTTTCTTCTCAGTTTTGTTGAAACAGCAGTGAGGACCTAACATTCAGGTGGAAGAGAGAAACGGTAAACAAGAAAATTCAATGTCAGATGATGATATGGGCTGTAAGGGAGAAAACAGGAAAAGAATGGTCCCATTTTATGAGGGTCTCACTGAGAAAATGACAATTGAGTAAAGATTTGAAGGAGGTGAATGGCAGGGCATTGTGAATATCTTGGAGAGAGGAATTCCACACTGAGGAACCCCAAGTGCAAAGACCCTGAAGCAGTTTCCCTGGAGTTTTCAGTTTTCAAGGTTAGTGTGTCTGGAGACGCTTGATAAATGAGTAAAGTTAAGGTGGTACTTGTTTGTCTTATTCTGAATCACCTATCCCCTTAGCCACTACAATTACTGGAGGATTTTAAACACGGTAAAGATAGCATAGATGGGGAAATGTTTCAAAGGTAGGTGAAAGGATTAGTCCTGGGTAGCTTATCAAGTTTGAGCTCTAGAGTGCAGGTCTTAATCCTGTGTTCTTTCCACTACAGTACATTCCTAAGTTAGTTTTGTGATTCACTGCCAAAAAACATGCAGTAAGACCAAAGAAATAGAAAATTCTTCATCTAAGATGTCTTCTCTCGATAAACTTTTTTTAAACTTCACTCCTTTTAATAGTTTTTGAAGTTTAAAATATTTGAATGAAGATAACTTTTCATTCAAAATATATCAAGCAAGAAATGTTTAATCATGGTCTGGTATTCCTGGAAAGCAGTTTGGGTATGGTGTACACTGCCACATTTTTAACCAAAATTTACTGCAGACCCATTCATGAATTACAAATTTTTAAAAGTAAATCAATCTTTACTGAAATCAAATAAATTAAAAAACTCATTAAATTCTATAAGAAACACTAGCGCATAAGCTGATGAAGGATATGAACACATTTTCTCAATAACACAATACCACCACCTCTGGGAGTGAGCCTGTCAAGATGGGTTACTTGCAGCTTGTTTGCGACTGACCTGTGCTGCCCTGGGTGAGACAGCCTGCTGGCATAGAGCACACCCTACTCAGCCAGTTTTATCTGGCGCAGTTCATCTCAGACTCTTCTGTCATGAAAAGGGCTACAGGGGAGTCCACTGCTGATTTGTAATTAAAAGCAGAATGTTAGTGCGGACATGCCAAGTGGTGGGTGATGCCTGGTGGTAGTCACCAGAGATCAGGAATCACGTTTATGCTCCTATAGGAGGCCACACAAACTGCAGACCCGTTTGGGTTTCAGCCTTAGAAGGGCTACTCTGGGGCTGTGGATACCCAAAAAGAGAGCATCATGTCAAAAGAGCTCAGAGGGCCTCCCTGGTGGCACAGTGGGTTAAGTCTCAGCCTATGACGCTATCCAGAGCCACTGAAGCACAAGTTCTATACCGGCCAGGGATCTTCCCACGTGGCACAGCAGACCTCTCCTGTCTCGCCCACTGGTCCCCTCAGCAGTGTATTTCAGTAGATCCACCTGTTCTGCTCCCCACTGTGTCTCAGGTGAATCCTCTCTCTCTCTCTCTCTCTCTCTCTCTCTCTCTCTCTCTCTCTCACACACACACACACACACACACACACACACACACACACACACACACACCGGCCTGCACCCCAGTTTGTATGCATAAATAAAATAAATCTTTGAAAAATAAAAAAAGAGCTCAAAGAAGACTGATGGCAGTAGAATCTGCTTCTGGCTCTGCTGGCTCTCACCTTAGGCAGTCTGCCATGTGATCTCATGTCAGCCAAGCACAAAACGGCAGGAAACTACTTTGTAAATTTCAGTTGCAAAAGAACTACACATAACTTTTATATAGAAGTTCTTGATGTTTTTTTTATTTCATGGCTAAGCAAGGGACAAGTAGGTCATGGGCCTAAGAATCTTGAATCCAGTGTAGAAACTGGGGAGGCTTCCTTCACCCAACTCTTATGTTCCTCCTCTTGGAATGCCCTGCATATGTCTTCTGCTGTTTTCTTCACAGGCCTCTGACCCAGATGTAATCCTCTGCAATTCTGTGGAGTTGATCCGTGAGCGGCTGACTATATCTGAGAATGGGCCAAGCGTTGGGCAGCAGGAGGAACAGAAGGAAGACTATGTGTATGACATTTACTACATGGAGATGGCCACTCCTGGATGGATTGAGAACATCCTGTCTGTGCAGCCCTACAGCCAGGAGTGGGAGCTGGTAAGGGGACCATGAGAATGGGGGGCATGAGGCAGCCTAAGCTGATTTTTTTAGTCAGGGTGCTTTGCTTCTTCGGTTCCACTACTGATCAACATTGTTCTTAGTTGATCTTGTTCTTGCTCAAAAGGAAAATTTTATCTTAAATTGCTTCTAGGATCCTGGGTTTAGTAAAAGGATTTTGGGAAAGACCGTTTAAATGAATATGTTTTGCTCTTAAGGAATCTCTCACAAAGTTTACAACATCACCTTTATTGTTTATAAAGTCACTTTCTAACATGAATGATAACAAAACCTTTTTCAAAATTGCAACTTAAGAGTCTCCCTGGTGGCGCAAGGGGTTAAGTCTCAGCACTATGAAGCTATCAGCAGCCACTGCAGCAGTGTATTTCAGTCAGTCCGCTTGTTCTGCTCCCCACTCTCGTCTCTGGTGAATCCTCTCACCACCATCCCCACACCTCTGGCCTATACCCCAGTTCTCGTATGCATAAATAAATCTTTTTAAAAAATAAATAAAGACTGCAACATAAAAGGGTAGAGAGTAAACCCTGTATTAAGAAAGCTAACATCCTGACAGTTCTTAAATTCTAGAATGATTAATGAGAAAAGTTAAGGTGGGTGATGGGAGGCCTGCAGGGACTGCTCATGAGGCAAGAAACTAGTTGCTGTGTAAGAATGAACAGCAATGTAGGAAAATAAAAATAAAGGAAAAAAATCTTAAAACTCAAAAATAAAAGTTGAGGTGGTACTTATCAAGCTCTCACTCTGAGAAGCACCTTAGCCCATCACCACTCCAGTAGTTCCCAGCCACCTGCCTTGGACCATTGCGCAGCCCCGACTTTGCTTTTCTGCACCTGTCACACTTAGGTTTTGGTTGTGACCTTTGGTGTCACCCATAATCCTTATACTCCTCACACCTGACTGTTCTTTGAGAGTTTGAAGGTCTCTGCCATCACCTGCTCAGAGCGCTCTCTCCCTCCCACCCAGGCATATTCCTTACGGTGCAGTGTAGTCTCTCCCACCAGCACTGTGGTGCCTGGAGCCAGACTCCTGAGTGGAGTAGGCGTAGGTCCCTCATAAGCCAAGTTCCTACGTCCTCTGTGCGACGTCAGACTAAATCCTGGGCTGCTGCTTTTTCACCTGGCACCCTTACATGATGTCTCTCCGAGTAGCTTCCCCCATAGCCTAACTATAGAGGTTTAGATTTATAATTGTGTTGAGATGTGCAGGTGAATGATGTCCAACAACCAGAGGACATTTATGAAGATGAAGATGATGAAAACAGTGAGAATAATTGGCGCAATGAATACCCAGAGGAGGAAGATGACAGTGACAGCGATGAAGAGTTCAGGGGTAAGTGGACTACAGCCCTAGTTAGAGAGGGATCCAAGGCTGAGGTAGATCGAGGTTGACAGACACATCTTAAAGGGTCTTCTTTCTCTGCCACTGAGCTCCAGCAACTCCACCACCGGCCACCAGAGCTGTAGGAGACCCACAGACCAGTATTTCCAGGGGTACTGCTGGGTTCCCCTAGTTCCAAAATCCTTACTTCCTATATTGCCTAGCTGTGGATCTTGGGCAAATTATTCCACCTCACTGGCCTCACTTTCTTCAGAGCATGAGAGAATACTGCACCAGCTTCAGTGAAACATCTAGCTCAGTGTCCCTCTCCCTGTTTGTCAGGATTACATTGGAAGGCCTCCCTGGTGGAGCTACGGGTTAAGTCTCAGCACTATAAAGCTATCCACAGCCACTGCAGCACGAATTTAATCCCCGGCCAGGGAGCTTCCCACATGGTATAGCAGACCTCCTGTCTCGCCCACTGTTCCCCTCAGCAGTGTACTTCAGTAGGTCTGCCTGTTCTGCTCCCCACTCTGTCTCTGGTGAATCCTCTCACCACCCCACACCTCTGGTCTACACCCCAGCTCTTGTGTGCATAAATAAATATACCTTTAAAAAAAATGCATTGGAGAGGTTCATAGTAGGGCTAGGGCCAGGGCTTTCACACATCCATTATCTAATCTCTCTAGAAGTTGCTATATTTACAACTTTTTTTCAGAAAGCTGCAACCCAAATGTGGTACCTGTGGGGGAAAGCAAGGAAGGACACTCTGGCTGTTGGCTCATGCCAGCAAAAAGTACTTCCTAGGTGTCTGTTATGTGGGGAAACAATCAAACTCTGGAATATTCTATTGGGAAAGTGCTTACAATATGTTAAAAGGAAAGGGACAATGAACAAAATTATATTTATTATATGAGTACAACTATCAATACAAAAAAATCCTACGTTAGGGAAGAAATGACAAAATCCAATCTTAAAGGAAGGACTTGGTTTAAATGGTAGAAATTTGACCACTTTTTCTTAAATTTTTCTAAATTCTTTGTTAAGCAAGTATTTTATAATGGAGAACCAAAAAAAAAAGACCCTTTTGAGAAGGGAAAGGGGCTGTGCTTACCTAGAAAATTAGTTTTAGAACCCACGCCTGTCATCTCATTCTAGGTTCTGACGAATACGACAGCCTTAGTGAAGAGGAAGGAGGCCACCACAGACCACAGCTGTGGAGCAAGTACCCTTTGGATGTGCAGAAGGAGTTTGGCTATGACATCTCTCATGACCTGGATTCAGACTGATGGTCCTGTGATAGCCATGAGGTTCTGCTGCAGCCCTTGAGGGCTCTGCGACTACAGCATCCGCCACCTTAGCAGCTTCCTCTCAGATTTCCTCACTTAACGGGGCGGGGGGGAGGAAAAAGCATATCAAACAGCACTGTCCCACTATAGTGGAAACTCGTGCTAAGGGAGTGTGTCTTTTGCACTAAGAGTAGGGCCATTTGCCTCAATTAAGAGTGACCCTGTGGCCCTACGTTGGGGACTGAGGGGGGTGCATCATGAATACAAAGCTTCCTGATCAGAGGATTTTTCCAGCACTCCCATTCTCTGAGGCTGAAGCCAGGAAGTGCATCTAGAGACTCTGTTTTCTCTGCAGTAGTATTCGGCTTCCCCATTCCACCACACCACCTGCCTCCAGTAAAAGCCTATTCCTGATAGAGGGAGTTTAGAAGGGCGCCAATGGTTCCCTTGCAGTGCCACAGACTGGATACTAATAGCATTAGGGAAGGACAGAGAATCTGCCTGAGCTGTAGAGGGCTCATTAACAGCTGTGTCTACCTCCCTGCTTCCTCCTCTGATAATGGTTGTGAAGATTTCTGTTTTTTGCAGTGCTGCCAAGGACAGGGTGTATGAACATGATAACTGTTCAGTAAAAACTATAAACATGTGACCAAGTAATTCCTTTAAAGCCTTTTAAATCTGAGTATCTTAGGTGTTTTCCCTTGGTACTTTTTCTTTTCCTCCACTGCCCCACCAAAAAATAGGGGCGGGGAGTAAGATAGACCTTTCAGACACTAAGGACTTCAGCAAATAAGAAAGGAAAATGTATCATGAATGGAGAAATGTTTATTCCTAGCATTCGCCAGAAACAGCTGTGTAGCAGCCACTAGTCCTACGTGGCTGGTTGAGTACTTAAAATGTAATCAGTACAACTGAGGCATTGAATTTTTTAATTTAACTGGTGCGTATGGATAGTAGCAACTGTACTGGACATGCGGTGCTAGGGAAACCTTTGATTTAGGTGTGCCCTCTTGCCCTGTGACACAGTTATGTCTGTGACACAGAGCTGTCTTCCCACCTCCGGTGAAATAGCATAAGCATCTCTACTTCTCAGTGTCCACCCACTTCTCTCTAAATTCATTGCATACATCTTTAACAGTACACTAAGTCCTGTCTACACAAAGTTGTTAAACCTGCCAGAAGTGATTAAGTTCCGCCTGTACATGTGCTCAGACCCTCCCACTGCAGCTGTAAGACCAGTGAGCTGTTGGTTTCCCATCCTAGCTATCCACAACGCTACAATTCAGTGCTGAAAGTAAGAGGCAGACTTGCGTGTCTAATACTAGTCATCTTAGTCTCCTGTAGGCATAGAAACAAAGGACTACAAATCACCAGGAGAGGGCTCACTGCTACTTATGTACTCATTGAGGTCTGCCAACACTAACGGGCTTGACATCTTCACAAACTCCCACTGCAAAAGGGATTTACACTCTAGAAGGGTTGAAGGAAACAAGAAGTACCTAACAGATTAATTCTGTGGTGAAGCTTGAGTGCTGTAGGAAGTCTGGCATCCCCACAGAAGGTTCATGGGAGAAGTCTATCCAGCATGGAGGAAGGATGCTGTCGCCATCCAGTGAAGCATGACATGGCTCACTAAGCAAGTACTAGGTCACCCCAGGTGTGAGGCCCTTGCTCCCCCAGCAGTCTCTGGAGCAGCAGTTCCTGGGATTAGCTGGTCATTTACTTCAGTGGAGAAAGCTAAAGCCTGAGTCAGGGATCTTGGAGACGCATGCACTCTTAAAGGATTAGCTCCAGAGGATCCCTGGGATAGGTGCCAGAAAGAGTCACGTTTCCATAGTCTAGGCAGGTCAGCCTCTGCGCACGACTCCCTGTTGTCAGGCAGGAATTTGCTGAATAAGTCTCCAACACACGTCAGTTGGAATGTCCCACCGTGTTCTCACAGACGCAGCCCCCAAACCAAAGGCAGCTGTGATCATGCTCCCTTGAGTCGTCTTTGTGCCGAGGATGACAGAGTTGGTGGCATCACATCTGTACAATCCAGTGCAGGCATACTCCCCACAAAGAAACATGCGTTAGGCTAAACCTGCCACTCTGGCCTGACCTGGGTCCTAAAGCATAGCCAGAGCAAAGAATGAGTCGCTGCCAATCATGTAGCTTGCTGAGGAGCCAGACTGAGGTTGAAGCAGCTTTTTTCCTGGAGTCTTCGCTGATCTCCACAGGGAGAAAACAAGTCCCCACAAGTGCCAAGCTCTTCCTGCCGCTGTCACAGAGGGGCATGGGCTATTCCTGATGCACACGGAGGCCACTTGAGTGTAAACAAAGCGCGGTGGCAGGGACAAATAGAGGGTGCAGCCTTGTGTGAGGTTTTCAGAAAAAGAAGATGAGCGCTCCTAGCACCAAGGTGGGCTTGCTTGGGTCTGCACAGCAGTCCCTCAGTAGCCCTTACAGAGGAG
This sequence comes from Scalopus aquaticus, assembly GCA_004024925.1. Taxonomy (NCBI): domain Eukaryota; kingdom Metazoa; phylum Chordata; class Mammalia; order Eulipotyphla; family Talpidae; genus Scalopus; species Scalopus aquaticus. Next base: position 208,500 of record PVIJ01000357.1, read on the forward strand.
CAAGCTATTGGAGGGTCTGGGTCCATGAGCCAATGACAGCTGTAAGAATTCAGATTTCTGCTGAAATCTAGAACAGTTTCCTGCCCTATTAAAGTTAACACCAGAAACCCGGACATTTACTGTCTTATCAACTAGAACAAAAAGTTAAGTGATACAGATGATAATCCTTTAGAACAGTACTGCAGATTTCTGACTCATATGAGTTTATTCATTTGCCCTTGCTATACTTGAGCCAGGGGCTTGTAAACTTGATTCAGCCATATACTAAGGTGTGGGATATGAGTAAAAACAATCTTTGAAAGTTCACTTTGCAGGTGAAGTTCAGCAGAAGATTGTGCTAAAGCTGAGCACAGAAACTGGTCAGTCTGACCCACTGCCACATCAAGGCCCCTCTAAGGGCAGAATGGCTTGGCTTTGGGTATTTGACATTTTTAAACACAATCAACTTATTGCATCCTGTAGTTGATGAACACCAGTGTCTCGCTAGAACCGGATTCTGGATTAATATCCATAAGTAATGAAGCACAACTCTTTCCCCCGAGGAACAATTTAAAGCCAGAGGAAGACATAGCATTTCGGGGCTCTAAAATCAAGTCCTGTAACTGGTCAGAGGAAAACTTCCCATAATGCAGCCCCTCTGGTTCAGCCCTCAAAAATCAAATTCAGAAACTACCAGCCACTCCCGCTTCCCTCAATGCCAACTCCCTGGCTTCATCTACCCACCAGGAATAAAACTAACCCAAGGCGCCCCGCCCCACCCCCTCTAAAGTTCCTACCTTCAGGCCAGCCCCAGCCCCTGAGTCTCCTCCCATGGCTTACCAACTAGTGACCACGTGAGCAGGCCATCAGCTCTAAGCCCCTGAGTATAAGCCAACAGGTTCCTTTAGTACAGGGAGGGCTGGGGCACACAGTCTTGTCATCTGGACTTTGGTGGCTGTGACCACAGGTAGCCAGCCTTCCCAGCCACAGGGGATGTCACCTCTGGCATCTAGTCAGTTTTACTATCAACCCTTCTTTCTTCATCTACATCTAGGTCAGTCAGGACGCAAAAGCAAAGCCGCTGTGTGACTTTGGTGATAGTGGCTAAAGGAAAATAGAGAAAACAGATTTAGCAAACATTCAGTTCCAGCCTCAATCCGAATGCCACAGGGTTGACACGCCCTTCCCACCTGTCCCTTGGGTGCCCTGTGCCAGGCTTGGCTCCTCACTCCCAGCAAGTCTCACCGCCCTCCTTTACATGTCCAACCCGAAAAGTCTGATGCATGACTGCTTGCCTCCCCAAACTTTCAGGGTGCAGTGCTTTAAGCCCCAAACAGGACTCAAGTTAGAACTACAGTGACGGTGTCAAGATTAACAAGAAAGGAAGTAATGTGGAGTGAAGTCTTCCGGCCTCCAGAGCATCGCTAGCATGCAGGAAACTTAGCTAGTAGCCCCCCCCAACCCCACACACACCCCAAGTGATGGGCTCACCCAGGAGATTCCGAATGAAGAGTGGCCTCCGGGACACTGGCAGGTAAACACCCAGGAAGTAGACAGGGACTCCGGAAAGGGCGATACCAATGCCAATGAGGGAGCTGATGGTGTCGCTGTACAGGGGTACAATCACCAGAAACAAGGAGCATATGCAGAACACAATAGGGAAGAACAGGCTCAGCTGAAACGGAGGAGAGGGAGATATTAGGGGAGTGGGATAGGGGAGGAAGCCTACAGGCAAGAAGATACCTTAGGGAGATGGCTCATCCCTCCTACTCTGCCCAGGTGCTGACCTTGAGAGGCCGAGGACGGTCAGGCTCCTTCCAGCGAAGGTACAGCTGTCCAGCCACAGACAAGCCCACGAAAAACCAGTAGCTGAAGCTGAAGTAGCTGATAAGCAGGAACACATCTTCCACAGTGAGGTAGATGAGCGCCATGGCGCACTGCAGGAGGGGCAGGGAAGCTCGGGCGTCACCAGGCCACCCAGGGCTCTCCTCCATGAGAGCAGCGCAGACCCGCTGACTGCAGATTTGGCCTCGCCCGTTACCCCCAGTCCTTCTCAGCGGCTCTTTGGCATCCAGTGGGTCTCTCACTCCACTAACCTTCAGGTGGTTTCTCTCCCTCTTCTCTTGGGGGCCCTTCCTACACTCAGTGCCTCTCTCCTTTTTGCAAGAATTTCAGTAACAAGCCAGACTCCTTTCTCCTTCTGATGAGCGAGGCCGCCTCCCTTCAATGCCCAACCTCAACATGAATCACAATGTGATGAAAAGGGCACCATTCCACGTGGTCCCAACTGCCTGGCATTCAAACAAGGAAAATGCCTCTAGAACCATCTTGCTGTCCCGGGAGCTTACAAATGCAGACCAGCAAATGAATCTACCTCTGGAGAGAGAGCTATGACAGAATTTTCTGTCTGGAACAAAAGAATTCTAGACAACAGGGGTCAGGGACTACAGTCTTGGAACATGATCAAATTTGTTAAACTTCAAGAATATGGCATTCCCCCTACCTATCTTTTCACCCAGATTATCAACGAAAGATTTAAAACAAGAGCCTGCTCTGGGGAGTACAGGGACCCTGTACTGAGGGGGTAAAAGTAGGATGGAGGACCTCCCTGGTGGCCAGCGGGTTGAGCGCAGCACTATGAAGCTATCCAGAGCCAGCACAAGTTCGATACCCGGCCAGGGAGATTCCCATATGGCACAGCAGACCTCTCCTGCCTCACCCGCTGCTCCCTTCAAAAGTGTACTTCAGTCGATTTGTCCGTTGTGCTCCCCACTCTGTCTCTAGTGAATCCTCTCACCACCCCACACCCCTGGCCTACACCCCAGCTTGTATGCATAAAAATTTTTTTTTAAAAAAGATACATTTGAGGGGCAATCTTAAGTACCCTAAACCTAAAAAATGAACTATAATTATTTATATATGATAAAAATTTGACAATCATGGAAAAACTGATGATTCAATAAATAATAATGGTATAAGCTGGCTAGTGATTGAAGAAAAATTATGTGAATACCACCTCACTCTATACACCAAAATACAAACTCCAGATGAGTCAAAATTTAAACTTAAGTAATGAAGCCATAAGAGAACTAAATGACAAGAAAAATGAACTGAACCCAGTTTGGAGAAAGGCCTTTCTAGGGTCTCTGCAAACCTTAATGAAAATTAGGAAATAGTCCTTCTTGGGGTTCTTCAGAACACTTTCACAGCTTATTGACTTTGTTGGATTTACTGGATCTAGTTTACTGCCATCCACTACAAACAAATCCGTGATGTCTGTGATACAAATAGAGGCCCCTGCGGCAGCTGGTGTACAACTGCCCTGGTTTTTCTAAATATGATTTAATTTAAAAGAAAAAGGAGTTAAAAAGAGAAGTCACTGATGTGAAAGATAATTTTTATAAATGCATTTCTATATTATTTTGTAGTTTGCCTTCTCTAATATGACTATGCTTTATCTTTATATATTTTTTTCAAGTTTAAGAAAAAAGAAGAAACACTGAAGGGCTGGGGAAATATCTCAAGAAGCTAGGCCTCCTTGATGGTGCAAGGGGTTAAGTCTCAGCTCTATCAAGCTATTGCCAGCCACTACACTGGCAGCATGAGTTCAATCCCCAACCAGGGAGCTGACCCACATGGCGCAGCAGACCTCTCCTGCCTCGCCCGCTGCTCCCCTCAGCAGTGTATTTCAGCAGATCCACTTGCTGTGCTCCCCACTCTATCTTTGTTAATCCTCTCACTACCCCCATACCTCTGGCCTACACCCCAGTTCTTGCATGCATAAATAAAATAAATCTTAAAAAAAAAAAGAATGCCCAGCAGAGGGTGGGGAAGGAAGTATCTCAAGAAGCTATCTCCCACCCAACAGTCATTTTCTCACAGTCAGCAGGAGGAGTATAAAATACACAGCTATAGCCAATCCCCACACTCCCCCAGCAGAGCTTACATTAAACAGTAAAGCAGGGATGGGTGTGAAACGCTCAATGTGGATCATGGACAGAAAGTCGGGGAGGTGGCCCTCACGGGAGCCCACAAAGAACAACCTGGAAGGATAAGAAATATGTCAGCAGGATCCTGTTAGACAGCTGTGCAGCCACATTCCCAACTCAAACTAGGTTCAGCATCCCAGAAAAGAGCAGGGGGTAATCTCTCAAGAGGACCCCATGTTCTGTGTGTGGCCAGCCCAACCTACCCACCCCTTTATCCACGAGTCTCCACACTCCAACCATACCCCTTACCGTTATCTATAAATGCCCTAGCCCGCTGCTACCTTCTGACACTCCCAGCCCCACAGCTACAGAACTGACCACCACCCACAGACAATCCCACTTCTCTCACCCAGCTACCTCACCATTACCCACCTGCATCCCAATCCATCCCACAAGGGGTACTCCCATTCTGCCACCCAACAGATTTCATATTTGACACAAAGATATTTTAAAGAAGGACAGCCAGGCTTCTATTGTGCCTTCCATGTATTTCCCCTGAGATCCTGGTACATGATGCGCCAAGGTGAGCCTGGGGTTTGTGGGACAACCCAGACTTTCTCTCTGCACCAGACGAGCCCTACCAACCGGGCAAACAGCAGCAGAGAAGTAAACTGCCACCCAGAGTAACAGGCATGATCCTGGAGCACACACAGGCCTGGAGTAGAGGTCACCAGGATAGGGGTCATAAGGCAGAGCTGGAACTGGCTCACAAGACTAATAGTTTGTAGCAGGTGGAGGAGAAATGTGGTAAGGGAAACGCTGCAAGGGGTAACGTGCAGGCGAGGCAAAGGTCTCCAGTACAGAGCCAAGATAGCTGCACGGATAACAAGGAAAAGGTGACAAAGGTAACACAGGCAGAAACCATCTGCACTATATTCACATTGCTGCAGTGTCCTTCATGTGCAGTCCAGATCTTACTCCGAGTCCCCACTGACACCCCCATCTTCTTGTTAATGCCACGAGATATCTAGTATTTATTTGGGGATGATTGGCAGAGGCAGTTGGGATGTCTTGGACATAGAGAAGGAAGGGACTATGGGAAACATCATCTTCAGGGGTAGGGGGCAAGGAGTCTACATGTTGGCCTTGGTGTTTTCTGTGAAGCGACTGGCAGTCATCCTGTACCAGTGCCTGGGACACAGAAAGTGCTGACAAACTCGTGCTGGAAGGAATGGGTTCCGCGGGTGCAGCAAGTGCTGTGTAACCCACAAGGAGCCACGCCTAGACCCTGACAGAGCTGTGATTCTCCTCCACCTCTTACCAATCTGTCCTCGCCTCAACTGGAAATGTGAGCAACCAACACAAATGTACACACACACACAGTATTTCCAAGAGAGGGGATAAGGAAAAGGAAGGGCTCCTATGGGCTCACCTGGAGCCTCAGAGAACGAAACACGGGTGGTCTGTTATGGGTGAAGCAAAGACACAGTACCTTGATGAGGCGAAGATAGATGCATTGAGGCCCCCAAAGCAGGACAGGGCGACAGCAATGGGAATGGTCCAGCTGAACATGCCAAATGTCTGGTCAGCGAAAGTCTGGGGGCAGAGCACAGAAGGGGCATTCAGCTCAAGGCAGGATCCCAGAAGCCGCCTGCACCAAAGCTCTCGGGACAAGCATGGGCACGGCAGGCAGCCCGCTCTGGCCTAGATCCAGCACCTTGCCCTGCAGAGCTGGAGGGGCTGCAGAAAGAGAAATGAAGCCATTCAGTACCACAAGATGGCGAGCAAATGGGATCCCAAAAGACTCACCACAGCCACGGCATCACTCTCAAGGACATCTGAAATGCTCAGCACTGTGTAATAGGCCACGTTGGTCAGGATGTAGATGAACGTCACAATTGGCATAGAAATCCCAATGGCCAGGGGCAAATTTCTGTCAGGACAAGTGAGACAGGACTACCTAGAGCCAACCTCTCCCTGAGGTCAGAGTTCACCCAGGGATTTCTTTTTTTTTTTTTTTTTGCCTGATTTTTTTTTTAACAGTTCCCTGGCTTCTGGGTCTTTGAGGCAGGCTCCAAACCCCCTTGTGGCTTAGGGTGGGCTCCCCATCCCCAGGGTATCCCCAGCCCCAGGGTATTTTCTACTGAATGAGAAAAAGAGAGGGAAAGAGGGAAGGAGGACAGGAGGGTAGGGGGGAAAGAAAGAGAAACAGAAAGTTCACGATCACGACTTGATGCTTGCCACAGCAGAAAGAGTGGGTCCGCTGGAGGAAGACCAGTGTCCTCTAGAGACTAGGAGCCAGGCCGGGACCTGCCTTCCCAGAATAAAGTGCTGGGTCCCCAGCCTCGCTGTCAGCACCAGCATGCTGGCTGTGCTGCTGCACTGTGGGCCTCTTCTCAGGAGAAGCCCCAGGGATGCGCCAGTGTGAACAGGAGGGCAAGGAGCCAGGGGAAATCCCTCTGAGCAAAGGAGAGGGAGCAGGGAGAAGGACGAGAGGTGGAGAAGGAGGGAAGAGGAACCGTGCACCCACTATCAGCAGGAGTTCCAGTCAAGTTGGGGAGTGACAATGACGGTGTGATCGCGCCTTTACCTTTCTGGGTTTTTTATTTCTTCTGTTACAAAATTAAGGGTGTCCCAACCTGAGAAAGAGAAGAGGGCAGAGTAGAGGGCAAGAGAGAGGTGTCCCATGTCCCAGGAGGAACCCTTAAAGGCATCCTGAAAGTGCTCAGAGTGTCCTGTGTGAGGCAAAGGTAGATGGGGGATGGGGGAGAAGGAGGAAGAAGAAGGAGGAAGAGGAGGGAAGAGGGAAAGAGGCAGGGTGGGAAGGGGAAATAAAAAAAAAAAAAAGGAAGGAGAGATGGCAAAAAGGAGAAAGGAAGAGGGTCAAGGAAAGGGAAAAACAAGAGGGCAGGGGAAGAAAAAAACATAATTTAACGCCAAGACAAGAATTACCACCAGCTCCCTGCCCCTTACCACCCCACCTATTCCCTCAGAAAGCTCATATTCCTTAGGTAAAAAACAGACAATCTCAGAAAAAATAAAGGCTTTCCTGGCTGCCCTCTGTCTGATATGCTAACACCTTCTCCAAAGTTGTAATGAATTTCCATTTTCTGCACATAACGTCAGAGCAGGCCACAGTTTTTCTATTTCTTAGAAAGAACCTGTTTCACATAAAGGAGTCATTTTTGATTAACATTTAGACCTTCCTGTTGCACTAGTTCTCTTGGCCCAGGCCAGTACACAATTTGATCAAAGGGTTCCTCAGGCACAGAGAGAATTCTGTTGCTATGCTTGGTGCGGCATGGTTGCATGAGGCAGGAGATCACAGGCTACGTAGGAATTGGGACCTTATAGCTGGGTTTGGGGTAGGCCTGAGTCACCTCCACCCTTGCAGATCCAGTCCAGACAGTTGTCACTCTCCTTAGAGGAAACCAGTGACTCAAGACTTGAAAGCCAACGGACTAGCACCCAGCTGCCCTGGCAAGAGAGCTTCAGGCACACTGGAGGGTTTTAACTAGGCCCAAACTTGAAAGAAAACCTGATGTCACCCCCTGGAGAAAGCTAGACCCACCCCTCAACAAGGCAAACAGGCCAGTGTTTGCAGCAAAAGGAAAAATAAAGAGCCCTTATGGCCCAGGGTGTCAGTCATCACACACAGTGGAGGTTCCTTAAAGCACAGATCTTAGAGGGAGGATGAACTCAGTCACCCGATTTTTTTACCTCAAGGTGTTCCTGAGACTCAAGGGACATCCAGAGAGCCGGCTACACTAACTTGGCATGCAAGCACAGCGGTGCTGCCCAGCTGCCTAAGAATCACCCAGGGCATGCCTTAAAATCACACCTTTTTTGACTCCAAACCAACCAGTTTGCTCCCACGGGTCTGTGCTGGGGGAGGGGGACAGTGTGTCTCAGCTCCCCAGGTGATTATTAACACAGCCAAATTTAGAGACATAATCTAGAGAACTGAATTGTTAATTGATTGGTCAAAGACTCCTCTGAACTTCTCTAAGGGCTCAGGAGCCCCTTGTAGGCCTGTTACCCTCACTGCCAGTCTGCTCTGATACAGGAATAAAACTTCAACATTCAGGAAAGTCAGTGCCAACTTCAGAATATTTTAATATTTTGCTGAGAGCTGACTTTGGGAGGAAATACTAAGAGCAAGTTCAGATGAAAAACAAAGACTGCAAGATAACCGCTCATTTCCACACCCTTGCCCTCCCACCCCCTCAGACCTGAAACAGGAGCACCCGCTAGCCTCACTGATTATTTTTAAGCCCCTGTGCATGGTCCAAGTTTCTAGAGCTCCTAGGTCTGGCAGGCTTCTTGTAATGCTCCCAACCTCCACCCAGGGGAAGCAGCTGAGGGAAAAGGTAGACTCAGGGCCACGGCAGCCTGACCCACGAAGTCCAGGGACTCCGGGGCCACTGACATCCACAGTCTAGCGTGGGTGTAGAGAGAGCTGCGCAGTGGTGCTAACACAGTCCCAGGTCCTGCTCTGGGCCCCCAGAAGGACTCCTGGAGTCAGCCACCCTCCGCCCCGCCTTAGGCCCTTCTTACCCTGGCACAGTTTAACAAGGCCCATGACAATGATGGCAATGAGCGCCAGGACCTTGGCGTAAGTGAATATGTCCTGCACACGTGTACCCCACTTGACGTAGGCACAGTTCACAAATGTCAGCAGACCTAGGAGGAAAACCATAAAGTCACTGGCAGGCTTGAACTGAGGGCAGAGAGGCCCAACATCCCTTTATAGAGGACATCACTTCTGTCCTATCTGCTTAAGGGAAAGGGGCCAGTGGACTACCGGAACCAGAACTGGCAAATAGGGGGACGTTCCCCATCTGCCCCAGCTGAGAGCTACCCTGGAGCTTCATAGCTATTGACAAGTGTGCTTGACTCATCCATACATTCCAATCACCAGAACCACTTTTGTAAATGCTTTCACCCCCAGGAATGGTGGACTTCACCCTCTTTTCCACGCTCAGGCTCCCAAATTTCCAATCAGATGAGGCATAAGACTTCTCCACGGCTACTTAAAATAGTAGGGACAAGAGAAGCCCACAGATAAATTGAGCTGAATTTGAATGCAGGTGGCAGGTCACCTGGGAATTAGAAAAACAATGTTTTGCATGTAAATGTGTGTGGGGGTTATCTGTTAGGTGCCCACAACTTCACATACATCCTCACACTTAATTCTCACAATCCCCAAATACAGCCCTTCCTGTTCCCATCTTACTGGTAAGGGAAGTGCCGCTGAAGGAGGCAACAACCATTCCCAAGTGCATGTGGGCCCCATATCTAGCCAAACCTCCAAATCTTGGTGCGGTCCATGAAGCGAGCTCACTTGGGGGTTCCCAAGGCTTTGTCAGCAGGGCTGGCTTCATGCTCTGGCTCCTCACATACCCCAGTGAGAGCAGGGCCCGACGCTACAGGCCCCAGCCTTACCTTGCTAGACAGGGACTGCTCTGATCCCTGGAGAGGGTCAGGGGGGCAGAGGAAACCCAAATATGCAAAGGACTCCACAGTGACACCTCTAACCTCCAAAAACAGTACTTTTATGGGAACCTCAAATGTTATCACAGGATCTGTTGGGCTCATCCTCTAGGTCACTTCTACCTCCTCCTACCCATTTTCCACTCTCTCCTTCAGCCGGACTCTCCTTATTGGTGCCAGGCAAACATGCAAAAGAATGATCTTCCCGCATCCTCCCACCACAGCAAACAGCATCTCCCACTCTCAAGGTAGCTCACCCCCACTTCTGTAAACTCTTCTCCAAATATACCAGCCAGCCCCGCCCTGAGCTCTCACTGAGCTCTATCTCCCCGGATTCTCCAGCATTCCCACTTCACAGCACCGCTCAGCTTCTCAAGCTGACTAATGCCAGTCTCAGGCATTTGGGTGGTGCTTCCCTTAAGAGACCATAAATTCTCAGGGGGAAACAGAAGCACATTGTTTTTTGAAGCTCAGTGGGAAGCCAAGAGGGGAACTGATGAGCCCTTATTGGAATGAAGGTGGCAGTGACTTTCACTTAACTGCCAGTTCCCTTGGGGAAGGCCCTTGTCAGAAGGCGACTGATCCTCCACTCCAGCAGAGGGGACTGCCTAGGACCAGTCTGTGAAATAAGCAAATGTAGGGGGCAGAACAACCTCCAGGGCACTTCAAGAGCTTTCACTCAATACACTGACAGTGATGCAGGTGCTTATTAGTAAGCACTTGACTAGTGATGGGGGGAGGGGTGTGGCAATGGTCAGGGTGAGAAAAGAGGGCCAAGGAATGCAGGCTGCTGGCTGGTCTCCCCAGGACCTGCCTTGCTTATCAGAGTGCTTCCTGGTGCTAAGCCTAGATCAGCCAAGGCAGGGCCACCTGGTTAATCAGCACGGGCAATCCACAGGCCCCCGTACAACACTATAAGCATAACTGGAGGAACCTGCTGGATCCCTTCTGAGGAATTATTCCTCCTCTCCTGTCATGGCTGGTCTGCCTGGACACTGGATCCAAGGTTCGCTGAGTGGATGATCTCTCCTGACACAAAGTAGGGATACCAAGAGACGGAACCTATCTAACACTAGCAACAAACTTGGGGCCAAAGTAAAGTCAAAGCCACACAAAGTCCTTATAATAGAGAAACAAAAGCCACAAGAAAGCAGAGGAAGGAAACAGGACTTCAAAAAGAAGCAGAAGTGAGAGGCTGTGTAGCTTGTAAGAAAAAGACTCAAGGCAAAATATGTAGAAGGACCCAGGAGACAGAGATAGGAGACAAAACCAAAGACAGAGACAGAGACAGACAGAAAGGGACCAAAAGGGATAGAGAAAAGATGGACATGCACACAGAGAAAGAGACTAGCTCCCAGGAACCTGGCTGCGCTCCCCGGGCTTCCGGTCTGTAGAGCAAGATGTGGCTGCAAGATGAGGAAGAGAAGCTGACACTCCTCTGCCCCAGGTTGGCAGTCCCTGCTTCTGCCGCTACTTCCCTCCATCATGCTACATATTTGCCCCGGGGCTTGGTCCTCTCTGCACATCAGTAAATAAAGTAAATATTGCACGTGGTAGGAATTCAATGAATGCGGGCAGCCTCATGGAGAGCCCTTCCCAAAGACCAGCTGGAAGGATATCAGGTTGCCTCTGGGGAGAAGCCTGAAGCTCTGAGGGAGGAAGACGTTTTCCACTGTACATGTCCTTTTATACTTTTATTTACCACATACATATGCTTCTTTCTTAATAAAGATAAAAATGATTAACAACAGTGTGAAGCCAGGGAGCAGGCAGGGGTTGGGTAAGGGGAGTGAGACGCCTGGGGCAAGAAACTGAAGGAGATTCGTCCAGGGCCTCCCTAGAGAGGGTGCCTCCCAAATGCTGGCGCAGGTGCCTGTTGCCTCACCCTCTTCTCAGCCCCGCCAGAGAACAGAGCGCTCCCAGACAGGCTGCCAAGCAGGAACCAAGTCCCTTGACTGCTGTCCTGATTCTAATTAAGAAACAAAATTTCGCCATTTGATCTCCCCCCTCCATCCCTCCCAGAACTCCCATCCCCATAGAGCACATCACAGGCATCGACTCCATCAGAACTCACAACATGGCGAGGCCTGCAGGCCAGGAGCTCGCACAACTGCGGCCATGAAAACACCCAAGCATCCCTCTTTCCTTGTCTCATTTCCTCACACCAAAGACTCTGGGACCCATGTGAGAGTCTTCAAGGCTCTCTGGAGGCTTGATGCTGAGAAAAGAGTATTCAAACAACAAATCCAGACTCAACTCCAAAACAGAAACAAACTCCCAAAGTCTCTCTGCGGCAAAGACTGGTAGTTTTCTTCTACTATCTGTTCTTCCATTGTTCCTTAGCAATAGGGTTTTAGCTGGAGTCATAGCTGCCCAAAATAAAGTTGCCATTTCCCATTGTCTCCTGCAGGTTGGTCTGACCAGGTAACTTGGTTCTGGAAGGACATGAGCCAAGTTTCATAGAAACAGAACCTCAGGAAGTACCTGGGGGGGTGGGGAGGGCACATGCCTTTCTTTGTCCTTCCTGTCAGCTACAATGCAGACGGGACAGCAAGGGCTTGAGTTGCCAGCCTGGACCCCCGACTCAGCCACACACTAAGTATGGCAGAGTAGCAAGAGAGAAGAATCTGGTTCCTACTAAATTATGAAGTCATCCTACCAGCCCCACACTGCCTCCTTTTCCCACATGAGAGAAATAAAAGTCAGTATGTATGAGCCTTGCTGCTTTTGGCTTTCAGTTGTCTGAAACCCAAACTAATCCTGAATAATGCACGCGCAGTGAGACAGAGCTTGCGTCCCGTCCCGTGCTCCCCTGAAGAGCCGTGGCCGGGCAACCCCAGTCTGCTGGGAGTCACAGCTACTTCTCCCCACAGGCCAGTGCGGGGAAGGATCCCTTCCAATTCCTCCCACAAACAGGCGGGGTGTTACTCCGGGCATTCAAGGACAGAGGCATGCAGTCCTTCACGACAACAAAGTGGGAGAAAGAGAAAAACAACTACTAGGAGAGAAAAGTTCTACTGTTCAGTAAAAGCAAACAAACCCTCCCAAATGCAGAACCCACCATCAAGAGCTACTTCTTGGAACGGTATGAATATGTGATGGACATGCCTCTAAAAAAATTTTTTTTTCAATTACAGACTGTTTTTATTTTTATTTATTTATTTTCACTGCTGGAGATAACTTTATTTTTGCCCACCAACATCCCTTAGATCCCCTTGAAGCTTTCTCCCTCCCCCTACCTCTTAACATCAGAAGCCTCACTTTGTTTATTAAATGTATAAGCCTTTAAAAAAAAAAGCCCCCTGGATTTTTACACACACACACACACACACACACACACACACACACACACACACACACACACACACAGTAAGCCTTATTATAAAACTTTCAGTCTTATTATAAAAATTTATTATATAAATTCCAAGTGTATATGTACATATCCAGCGAAGAGTTCGCTAGGCTCTTAAAGCAACAATGGTGAACACACAACCCTCCTTAAGCCCACCACTGACAGAACAGGAAAGCTATTATCTGTCCACAGCAATAACTCACCAAAATAGGGAGGCAAATCCTTCCTCCTGAGAACCCTGCCCAAGTCAGTCCAAGACAGGAAGAGACAACAGAAAGTTACTGAGGCGGGGCCTCCATGGTGGCGCAGGGGTTAAGTTTCAGCACTATGAAGCTATCACCAGCCACTGTAGCACGAGTTCGATCCCCAGCCAGGGAGCTGACCCACATGGCGCCCATTGCTCCCCTCAGCAACATATTTCAGTAGATCTACCTGTTCTGCTGCCCACTCTGTCTATGGTGAACTCTGTCTCTGGTGAATCCTCTTCTACACACACACACCCCACCCACCTCTGGCTGCACCCCAGCTCTTATATGCATAAATAAATTAAATCTTTAAAAGAAAGTTACTGAGGCATCGTCAGCATTTCTTCACTCCAGTCTCGCCCTGGCAGTCTCCTTCCCCTTCCACCTTTTCCTTCACTGTCAGCCTTATCAGGGAATCCCTCAGGGGAGATGCTGCTGCAAGCTTCTGCTTTGCTGTCACCCTGTCAGTGCTGAATTGACTTTCATATTAAAACCTTTCCGGCAAATACTCTCCAGTGATGTGTGGAGGATACAACACAGGCAGGATCCCACAGAGATAAATGGACTGATCACACCTCAGCCAGAAACATCACCTCTGGCGTTCAAATCAAGTACTCTAAAAGTGCTGACTACCTGGCCTACACAGAATATTCTCGGTCACCTGGCCAGGGATCAAACTCATGCTACAGTGGCTCTGGATAGCTTCACAGTGCTGCGCTTAACCCGTTGCACTACCAGGGAGGCCCAAGTAAAGTAATTTTAATTTTCTTTTTTTCTATTTTGCAAATTGTAAAACCTTTTAAAAATATGATTGACATTAATTTCAGGTGTCTGTATACCTTTTAATTAAAAACATACACACACTGCTTTTAAAAAATGTTTCTTTTCAAGGACATTTCAGGAAAAGGAAAAACCCATGAGGCACTAAGTTTACAGCAATATAAAGTTATATGCAAAGTATGATGCCAATTCTGTAAGAGAAAGAAATGAAGACAAAATTGAACTATTAGAAGTGTTCATCTCTTGGTGGTAGATATGGGTGATTTGAGGCTCAGCTAATTTTCTCCTTAATGAACATGTTTTATAGTCAGAAAATTATTAGTGTTCAGTCAGACCAGAGTTTCCCTGGCCAAATCCTATCAGACACAAAGCAGAGTACCCACCTTCCCCTGTCCCAGGGGTATCCCTTTTTTTTTTTAAAGATTTATTTATTGATGCATACAAGCTGGGGTACAGGCCAGAGGCGTGGGGCGGCAAGAGGGTTCACCAGAGACAGAGTGGGGAGCAGCACAGGCAGATCGACCAAAATACACTGCTGAGGGGAGTAGCCGGCGAGGCAGGAGAGGTCTGCCTAGCCATGTGGGAATCTCCCTGGCCGGGTGTCAAACTAGCATCACTGCTGCACAGCTCCACAGCGCAGCCTAACCGCTGTACCAGCAGGGAGGCCCCCAGGGGTATCCCTTAACAGTGGTCTCTTAACAGATTCCTTAGAGTCAGGGAGAGAGGTGCACCGTACAGTCTCCTTACTGCTAACTCCAAGGTACACTCAGTCTATTTTTAACGCTGTGGATAAACTCCACACACTGCCAAAGCCTCTGCAAGCAGAGTTATGGAAAGAACGGAGTATAATTAAGTGCCTCTGGCAGCACGGTGCTACGGAACACAGGGAATTCTGGGCTGCCTCTCGGCTAACACACTAGCTCTACAAGATGGGGGAAATTTACAGCAAGCTTCTCTCCCTTTCAGTGATTTCACACAGAATCCCTCCTAACCACGTCATAAGAGTGGTTATAGGGAAATAAAGAGGGATCCACCAAGATCTCTCAGGTTTTGTTCTCAGAAACCCAAACATGGGCCTCCCTGGTGAGTGCTACGCTGTGGAGCTGTTGGCAGCTCGCAATACGAGTTCGATGCCCCGGCAGGGGAGAGTCCCACATGGTGCGGCAGACCTCTCCTGCCTCACCCGCTGCTCCCCTCAGCAGTGTATTTCTGACCTGCCTGTTCTGCTCCCCACTCTGTCTCTGGTGAACCCTCTTGCCGCCCCACGCCTCTGGCCTGTCCCCCAGCTTGTATGTATAAATAAATAAATCTTTTAAAAAAAAAAAAAAAGAAACCCAAACATGGGGGTGAAACCACCTATCCCTCGCTGGCCGCCGCAGAGCTTGTTTACAAAGTTAGTGTAAAGAAATCTGAAACATCAATGGGAAAAAGTCATTTTTGGTGTGGTGCCTGCTGCTTAGAAGAGCAGAAGATAACAGCAGCAGGAAGGCGGTCTGGTGGGTCTGAGGGATAGTGCCTTGAGAACCGCCTCCTGCCCCCAGTCTAGAGAACGTTATTTCTTCACTGATGCCTTTAAACTGGTTTAAGATAGAAAAGCTGGAAAGCAAAAGAACTTTTCTCTTTTTGAGCAGCAGGATAAAGGCCTCAGCACTGATAGTTTTTTCTGGGTTAAATTATAGCAAGTAAAAAGAAAGAGAATAACAGTATAAAATTAAACACAAAGGGAAAAATTGTAACTAGTGATGTTGACTCTAATAAAAAAATCTCACAAGATAAATACAAGACATGCACCAGTTTGTCATACAAACTGGGAAAAAGAACCCAGGGACAGCCAGGAGTTGAAGGAATGTGAGGCTAAAAACAGATCAGACTTCTCTCATCCCTACACTCTTATTTATCTCTCAGGATCAAATGACTTTGGTGATAATACCTCTTCAAAGGTAAGATGCCTCTCTGCCCGCCAAAAAGCAAAATATACCAATCAAACATAAGGTACCATTAGACATTATTAAAGTAGCCCCCACCCCCACACATTCTCCCTATGAAGCCCCAGACTTACATATGCAAGCAGCAGCAAGGAGCCGGCAGGCCAGGTACGGGGGCTCACAGGTGGGGAAGGAGGGCTGGATGGTGTAGTTGGCAAAGGTGATGGCGATGATGGCCTGACTGGTGGGCTCAACGATAAGCAGTGAGGACCACAGACGGATGAAGGCAATGAAGCCACCAAAGGCCTCTAGGATATAAGCGTAGCTGGCCCCAGACTTGGTGATGGTAGTCCCGAGCTCTGCATAGCAAAGGGCACCCACAACAGAGAAAACCCCGCCAATGACCCAAATGACCAGCGACAAGCCATAGGAGGCAGTGTGTACCAGCACACCCTTGGGTGAGACGAAGATTCCTGAACCAATCATGTTGCCCACCACCAGGCTAACTCCATTCAGCAGAGAGATCTCCTTCTTCAGCTGCATAGTTTCTGTGGTTGCTTTAGATGGTATGCTGACATCTTCTTCCTCCCTGGACTGGCTGGTCTCAGGAATGAGATGGTAGATGGGAGTGGGGCGCTCCAACTCCCTGGCTTCCATAGTTAACTTTTCCTTCACACCTGTGTTTACTGTGGCCTGGCAAAGAACAGAAATATGTCAGTCTCTGGAAGGCACTGATGAAGCTTTCCTTGACTTAGATGCCCCAAGCAGGCAGGTTTCTTTGTCCACGTCTTGTATAGGGACAAGCCTCCCACAAGGAGCTAAAAACAATGAGCCGCAGGAAACAGAGAAAGGGAGGCAGGCAGAGGTCTATTGCTTCCAAGAAAGGCACCATGAGCGCTCAGACACTATATGACAGCAACTCCAAAAACAGGGGCCTGGCTTAAGCAGGCTGGCATTGGGTTTATCCAAAGCATGGGTTCTTCCTGAGGTGTAAGTTTTGTTTTACCAGTTCAAACAGCTACAGACCTACCCTGCAGAGAAGACCAGAGTCTCAGCACCAGGTCCAAAGCCCTCGCCAGCCTGAGAGGCCTCTCACAACCCATACGTAGGCAATCCTTCCCCCTCACCTCCCCCAGACATAAACAGGAACTTCTACAGGGTCCAACCACATGTAGAGAGACCTGTAGCTACTCTCAGACTGACAAAGAACATGGTGGGAAGGAAGATGCTCAGACAGAGGAATATCATTATTGGAAAGAATGGACCAAAAAGAGAGGACCTTCATGAAAATAAGCAACTACATGTCGCTGTGTCCGTGATACCCACCTACTTCCGACATTACTGCTTGCCCATTCAATAAGTTTCTTGTTCCAAAGTACACAGAAGCAAGGGATAACACAGTAACAGTACCCTAACCTGGGGCTCATTTGCTTTATTGCTTTCCTCCTTAGCATGTTCCTCACTACCATCTGAGGTTGGAAAGAGAATCTCCCAGAACAGAAACCAGGTGTCTTGATACCCAGTTAAAACTATTAAAACTTCTCTTATCCACAGATCTGACATCAGAAGGTGTCCTGTAAGGAAAGGACATCCAGGCCTCCCTGGTGGCGCAGCGGTTAAGCCTGTGCTGTGGAGCTGTCAGCAGCGGCGACGTGAGTTCAGCAGCTACGTGAGTTCGACACCCGGCCAGGGAGATTCCCACATGGCATGGCAGACCTCTCCTGCCGCCGCTGCTCCCCCCAGCAGTGTATTTCCATCTATCTGCCTGTTTTGCTCCCCACTCTGTCTCTGGTGAACCCTCTTACCACCCCACACCTCTGGCCTGTACCCCGGCTTGTAGGCATAAATAAATAAATCTTAAAAAAAAAAATAAGGAAACGACACCCATACCCACTACTACCTCTGGACGAGAGTTGAGCCAATCCAGAAACCTCAGAGGAGCTGGATTCCACATCAACCTACCTATGAAGGGCCCAGAGTCTGTCAAAGGAAGACAAGCACCTTCTGACCGTGCACTCAGCAGGACCGTCTCCCTCCCTCAATTCCTGTGCCTTAGGAATCAGGAATTTACATCCCCACTCCTGCCTAATCTTTTGTTTTTGTTTTTAATTTTGTTTTTAATTTTCATATTTATTTTTTTAACACTGTGAGTCATCTTTCTATAGTTATTGTTCCCCTTAGGTGCGGCCCTCCCACCAATAATCCACCCACGTACCACATCCCCTCCATGTCCCCCTCCCCTGCTCCAGTCACCCCACTCTTCCCTTGCTGCAAGCTGTAGATGGATGGTCGGTCCACAGGCTTTGTCTCTTTCCTGGAACCTTGTCCTTTTCCTGGGGGAGGGCCTGCGCTCCTAGACCACAGCAGACAGGTTGCTCAGATCTCCAGGAGCAACTGTGACCTGCCTCATCTTTTGAAGGAAGCAATCTGATAGGCCATTTGATTCCCACCCAGGAGTCAGTCCTTTAAGGTCACAGAGAGAAATTCCAGGGGTAAGAATGGGACCAGCATATCGTCTTCCGAGAAGCCTCTCATCCACTTAACAGAAGTAGATGTGCCAGAATCTTGCATCATGGAGCCCAGGACACGGGGACCACAGACACTCAGGTGTGAGAGTTCTCAGGGTAAAGCCCTATCTACGGGCCTCCCTGGTGGCGCAGTGAGTTAAGCGCGCGCTGTGGAGCAGTTGGCAGCTGTGGCGGAGGGAGTTCCATGTCCGGCCGGGGAGCTTCCCACATGGCTCAGCAGACCTCTCCTGCCTCGCCCGCTGCTCCCCTCAGAAGTGTGTTTCAGTCAATCTGCCTGTTCTGCTCCCCACTCTGTCTCTGGTGAACCTTCTCACTATCCCACACCTCTGGCCTGCTCCCCAGCTTGTATGCATAAATAAATAAATCTGTAAAAAAATGCTATCCACACAGAATTCCTGCCTTACCTGTTCCAGTCTTCTTCCAGAGTCTGGACTTGAGCCCAACTGAAAAATGCTCCTCTGGGGTACTAGTAAGTGTTCCCCCAGCCCCAGCAATGTGGAACTAGTCAACCCCTGCTCAAATGAGGTCTGGCTCTGAGGCAGCAACGCTTCTCCTTTCACTTTTGGCACCACGCCACGTAAGTTTCCCTATGAGGCACACAGGAACATATTTGCTTTCACGTGTCTGTCAGGTGAGCCCAGGCATCCAGGAAAACAAAACCAGGAAAGAGGCAAGGAGCCCATATTCTCACCAAGATACAGGTGCAGAGGTTGCCTTTCCCACAGAACTCGACACATGCAAGCAGAGAAATCTGGCCCCAGAGTTCACTCCAGTCTCCCCCTGTTCCATCAGTTCGTACCTGGGACAACTAGGTATTCTTTTTGGACTTCTGATACCAGATGTGTGGGTTTTCTAAACATCAAGCAATGCTGTGACACCAGCTGGATGTTCTGTAATTTAACTCAATTCCGACACTACTCACCTGGAATGAGCACCAGATCCCACGGGTTAAGGGCTCAGGCCTATAAAACGGCGCCCTCCCCCATTTCAGACAACCTGACAAACCCAGACTGTTACCTGTGCTTCTGACCAACTGGTTATAAGTCAGGTTCCTACTTGACCATCCTTGGCTCACTGAATTCAGGAAAACAGTTTACTCACTAGATAAACATTTTATTATAAAAGCTACAATTCAAGTACAGCAAGATGAGAGAGATGCATTGGTATGTGGGAGCAGCATGAAGTCCCCATGCGGGACTCTCCCAGTACCTCCACATGTTCACTAACCCAGAAACTCTCCAAACCCCATCTTTTGGGATTTTTATGGAGGCTTCATTTACAAAGGCAGGGCTGATTAGGTCACTGGCCTCTGGTGATGGATTCAGTTTCAAGTCTCTCTCCTCCCCAAAGTTTGGGACTGGACTGAAAGTTTCAACCCTCTAATTACAGGATGAGTCTCCCGGCAATCAGTCCCCATCCTTAGAGATTTAGATGCTCCAAAATTTACCTCATTATCATAAATTCATGTGTGGTTGAAAGGAGCTTATTATATAAATAATGAAAGACATACATTTCTCCTTTATGCTCTGGAGCTATTTCAGGAACTGGTAACAAAACTAAATATTTTAACAAAAGATGCCCCTATGGATCTTATATAGGAAATTACAGGCACTGTGTGCCAGAAACAGTGGACAAAGACCAAACATATATTTAACTACAATATTACAGAAAGGGAAATAGACAGGTAAGCTCATTTCATAGGATTCATTTCACTGGAAAATAAAAGGAGTATTAAAAAGGAATTTCCCTGACTTTGAACTTCAATTTAGGATGTAGAAAGCTAGGGAAAGCATCACTCCTATTCCAATGACAAGAAAGATTCCAATAACCTGCAAAACTGTAACTTTTCCTGAAGCCACTAGAGAGCTGAAGTTACCAGACTGGACTAAATTTTCAGGAAAAACAAGCACCTCCGCGGTGAGAGGCAAGCTCTGGCTCACTGGCAGCAGAGGGAGAACGAAGAATTCAGAGCAAATTTTTTTTTAAAGATTTATTTATTTATACATACAAACTGGGATACAGGCCAGAGGCGTGGGGCGGCGAGAGGGTTCACCAGAGACAGAGTAGGGAGCAGAACAGGCAGATCAGAAATACACTGCTGAGGGGAGCAGCGGGCGAGGCAGGAGAGGTCTGCCGCACCATGTGGGATTCTCCCTGGCTGGGTGTCGAACTCGCATCGCGTGCTGTCGACAGCTCCACAGCCCAGCGCTTAACTGCTGCGCCACCAGGGAGGCCCCAGAGCAAATTTTAATGAACTACTAAAGGTCAAGTGTGGGTTAGCAAGAGACACAGACACTCAGAGGTCTTCCTCCACAGCCCTCAGTGGGTGCACTAAGAAATACCAA
Source organism: Scalopus aquaticus (assembly GCA_004024925.1). Lineage (NCBI taxonomy): Eukaryota > Metazoa > Chordata > Mammalia > Eulipotyphla > Talpidae > Scalopus > Scalopus aquaticus. The sequence continues at coordinate 229,076 of PVIJ01000357.1, forward strand.
GCAAGAAAACAGGGGTGCCTGCTGGGAGGAGGAGAGCAGTGACTGCCCTGGGAAAAAGACAAAGGTCCACCTGGTCCTTTTCTACAATACACATCTTAAATCCTGGTAAAAGATGGAAAACTGTCACTCCCAAAGCAGCTGGGGCAGGACAAAAGAAAAATATGATAACTCTCTGTGCCTGCAGGAAGTGCAAATTCTGATCTAGACCATTATAGATCTTATGGGTTATAGTTACTTTACCTCTGGGGGTGAGATCACCTAGAAACATTCATCCACATATCTACATACACACACTCCAGAGACAGGCAAACAGGGCCTACCTCAGAGTAAGACTGAACAAAACAAGAGAGAACTCCTCTGCTCCCCACAAGGCAACAAGACTGGCAGACTGTGCGCTGAGCCACAGGTGCACAAAGAAGAACTAAAGCTGACGGTGGAGCTTAAAGATTAAGAAAAACTACTCTCCATTAAACCAACCCTAAGCGAAAGGAAATACCCAAGGAATCTGAAGCCACTGGTTACCTGAGGTAACCATAGCAACCACAAACCCAAGCCCAGTCTCCTGACTCAAACTCCCATACTAACAGCCTAGCAAAAATAGAGGCTACACTTTACCCGGAATAAATATGATGTACTTCGGTCTCCACTGCTCTGTACACGATGTCTGACAATCAGTAATAAATCTCAAGCAACACAAAAGAGCAACAAAAACAACCCTCAATCAGAAGTCAAAACAATCAATAGGGGCCTTCCTGGTGGCCTAGGGGTGAAGTCTCAGCACTACCACTGCGATGGCAGGACATCAGTGGTGAAATAGCCAGGGATCGATCCCTAGCCAGGGAGCTAGCCCACATGGCACAGCAGACCTCTCCTGTTTCATCCACTGGCAATGTATTTCTTTCTCTTTCTAAGATTTATTTTTATTTATCTATGCATACAAGAACTGATGTGTAGGTCAGAGGTGCAGGGACACAACACAGCTTTCTAACAGGCTTTCATGCTATCTTCTAAGATCCTGCAGCAGATAATGAAGGAATTTACCAAACTCTTACAGTTTCCTCATGAAAATTCAAACATGAAGTTGCCATATGCAGTTTTCAAGGTGGGGGTGGGGTGGGGAAACATATCTTCCAAAGTTCATTTACAAAGAATATTTTACAAGCTGAATTTTAAAACTTTTTTTCTGGATTTAAAAACTCTCTTAATACTTGATGACTAGGGAAGGGAAAATGCTGCTGAAAAATATACCAAAATCTCAACAGGAAACACAGTATTCTTTTCAATACACAGTATTCTTTTCAATACTTCTCTGAGTTTTGTAAGTTTTCCAGTGAGTATGCATTCATTTTTTAAATACACATACTTACTGTGCTTATTTTTTTTATTAAATAATTAAAATTCTGTGGCTTTTTATGTTTGTTTGTTCGTTTTACCTAAACACCAGAAAACTCATGGTCAGATTCAGTTCCCAGTCACAGTGAATAGATGCCCTCTCCTTTCACTAGTACTTGATATCCAGTCTTTTCCAAGACTCTGGTTTTCGATTTCTTTTTAACAACCCCACTGCAAGTATCTTTCGCTTTAAGACACCATTGTTACTCTTTTGAAAGAAATGTAATGTAATAAATATATAATTTCCTCATATAATAAATTCTAGTGTCACTTAATTATGTGTGAGCCATTCTTTTTAGTACATTTTTCACAGTTAACAAATAACTAAAATTCCTTAGAAATCATACAGATCCAAGGAAACCCACAGATAACAGAGCAGTAATATTCACCTGTGAGGAAACATTCACACTTCCATAAGCTGCCTCATCATAAGTGGTCAGGTACAGGGAAGAAATTGAAGTCTCTGCAGCAAAGTCTAATTCCACATATCTGTCTTGGTCATTTAACCTCTGCAACAAAGAATAAGAGGTAAGTTATTAAAAAAAATAAATAAAAGAATCTTGTAAGCAGTAGGACAATATTTTCCTTTGTACATGCCCAGCAGGGGCAGCAATCAATTACAGAGAAGTTCCACCACACCCACACTGAGTGTAATGAAGCAACCAGCCCAAACACTTGTCAAGGGAACTAAGCTGGTCATCTCAAATCACGCCTGTCTAGACAGCTGCTGTTCCCTGAGCCCCAGGTCCCATGAATTTTTGTCACTTTTGTAGAAAAGATGTACATCCTGGAGACTGCAGTAGGAAGCACAGAGGACAGAGTCAGTAAATTTCCTGTGAGAAGTGCCAGGGAGATCAGCAATATAACTGGTATTTACTTTTGGTCTGCAATAAAAAATATGTCCACAGCCAGACAGAAGGAAGACGAGAGGAGAAAATATGGCTGATGGTTTTCCACCTATTAATCAGGCGAGGAAAATCAACTTTACAAACTTGAAGGAGACATCTAAGACCTAAGTTGGGAAGCAAAAGTGATTAGCACATGCACAAAGGACGGCAGTTTTCTAAAGGGCCTCAGCGCAAAGCAAAGAGGCAAAAAGATCTCAGGAAGCACTCACAGGTTTACAAAAGTCTGTTCCTCCCAGATTTTCCAATCAGGGAGCAGCTTTGAGAGATAAGCACCAGATGGGTGAGCATTTTGCTACCACAGTGCTAGATGGTGCTAGATTGCCTGCTGGGTGCACGCTCCCCACCATCAAGGGCAGAGACAGAATTCTTTTTAACTGTGTCACCAAACACACAGCCCAGTGCACTCAAGAGGTACTCAAAAACATCTGTTACATTAAATATGGATTCCTATTTATACCAACCATTACACAACCCAGTGACCAGGCTATCTGCTTAGTGCTTAGTGAAGAATTTTCAGAATGTTCCATTTACCACACGAGGGGATCCCACACAGTGACAAGATCCATCACAGCAGCACACTATTCCCCAGCACTAGACAGTCCCTCAGGCTCCCCAAGGCGCTGTGTCCCTTCTCAGGGCCTGGGAGTCCTGCGCTCTGGGTCTCACATCCAGCTGCTCCCACAGGCACAGGTTCGCCGTCTGGCCACCAGACTCACCCTCCAGTGCCAATCACAGCCCTTCACAACCAGGGGCACACTGGGCCACTCTCGGCACGGCCTCGCTCACGCGCACCACCTCTCACACTCAAAACACCTCCGGATATTAACCTCGCGGCTCACCGTCTCCCGCCCGGTCTCACGCGGCGTGAGTCACCCTCACTTCCAGACACGCGGGTCGCCCTCACCCTCAGCCTCGGGGGCTCTCCCACCCCAAATCTCCTAGTCCAGGGCGTCTGTCTGTCGCTCACGTGAAGTCTTCCCCACACGCCCAGGGGTACCCCCACTCCTGGGCTCACCCTCCCGCTCCAGGTCCCTCCGACACACACAGCGCCCGGGGCCCCTCTCGCTCGCGGCGTCTCCCTCGTGCCTGCCCCGCCCGCGCCGCGCCTGTTCCCGGGCGGCATCTCCTGCGCGGCGGCCGCGCCGAGAGCAGGGCCCCCGGGACGCCTTCCGGCCAGCCCGGCCGCCCGGCTCCCCCACCCGGCCCGTTACCTCGCGGCTGCCGGGCGCCTCCGGGATGCTCCGTCGTGCCGCAGCCTCGGCCGCCGCTCAGGCTCCGCCCCCGCCACGTCACCGCCGCCGGATCGCGACAGCGCGCGCCGCGCGGGGACAAGGTGCCCGGCTCCCCTCTCCGCGGCCTGGCCCCCACGCTCGCCCCGCGCTCACAGCCTCCGCGCATTCGTGTCTGCCGGTCCCGGCCGGCCACAAAGGGGGCTCAGCCGCGACCGGAGGGCACTGGGGGCCTCCCAGGAACTCCATACTGGGATGATCCCGCGGGATGGAGCGGGGCGGGGGGGATGGGGGGCTCCAAATGGCCCCCACGCCCACTTCCTAGGTGGCTCCTGGGCTGGGGCCCCTTACCTGCTGGAACCACACAGCTGTAAGGAGCCTTCACACCCCGCTCACCACTCATCCTCCTAGGGCTCCAGGAAGACAACCAGAACTTGGCCTCCTCCACCTACAGTTCGGACCACCACACATCCATGAGCACCCCCACAGACACCCGGACGCTGCCGGGATGCCTAGTCCAACCCCGGGCCTCAGACACAAGGCATTCAGTCTTTATCTTGCCTGACCCTGCCCACACCTCTTATGGGGGAGCTGCACCCTTCTGTCCTCTTCCTCTCCCTCTAGTTGCACCTCCTCATCTCCTTCAAGGACTCCTTTCCTCTGGTGGTGCTGGACCCCAGTGTAGGGCCTCCTGACCTTATGGGTGGCTGAGCCTTCCTCTTAGCTTTCTGTCCACACATCAAGCCACCTCCATGGAGTCATTTCTTACAGACACACGTTCACAACTATACCTTTCAGTTTTACGTTGGCCACACAAAAACTCCCGCTGCTTGTCATCCAGTGACCCAACCAGAGATGCGCGAAACTCTGCATCCTTTGTTCATCTTCCTCCCAACATGCATCTCATGGTTTTCTTCTCTCCAGCCATGGTAGCCTCCCAATTCCTATCCTGCTCCCACAGGGCAGGGGGTGCTCCTAAAATACAAACTGAAACAACTTTGACTTTGTATCTGAAAGGGTTTTCATCTTACTCCCCAGAGTGCTAAGATGATCCTGAAAGAGTCCTCACTGGTGCAGCCCACTCTGTGCTCTCTGCTCAGAACTTCTTCCCTAAACGTGACCGAGTACATGTATCTGGAGTCATTAGCATCTGCCCCTTTGCTCCCTGGATCAGTTGCTCCTGTCTCCCTGGTTGATGGCTCTGGACTCGATGGCAGCCACTCGTCCTTCCAACAGCCACACATATAATTTGCCAGTGCCCAGATCTCTGGCTTCATGGTGTCATGACCTGTAACAGCATCCCGCAAGCTGAAAGCCCACTGTACACCAAGCACTGGATCACATGCCCTCCAACACCAGTTGGTCCCCAGGCCCACCCTGCAGGGTTCATTTATTCATCCCCATTCTTCAGATGAGGAAACTGAAGCTCAGGGAGGTCAGACTTCCCAGGCTTCTTGACTGGAGATGGCAGAGGTCAGATTTGAACTCCGGTGTGCCGATCCTGAGGCCTGCTTTGACTCTTCCCTTTGCAGATGTGAAGCCCAGGGTGGCAGTGGGGCTGAGCGTGAGGCCACAATGGATGGCAACGGTAGATGGGTGTCAGGGTAGACCTGGGGGGCAGGCTGGGTAGGGCCTGTGTGTGTTCTCTTTCATGATGCTATCCTGTTTCACGCAGGCCAGGGGTGCAGCCAGACCTGTGTAGTCAGCCATAGGCATCCTCACCGCACCAGCACACCCCATTTCCACATTTGGTCAGTAACTGATGCAGTATAAGGGTTCAGCACGCCCTCTAGTGGCTCAGCTCTATGGAACCCTGAAGCCTAGGCTCTCAGAGCTCTATGAAAGCAGGAATTGGGGATCCTGTTCCCCTTCCCTCCCCTCCCACCCTGGCTCTGGACTCCAGCATTCAAGCCTGGTTTCCACCCCTATGCCTGTTACCCAGTCTCAGATTCTGTCTCTTTGCCCATGTCCACTTGGCCTCAGTCTCTCAGTCCCTGTCTCTGCCCATCCTGGTCTATGTCCTTACCAGTCTCAGCCTAGTCTCTTCCTCCCTCGATCTCATGCTTTCTCCAAAGAAGGAGAGATGGTGGGCAGATGAGCTGAAGAAGTAAAACAGAGGGGCAGTGTCTTTAAAAGGAACTGAAGAACTGCAGTTTCAAACGAAAGCGCCTGTAAGCTGAGAGGACAGGAAACTGGGAAGAGTGCAGCCAGGGGAGCGTGCAGGATTGTCACTGGCACCTGGACAGCACAGCAGCGGGAGCAGGGGCAGAAGCCACATGCCAACAGGAATGTTTCAGGATCTGGCTCTTAGTCCCAGGAGAACTAGATTCCAGGAGAGGCAGGCAGCATGATGAAGCCCAAAGAGGTATATAGGAGTCAAGCTTTGGTGCTAAGCTGTCAAGACCCCAGGAAAGGGCTAGCCCCTTACTGCCGGTCTCTCTACCCCCTCACCCCTCCACTATCCTCCTCCTCTCATGCTCAGAGCAGTCTAGGCCAGGGCACTTTACAGCATCCAGAATACTTTTATTGCCAGAATTGAGGTACAGCCTGCTCAGAGCCCCAGGCAGGGCCCGCCACTCAGGAAAAAAGTGACAAATGCTGGGTAGGTGTGCAACAGAGGAAATCCAGCTCCCTAGTAACCTGTGGGAGAGCAGCACAGTCCAGTCTGAATGCGGCTTCAGATCCATGTCTCATCCATAGCCATGGTACCCTGCCACCAAAGCAGACCTAGGTTCTTCATCCCTGCTGTGACAGGGAGCGCTGTCGTACCTCTGGGGCAGAAAACCCACAGGGGGGCCTCAAGGCACCTGGCTCTCTCAGAGGCCAACTCAAGTTTCTGGGTTAGTCCCTGAAAATCAGACACCACTCAGCGGCCTGGTGGGGTAGGTGCGGGGTCGGGGGGAGGGGAGGAGCATGAGCCCCGTCTCCTCTCCAGCCCTGTGCCAGCCCACTGGGTGCTAGAGAGACCCTACAGCAGGGTGGTAATGCAGTGGCTATCCTTGAACCACAGTCCCTGGGCAAAGGGAGCCAGCATCAATACTGTGGCCAAGAGCACACCAAGGGGATCAGGGTTCTGGGTACACATTCCCCAGAATTGGGTACACACTAGACAGCTATCTGCTGTCTAGTCCTGAGCTAGGTGGCTCTTGGAGGTGAGGGAGGTAGGAGTGAATGCCCCAGGGCTTGGGTACCATGAAGAGCCCCAGGACCTACCCCTGCCGGCAGGGGCAATCAGACTGCCCCCAAGAAGCCAGTGAGGTGGTCAGGCAGCTGGGTCGCAAGGCAACCAGCAGCTCCAGCCACCCACAGCCAGCAGCAGGCCTACATGTGGCCATTGTGTGGGGAGGGTCACTGAGGGCCAGGAGTCCATCCTGGGACCGCTGGGAACAGGGACCAGAGCTCAGTAACATTTCTCACAGGAAGGCTGAGGCCAGGGCCCAGTGGGCAACTGTGAAAAGGCCACGGGGTAGGAACTGGGGCCAGGAGCCAGCCAATCCCCCCTCGGAGATGGTCTTGAGGTCACAACAATTCTACCATCTGCCACATTCTTTCCATCAAGGATCACTTGAGTGGGTCTGGACTATTGTTTCTTTCCTCATTCCCACAAAGGAAGGGTCAGAAACAGCACTTACTACGGCAGGCATTTCACAACCCAAGACCCAGAGGTCGGTCATGGACTGCTGACCTCGTGGGCCATGGCCACTCTGAGGCCAGGAGAAACAGCTGTGGGCAAGCCACCCAGCAGCCCCACCTGGCATGGGGTCAGGGCTCAAGGAGCACACGTTTCAGATAGGCCAGGGTGGTGGCGTTGGCCAGCATCTCGATGTGCTCGCTGCCCGGCAGCTCCTGCATGGACACTTGGTGCTCCTGGAGGCCTCGCCAGGCCTGGCAATGCAGGGCACTCTGCAGATTCACCGTGCCATCGCCGTCACCAAAGTAGATTTTAGGGTCGCGGTCAGGGAAGCTCTCATAGTAGAAGGAGTCCGGCGTGGGGACCCCAACGCCATAGAGGCAGTGCAGAGGCACCCCGGGTGGCACCATGGCTTCAACTAGCCCTTCTGTGTCCTGCCGCATGAGCCAGCCCTCTTTGAAGCCAATGTCCTGGAAGAACTGGCTATAGTCTCGCAGCGTGTAGTTGGCCGTGGGCGTGCGCACGAACACCTTCTCAGGTGGCCAGGAATAGTTGTAGGGCAGCAGCCAGCTGGTGGAGACGGCCGACCGCTGCTGCTCCCGGATCTTCAGGGGCCTGATGACCGGGATCCGGTTGTTGTCTCCTGCAGGGAGAGGGCTTGTTCAGTGCAGCTCAGGCATGCCAGCTGGCCGGGCAGCACATGCACCAGCAGGTCTCCTGCCCTACCCCAGCAGTGGTCCAGTTGGCGCTCCAGCCTCTGGACCAACATCATGACTCCCGACCCCACAGAGGCTTTTATTGCTTTCCTTTATTTCTTGCTATAAAACACACAAGCAAGACTTCTTCCTTCCTTTGGCATTTCCTTACCCGACAGTGATTTATTATGCAAACAGTCCCCTCTTAAGAGTACTAGCAGTTGTTTGTGGGCACTGACCTTGTGAGAAGTGCTATCAGCAAGCTGAAACCCAGAAGAATGTGCCTCTTTCTCTTTGACTCCAGCAAGCTATGTAAACATTTTTATTTTTCTGGTTCATCCCTGCAGCCAGCCAGTCCTGGTCTCATCTTACTCACCTGCCTCTCGCTGACCTGGAGAGCCGGGGCTGCAGGAGGCCCAGCAGGAAGAGAGGCTAAGACACAGTGAGAGACCTCCCACAGAAGCACCAACGCCCACCAGCGGGGAGACCTCCAAGGCGGAGCTGGACCTCGGGAACAGGGGCCTCTGACCTGACCATGACCCATGACCCCACTGCTCTGACTGACCCCAGCTTGGCCTGATGGGACCTGGCTCTAAACTCCTAAAGAGGGCTTCCCTGGTGGTTCAATGGGTTAAATGCAGCACTATGAAACTATCCAGAGCCACTGCACCATGAGTTTGATGCCCGGCCAGGGAGATTCCCACATGGTGTGGCAGACCTCTCCTCCTCGCCTGCTGCTCCCCTCAGCAGTGTACTTCAGTTGATCTGCCTGTTCTGCTCCCCGCTCTGTCTCTGGTGAATCCTCTCACCGCCCCCATACCTCTGGCCTACACCCCAGCTTGTATGCATAAACAAATAAATCTTTAAAAAAAATTTAAAAATTAAAAAAAAACTCCCAAGGAAAGGAAGCTGTAGCTAGCGTCCCACACCTCCATACTCTCCCCCTGCTTCCGGCCTGCCAGGACAGCTTTCAGCGGCTGAAAGAGAAGTATTGTAAGGCCAGCACCCAGACCCATCATGGGTACCAGTCTCATATGCAGAGGTGCCCATGTCCATCCCTTCAGGCCTGGGGACGCAGCTGTGAAGGGTCCACCCTATCTGGACATCTGTGGCCTGGGCTCACTGTCAAGTAAATCCAGGGTCACTGCTGGGAAAGGCACAGGTCTGACCCAATCACAATGATCAGCTGACCCACAAGCAGGTCAGGCAGTGCCAATGAATTGAAGAAGATTCACCAGAGCCCTGGCTCATGGTTACCAAAGTGAGGGGCTGTGGGGCTCACACCCAGTCCTAGCAGAGGGAGGGAAGTACCACAGCTGCAGCTGACAGGTTCTGACAGCATGGCAAGGCAGGTGGACTGGGGGAACCAGGAAGAGGTGGCTTTCCCAACTGCCAGTAAGCAGGCCCAGCCAGATCTGCACCTGCTTCCTCCCTGTGTTGCACACGGAGGCGCCCCATGGCCCACAGATAGAGGTGCCAACTCATAAACAGATAACTGCAGTTCAATCTTTCTGCTCGGGGCAAAGGCGGGGGATGAAGCGGTGGGGATGGTGGCAAAAGAGAAGGAAAAGGATCTCCCAAAGAACTCCATTCAAACCAATTTAGGCCAGCCAGGCCTGAGAGTGTGTGTGAGTGCGTGTGTGTACATGTCTGCACAAGCAAGTACCTGTATGGCTAACAGTCGTGTCACACCACATACACGCTGTAAGAAAATCACACGGATAACAAGGGTCATCAACACTAGACAAGTGAAATTAGGGAAGAGTGTTCCCCTGGATTTTCTCCTTTAGAAAAAGAGTTGTTTGGAAAAGAATATCACTTGGGAAAATGAAGGGTACTGACCCAAGAAGAGCCGTGACGATGGCCAGGAGGACACTGGAGAAAGAGAGAGACTGCCATCCCCAATAGCCCCCATGCTGAGCCAGGCAGGGTCTTACCTGAGGCCAGGACTCGCAGGGTCTTGGCTACGCCACCCCAGGGCGCACCCAATGACACGAAGGCGCGGATATACTTGTCCTTCCAGGCCTGGGGCTGCCGCTGCAGAAAGTAGAGCGTGTACATGTTGCCCATACTATGGGCAACCAGCACCACTGGGCCCCCATACAGCTGGTACATCTCCTCGATCATCTCGCGGAGGGCCAGGAAGTAAGGCCCGTTTTCATCTGCAGGCCAGAGCCAGGCAGGGGTCAGGCAGGAAAGGTCGTGGGCCTGAATCATGGACCACTTTTCAGGGCAGACCCAGGACCAGGAGGTGGGGAGGAAGTTAAAACCCAAGTGGGAACAGTCTGTTTCCCTTGGGTTTCCATGAAGGAAGGAAACAAAGGGGCTCCTTTCTCCCCCCTCAGCCTCACGATGTCTCCCCAGGGCTCAGAGGTCCAGAAGTCCTGGGTGAAGTGTGGGGAAGGACCGATCAGACTGGCCAAGAGCAGTGGTTCTGGCCAATGGGCTGGACACCAGAGGCCCAGGCCCAGGAGAGATCACGGGGTCTGCGGTGGCTGTGACCACGTATCCCCACCTCCCAAGACCTCAGGAAGGAAATGAGGGTGACTGCTTACTTGGAGCTCGGCGCCAGTCATAGGGGGCCCCCCGGACATCCTCACCCCGTGTGTAGCCCCAGCTCACAAGGCTTTCCACCATGATGTGGAAATAGGAACCTGAAGACAGAAATACTCAGGGCTAGAGAAGGAACAGCAACTGTCAGCGACCCACATCATGCCTGCCAAGGGGACCGTGACACCTGCACAGGGAGGCTCCAGAGGAGGGCGAGCGAGCTCCGTACCCACCCTGGTCCAAGACGGCTCACAGGCTATGCCTTCAAACACACAGGGTTTCTGCCACTCTAGGAGGCCAGCAGAGTCCCTAGCCCCATTCCCTAGAGGATGTGAGTAAGGGTTACACACCCATGCTGCTTTTGCTGGGGTCCAGGAACTCCAGGGAGAAGGTCTTCCCAAAGCCGGGGACACGGACGTCCACACCGTCGGGAAACTGGGTGGCCCGGGATGTTCCGTTGTAGACCAGCCTGTCAGGAGGGGACACTAACTGGTCACCCAGAGGTGACACTAAACATGGTGTGTCACTGCTCTGGTCTGAGCCGTACTCCCTTAGGTTTGGTTAAATGTAGAGATGACACCAAAAAGCAAACAAGTAAATAAAGCACAGATCAGAGTAACCACCTCCAAATGAGAGTTCCCACCAAGGCCCAACTAAAAACAGACCCCAGGATCTCTATCCAGGCAACCCCTCCTTCTTGATGTCTCCCACCCCAAAATGCAGGTCTTAGATCTGGTTAGGAGAGGGAAGTGCCAGGTCTGGGTCTGCCGTGAACATTCTACTTGACCCCAAAAGGCAAACAGCCTAAACTCAGGGGTGCCTATCACCCCCTCTCCACAGATCCAACTCCCGTAACCTACCACAACACTTCACAGGGCAAAGAAAATGGTGAGCGCAGCAAATGACAAAACTAGACAGAAAGATAGCCAGCCCAGGCCTGAGCACCTGGGCTGCCATGTGGCCGGGAGAGCAAGGTCTGGAGAATGATGGGAGTAGTGTAATTAGAGACAGCAGGAAAGCTCCGTGCTGGACTGGAGTTCAAAGAGACAAATGTGCCCAAGAAAATATAGGCACGTGCTCCTCCCCTCCCCCCACCCCACATATCCATTAAAGATCAGCCACAAAAAACTGACAGGGGGCCTCCCTGGTGGTGCAAGGGGTTAAGTCTCAGCACTATGAAGCTATCCGCAGTCACTGCGAAACAAGTTCGATCCCCAGCCAGGGAGCTTCCCACGTGGTGCAGCAGACCTCTCCTACCTCGCCCACTGCTCCCCTCAGCAGTGTATTTCAGTCAATCTGCCTGTTCTGCTCCCCACTCTGTCTCTGGTGAATCCTCTCACCCTCCACACCTCTGGCCTACAAACCAGCTCTTGTATGCATAAATAAATAAATCTTTAAAGAAAAAAAATAAAATGCACTGTGTCTGTATTCAAAAAACTTTTGTTCTCATTGTGTCATTATTTCATTTGGGGAAACAGGCATGTGGCCGGCGGGAAGGAATGAGTTAGCTGCTCTGGATGGCAGGGACCCCGTGAATGGAAGGGAATCTGAGCAAATGGTAGAGAGGTAGATTCCAGGCTAAAAGAACAGCACGTGCAAAGGCACAGAGACATGGTGTGTCCCGGGGACAACAAGCAGCGAAGAAGTAGATGCGGTCAAGGTCAGGGAAGGGGCAGGAGGCCAGGCTGAGGGCGTGAATTGGGGTTGCAGTCTGAGGCACAAGCCTGGATTAGAGGGTGGGGACAGGCAGGTAGGGGGATGAGAAGCAGGAAAGGTCTGTGGTTGGAGAGTGCAGGGGAGGTGCCAAGCAAATGGGGAAATGGGGGAATAGAGGTCAGTGACCTCAAGGCCTCTTGAGGAAATGGGCTCCCGGAGGCCTCCTTAGGCTGAGCAGCACGCCGTCTGCACCGCAGGCCCCACCTGATATTGTCTATCCAGCAGTCAATGATGACAGGCAGGAGCAGCTCCAGGTTGAGCCAGAGTGTGAAGTAGCTGTCCGTCCTCTTGGAGCAGAGATAGTGCACCACCGTTGGCTTGTCCAGCTTTGCCTCCAGCTGGTTGCCCAAATCTCCAGGCACTGCAGTGGGGGGTGGGGATGGGCACAGAGCAGGCCTGAGATCCTGGGGACTTGGCAATCTAGACCCTTGAGGCTTGAAGCCAAAGGCCTTCTACCCGTGGCTGTCCCAGCTACAGTGCAGGCAGGGCCTTGTTCTCCTTGAGAGAAGGGGTGGGAAACAGGACAGAGTTGGGCCACTTAACCAATCAAACTGAATCCCAAGAAGGCACTCCAGGCAGGCTTGTGGAGGGGGGCGATCAACAGAACCTCAGTTGAAAGAAGCTCATACTGAGCCTCCCTGGTGGCACACTGGATTAAGTGCCTCGCTGTAGAGCTGTCAGCGGCTGCGGCACAAGTTTGATGCCTGGCCGGGGAGATTCCCACATGGCGCAGCAGACCTCTCCTGCCTTGCCCGCTGCTCCCCTCAGCAGTGTATTTCGGTTGATCTGCCTGTTCTGTTCCCCACTCTGTCTCTGGTGATCCTTCTCACTGTCCTGTACCCCAGTTTGTATGCAAAAATAAAATAAATCTTAAAAAAAAAAAAAAAAGAAAGAAGGAAGCTCATACTGGCACCTGGTGACCTACTGAAGAGCCCTAAAGGCTAGAACCAGGTTCCAAAGGACAGGTCATCTGGAAGGCCCAAGCAGCTTGGCACAGCTGTACCCTGTGTTGGAAATGGCTACCCTGAAACAACAGGTCATTCCAGCCACAGCCTATGGGGTGGGTGTGGCCAGGCCCCAAAGATGGCTGTCCTCCACCCGAGCCAGCCTCTCCAGTCCACGCAGAGCCCATGGGCCCTTGTGACCCTCAAGCCCATCCCCACTGCTTCACCACCCAATATCAAGACTCCTCACAGTCTGTTTACTTCCAGTGGCCCCTCACACCTAACCTGCTCCCATATACCAAGCTTTCAATACTTCCCAAACCTTCCCCCTGGAGGACCCATGATCACTAAGTCAACTTGGTTCTCCTGGGCCTTCAGTAGGCTCCCACTGTGAACCCAGCCATGAAGAGGGCTGCCCTCACTATACACCACCCCCCAGGGCCCCCAGGTAAGACATGAGAGACCAGTGTGAAACCTGCCTTCACCTCCTTTCATAGAGTAGGTGTAAAAATGGGGAATCCCAAGAATGACACTCTCTGGATAATACACCCATGGACTATGCAGAGCAGAGACCTTGGTCACTGTCTGCTCCAAACAGGAAATGGCCAAAAGAGGAAGTCACCAGATGTGCTCTGTGGGGTGCCCTTTGCCCAGAACAGGTTGTGTGTGGCCTCCAAAATAGCAGTCACTTTCTGAGCCCTGTTTGTGCCTAGAACTTGGACAAGAGCCATCCACATTCTTTTCATCTCAAATAACACTAGGAGAGGCAATCCTTATTATGCCCACTTTATAGATGAGGAAACTGAGACTAGGAGAGGTGGAAATGTCTTACTACAGTCCCATCTCCCTGCCCAGGGTCTTTTTATGTATTCCTTCTCTTGCCTCTGCTTCCTCTACCACAAATTCTAGTCCCACTCATAGAAGCTGGTCACCCTTAGATGCTGATCCTTTGATGGTCAAACTCAGGTCCCTGCTCTGCGCCTAGGAGCAGCTCATCTGATGCACACCACAGGATTCCCAGAAAGAATGCCAGCAGCCTCACTCCCTGAGAAGTTGGGCAAATTCCAGTTACTCTGTGACTCTGGATGAAGCATGAGATTCCTCTGTTGTGACCTAGGATAATCAAGGACTGAATTTATTAGCACCAATCCAGGTGAAAAGTCTGCCTGAAAAAGACACTTCCTAATGCCACACTCTTCACACTCAGAACTCTGTAGGCCCACACATCGCTCCCTGGGGCCCCCGATATAAAGACCACATGATCCAACCAGTCATGGTCAGTCATGGTCACAGTCACGAGTTCTACACATTTCATCCCTTCCCATATTCCATTCCAGTCAGCCTGGACTGCTCACCTCCCTCACTCTGATATGTAGTTCTTTCTGCCTCGAACTCTTTCCTGGCCTCAGTTCTAACTACATACTCCAGGAATCCTTCTGCAACATCCACCTATCCAGGCTGATCAGTGACTCTCTGTGCCTGCCAAGCGTGGAGCTCATCTCTAGGAATCACTGTTCATTCTATCCTCCAAGCTTAGGGAACATAGGGCCATGGCTGCCTAAATCCTTTGGTGAACTTGGGCCCAACTACCTTTTCCCCTCCCCCCCAGCATTTCCTAGACTAGAGCTGCCTGCCAACCCCACCCTTTTGTAATCTGCAACATCCCCCATTAAAACACTACTAGCAGAAAGAGTACAGGGGTCCTGCTGCAACAGACTCTCAAAGGAGTGCTGGCTGGCCATCAACACACTAGGTCTGGGTGGGAGGGAAAGCCTGATGAGTCATCTAAGACCCCCCAAACAGCAGTCTCATCCCTGCCCACCTCAAGAAAACACTGACTCCTTGTGGTTGTTGTCAGGGCCAGGACCAAGAGGGGTAGACAGGGGAGGTCGCCTGGCCAATCTGGTCTAATCAGAGTAGGTCTGGCATGGGAGAAGTACAACCATTCCCTGACATCTGTTAATGACCAGCCATTGTCCTAATTCTTACCTCTGTCTTTAGCCATCCTCAGTTCTCTTTTTCCTCCCACAGGACAAATGTTGCCCATTTGAAAAGCTGGGGGAGGGAGCACCTTGGAGGCAAGCTAGGAGTGCAATCCTTTCCCCAAAGGGCTTCCTGTCAGTAACACCCTGTTAAACATGTGGCACTGGAACGGTCTAGGGAGACAACCTCCTAGCCAAGTCCAACTCAACCCTGAGGCCCCTGGGGAAAAATCCGGGGCCACCCTACCAACCCCACGTACCCCCAAAGGACCTCGGTCTTTCCAGCTAAAAAATATGAGGCTAAAATAAGGCAAGGTTTGGCACTGCGTGAACAGAGGAAGGACGAGGAAGCTGAACGTAACCCTCCCACCTACCCCCACACTCTATAGGAAGGAGAGGAGAGGCTAACGACAACCGCACCCAGCATGGCGGGAGATGTACCCACCGACCCAGATGGCAAGACAGCCAAACGCTCCCCACCATGGTTTTGAACACATGAAGAGTGAAAACACCGCCCCGCCCGTACCCCGACGAGCCTCACCCAGCACCACCGGGGGATGACGTCCAGTCGGGAGCACTGGGTCTACGAGCAGCAGGAGGAACAGGAGACTGGCCGGGAGCAGCACGGCGAGGCACGGGTAGAGGTGGAGACCCATGGCGGGCGAGCGCAGCTCCAGGTCCAAGGTGCAGATTCTGCGCTCCCAGCTAGCGCCTAGGCCCGGGCGGTGGCGACGCGCTTAACCCCGCCGCCCGCAACCACCCCCAGAAGCCAGGCCAATCAGGGTCCGCCTCCCGCAAACCTCCAGCTAATAGGAACTCTCCTCTGGCCACGTCCCTCCCAGTCGGAGCTCACAGCCCCGCCCCCGCACCGGCGGGCCGGCTCCTTTGACCGAGCGGCAAGCCGAGCGCATCGATCGATCCCGACTCGGCAAGGCTTCCAAACCTTCAGCCGCTCGCCGTTACTGTGTACCTAGCCCAGCGCTCGGTACCAGAGGTCCAAGGTGCTCGACCCTCACCTGCGGCTCCTGGCGCCCTCCTGACCTGGGACGGGCCGAGCCGAGTGGAGACTCAGGGTCCTTTGCTCGCCTCTACTGAGAGACCCGGGTCAAGCAAGGAGAAGGGAGAAGTGATTCTGGGGCAGTTCTTGGGCCTGGAGCTGACCAGACCTTTGCGCAACTCCCACACCGCTTCTTCGCACCCTGCTCCCAGAGAACACTTGGGTTCAGGGGACACTTGGGTTCAGGCAACCCAGTCTGTTCCGGGTATAGGGATGTGGGTGGGGCGAGTGGAACCAGTAAAGGCCAGGTCAGTTGTTCTGTTTAAAATTATCCCTTTTACAGGAGCCAGACCGAATAGCTCGCCAACCAGGTTGAAAGTGGCCTTGAGCTTTGATTCTGTGCCATGGCCCATAGGCACGTTCCCCAGCAGAGCAGGAGGGGCGTCAGAACTGCTATATCCGCTCCCCGCCCCCACCCCCAGCCCCATGCAAACCTGGAGACAGAGAACAGAGACCCTGTGTGAAGAGTCTGGAATGAACAGAATAGGAAAATTGACCCCACCATCCACATGAACACCCCACTGCAGACCTGGGGTCATCCTGAACAGTCGATATCTCAAGTCTGAGATCCACAACCTGGTGGTCACCGAGTCTTGCCACTCTACTCTTCCAAAGCCAAACTACCCTCGCCCCCAGTGAGTAATCACCTCACTGATGTCCCAAATTAATGTCTTTATTCCTGTGGCTTGTTCTCCACATGACAGGCTGACACCATTAAGCGTTAAACATAGACACCACTACTGTTCCCCCAGCCCCACTCACAACCCTCCCACGGCAAGCATCATATGCAGCTCAGGCAGTGTCTGAGGACCCCGGGGGGGCACACGAGCAGTTTCCTCCAGCTCACTCACCACTAGCCTCCATGGCTTTTTTGCTGCCTAGAACAGGACAACCTCGTTCTCCCTCAGGACTTCTGTACTGGGAACACTCTGTAGCCCCCAGTTTGGGGGACTCCACTGAGCATTTAGGCCTCAGCCCAGATATGACCATTTGGCTTTGAAGCAGCCCCTGCCTGACTCCCATTCAATTATCCCTACGAGTGTAACCTGTCCTGTTACACAGTCCTTGGCATGCAGTAGGTAATTAACATAAATTGAATGAATAAATGAATGATACATGCTCTACAGCCCTCTTCCCCTTCCAGAATAGGGTTCTGGTGCCTGTCAGATCTGGAGAAGTTCAGGACTGAGAGGTTCACAGGCCTGGATGCGCGTTATGGAAAAGACTGGGGAAGAGGGAAGGTGTTTCTGTGGAGGGGAATTTTTTGGGCAAAGGCTAGAAGTGGGAATAAACCAGGAGACTGAGAGGTAGGCCTCTTGTGCAGTCTCTTAGGTGAGAATCCAGCAGACAGCCTTTGCCCCTCCCTGTTACTGGGCCTCTTGCATTCCTCCTTCCTCTACCCCCAAGCTCCTCTGCCTGAACCAGGTTGGTGAGTGGGCTCAGGTCAACCCAACTAAACCTAGGGTTTCCGAGCTGCTTTGGTAACCAGTGCTGAGGCCATTTGGAAACCAACGGATTCTCCCTAAAGCTCTCATGATGCTCTTTCCGCCAATGCCAAAGCTATTCTGGAGTTATGAGAGGCCATATGCTGCTCCAATCATGATAGGATCTTGGGGGCAAGGGACCCAGAACAGGGCATCTAACCTGGCTGAGGTATCAGGAAGGCTGTGTGTAGGAAGAATTCTTGTGGTGGGTCCTGGAGGATAAGTAGGAGTTTGCCAGCAACACAAAGGGACGAGTACATAGGTGGGTGTTTCAGGCAGGGAAGTTAGCATGTGCAGCAGCCTGGAGACCTGAAGAACCACAGCACAGAGTTGGGTACATGGTGGGTGAGAGCGGAATGGGAATGTTGAGGGTTCTGAAAATCAAGCATAAAAATTTGGGCTATGTGAGTGCAGCCTTCAAGTCGTCCTGAAAGACTGGGCTGGCCGCCTCACTGGCTGTGTTCTGTCAGGATCTGCCCCATGAGCCATGCTTAAATGCAGACATGTGGCCCTGGCTCTCTTCCTGCTGCGTGACATGGGGCTGCTGGGAAGCTGGACTGTCCTGCTGCTGCCGCTGTATGAGGTCACAATATTATCTGTGCTAGTGCCCGCCCCTCTCTCCGTCCCTTGACAGTCTCCTGGCCCTGGGCTATCTCAGCTTCTGGGACCTGCCAGCCACACCCAAAACTAGTCTTAGAGCCACAGGCACTTTGAGTCTTGCTCCTTGAGCCCTGGTGCTCAACTTCAAAAGATATTCTTGCCCTTTCAGACAAAAACAAACAAAAAATCTTGGCCTAAATCCAGGGAGCCTGGAGCCAGGAAGATTCTCAAAGTCAAAGGAGGCAACCTGGAGGCAGGGGCAAGGACCGTTCTTTCTCCCCTTCGGGGGCGTTGTCCCAGGTGGAGCCCGGCAGTGCATCGCCTCCCAGCTCCCCGACAGAGTCAGTGCGCCCTCTGGTGGGCACGTAGAGGAGGCTCAGCAAAGATGCCGAGATGGCAACCGGAAGCGGGTGAGGGGAGCCGGGGACTTTTGCTACTCGTGAGGTCCGGGAGGTAAGGAAGAGTAGCAGCCGAGCCAGCTGGTGGCTGCTGGGCCGCTGAGGGTGGGGCTGGGCCTGGGCTGGTGAGTGTGGATCCCTGGGGTGGCTCCCAGCAGGCGCACCTGAGGAGAATCCTCTCCTACCTTGAGATCTTTTGTGATCCGAATGGGAAGGAAGGAGGGAATGGGAAAGAAGGAGGGAAGAGGGCAGGGCACTTTTACACCACTGCTAGATGCCCTGGAGGTCCATGAAGTCAGCCACACTCCCTACCCAGCGCAAGGATCCGTGTCTGCTGAGGCTTTCATGAGCAGCTGGACAGCCAGCTGCCTCTGGGCAGAACTTGAAAGGCAGAGGTAAGGATGAGATCTTGGAGCACGAGGACTTTCTCTCCAATACATGGTGTAAGGTTTGGTAAATGCTTGGTCATTAGAGCCTTGCTTACCTCTCTCTTGTATCTCATCTCCTTATCTTGTATCTCATCTCCTTATTCATTCATTCATGATTGGTGGATCCTAGGAGTGGGAGAGGGGAACATTTATCAGTGAAGTACAGAAATCTCAAAATACAGAGGTACCCTGCTAAGAAGTGAGGTGTCTGGAGAGGCGAGAACCTGGAGGAAACTAAGGGGTTAACTTAGCAGGAGTTAACTAAGTCAAGGGCTGGTTGGGAGAGGAGAAAAGGGTGCAGATGAAACTGGTGCAAAGGCCCTGTGGCCCCAGGGAGGGTTACTCGGAAGACACAAACTCAACTCTCCATTTATTAAATCTTAATGAGCAACTACTACTTGCCAGATGCAATGATAGGTGCTGGGGTTGAGCCTATCCTGAAGATCTGATATTGGGGAGCAGGGGTGGCTTGTATGGAGACAATAAATGGTTTGTCCTATTAGAAATTGGTTTGGTGCTAGGGGAAAAGAAATGTGAGAACCACTTGGGGACAGCAGTGCAGATTGTTGAATAGTAATAGGGTGATGTGGGGAACCCATCTGAAGATGAGTGCAGGTGTGCAGTTATTTTAACGAATTTAGATTTCCAAGAAGAGTCCAAGTCTCGGGTGGGGAGGCAGATACGCATTTGGGGGCTGCCCACACTGCCAGTCCCTTGCTTCAGACTCGCTACCCAGCTGGGATCTGGACAGGCATGAACGGGTCTCCAATGAGAATGTGCTCAGGACGGGCAGAGGTGCCACACTGGACTAGAGAGGTCACCTCGAAGGGGAGGATTCCAGGAGGATCCAGCATCGAGATCCGCACAAAAGGAAGACTGGGGAAGGTCCTCGCGTGAAGGGCAGTTGACCCGGCCGGGCGCAAGAAAGGGTGAGACCGAGATCAAGCATGCCTCTGAAGGCCTCGCGGGGAGACCGGGACGCTGTCCTGTAGGAACAGGAGCCCAGTTAGGAGCTTAACAAAGAGCAATGCTCGCCATGGTAGTTTTAGAAGAGGTCATAGTGGGGTGCTGCAGGAGCGAAAGGGATTGGTACAAGGGCGTGGCTGGGAGGAAGAGGCGACTCTGCCTGGCGCACGCGTGCTTCAAGGTGGGTGGGGGAAGGGCCTACCTCGCTGTTTGCGCCGCCCCTAGAACAAATATTTGACATTCCAGGCTTATCTAGGGGGGCGGGGCCCGAAGTTAGACTTTTTTTCCCCTCCCCACCTCTAGGGCCTGATTGGCTTAGCTCTTCCGGAGGTGGGGACGAGGGGAGCAGGCAAGGAATGGACCACCGGAAATGGAACAGCAGCTTGTGGACTACAGACTGCACCCCAACAGGAAACACTGGTCACCCAAAGCCGCTGGAAGACGGGTCTACTCCCTCCGGGCCGCTGTGTTCCGCTGCGAATCACAGGCGCCTCAGCCTCTATTCTGTCACGTGGGGACGCGTTGCAGTGTGGGTTTAATGGGCAAAGTCTCCGAGGCACCCCTTCCACCACGAGCTTCCTGGCTTTTTCCATTGTCCGACCGTCCGGACGCAGTGCCCAGCTTTTCCGAAAACGCGAGGTGCGACTTCCACCTCTTTCGGTTGGGACTTGGCAAACCCGTCTGCTTCCCGCCGTATTCTTCAGTTACACAAATAGAGTTTGAAGAAATACGGGCAGCCTGGGAAACGCGCGGTGAAGTACCTTCACCAAGTTCGACGGGCGAAGGGGCGCTGGGAACCTCAAAGAGGGGCTATCTGAATGGGGTTGCTGGCCCCGGCTGGAGAAGAGTATCTGCAACCCTCACACCTTCGCCGCAAGCCGCCTCCCTCACCCCCCGCAGCGCGCTCGCGTCTCTTGACTACAGGCCAGTTGTCATGGGAGGGGAAGGGGAACGAAAGAGGCGGGAGTCCCCCCGCAGGGTAGGGATGACCCCGGAGGCCCAGATCCTGCAGCAGTTCAGCCCTGCCTGGAGTGCTGCTCTCAGCAGCAGCACTGAGAATGGAGAATGGAGGGCGGCGCTCTTCCCCAGCACCGAAGACTGAGCACCTTGGACCCACATCGACGTTTTGGCACCTCGGGCATTTCTTACAGCCTGGCAAAGACCTTTGTGGACCAGTCTGCCCTATGACCTCTGGTGACACTCTCCAACCCCCGCACAGCTCTCATGACCACTGGTGATCCCCGTCGCCCTAACCTTTCCCAGCCGACCACTGGTGATCCCCCCCCATAGGCCTCTGGGTGACACCTGGTAACTCACCGCCCTTTTGGACCCTTGGCGACTCCCACCAGACTCGCCACCCTCACAACCCCTAGATTGTGATTTTCACTAGCCCCATGTGACCCCCACGAACTGAAGAAGGGCCCCGGCCTTGCATGTTCTTTGGCCGAGGCCTCATGATCTGAGGGTGCGGAGGGAAGATGTGGTCGCCCCAGGAGTCAGGCAGGGCTGGTCCCGGGAGTGCGAGTAGGGATTCCGAGCGCGCGCCAGGGCCCGGGGCGAGTGCGCGCGCGTTCTGGGATAGGTTCTGGCGGCCCTCCCCCACGGTTCCCCCGGCCGCCCTCAGTCACGTGGCCGGCGGGGCCGGCAGGTAACTCTCTGGGAGAAGGCGGGGGCCATGGCCGCCCCGCCCAGCGGGGCGCCGCGGGCTGGTCTCAGCCGCACTCGCTGCGCCAGCCGGGCCGCAGGTGCCGCCCCCGACACACCGTGTCCCGCCCAACCTGATCCGCGTCTGCCGTCGGTCGGTGCGTGCGTGCGCCTGGTCGGTCCGCGTGTGTCTGGCCGAGCGCCCCCTTCCTCTGCGGCCATGACTCCGCCGCCACCGCAGCCACCGTCCCCGGGCCCGAACCCCGCCGCCGACTCCGCCGCCGACCCCCGCCCGGGACCTGGAACTCTTGTCGTTCTGTTTGGGGCCACGGCCGGCGCGCTGGGGTCGGACCTCGGCTCCGACGAGACCGACTTAATCCTTCTAGTCTGGCAAGTGGTGGAGCCACGGAGCCTCCAGGTAGGGTGGGAAGGGGATGGCGGGGCGCCCAGGGGGCTTCAGGGCCCCAGGGGCGCAGCGGCTGATGGTGTCGCCCGCCGCTCGCAGGTGGGCACGCTGCACAAGTCCCTGGTTCGCGCCGAGGCGGCTGCGCTGAGCCCGCAGTGCCGCGAAGCGAGCGGCCTGAGCGCCGACAGCCTTGCGCGGGCCGAGCCGCTGGACAAGGTGCTGCAGCAGGTGAGCGCCGGGGCCGGGGTGAGTGGAGGCACGGCCGGGGCTGCTGGCTCCGAGGCGGCAGAGGCGAGGCCTGGCGGGCCGCAGTCAACTGGCCGGGGCGGTAGGACAGGTTCCTGTTGTTTGAAACTTTCAGCGACTCCCGCGTGTGCGTGTCTCCGCGTGTGCCGGCCATTCCCGGGGGCGTCTTTTCAGCCTTTCCGGGATCCACTCCTACTGAGGGAGGGGGTGGGGCTGGAGGCTACGAGACCCCTCCCAGAGCACCCGCCGGCGGGGGACCGAGGCAGAGACACCTCTGGGAACCTGCCCGACCAGGTCTCCTAGAACAGCAGCCGGAAGCCCAAAGGGCCGACGGGCCAGGACTTGGCCATAGGTCCTGGTCCCCGCCGCCTGCGTCCTCAGCCCACCTACCCGCCTGGGAGAAGCTGGAGCGGGGGCGTAGGGCGGTGTCTGCCCCAGAGGCAGACGCCGCCAGGTGTAAGCTGCTCGTCCAGGCCTGTCCCAGCCGGCTGGCCAGGCAGGCGTGGGTGCTGTCCGGACCCCGCCTGGAGGCTACCTGCCTTCCCAGTGCAAAGGCCTAGGGTGCCTCCCGGTCCTGATAGAAGTGGGGCCGGGTTCCCATTGCTGTTTTCTTTTTCTTATCTTCACTACTGGGCTCACCCAATACCTGAGACTCTTGAGTGTAATAATGAGTGTAAGTGCTTTACATGCAAATTCTTTGGTCTTCCAACAACTTTGGCGGTTCCTGATGAGAACATGGAGGCACAAAGATGTTGAATCTAAGTCTGTTCCAGAAGGGCTCCCAGACTAGTCACTCGGGAGTGTGCTGAGAGAGCTGGTTGCCTTGTTCTGCTGGCCTCAGATGTAAAGTTGGGGGTGGAGAGTTCCCAGGCCTGTGCTTAGTGCTTATATCTGTTGGCCAAAGGGATGGAGGCTGGGGGAGGGGCTGGGCAGCTTCTGCAGTGCCACCCCCTCTATGAGCAAACAGCTCAGTGCCAGTTGGTCGATAGGGTGTGGGTCAAAGCTCATGCTGCCCCTGGCGTCCAGGTGTGGAGTTCTGTCCTTGGAGGTTCTCTGTGCCTTGGTTGGTCAAACCTGGAGGCGGGGCTGCCATTGACCATGAGCCGCTTGCCTGCTGGCAGGACTGGGCCTCCCCCACCCGTCTGAGGGTGGTGCCTGGTCAGAGACAGGTTTAACCTGCTTTGCCCCGCCCCTTCCCACCTGCTTGTCCCACTCCACCAGGTGTTTGCTCTGGCCTCACTCCAGACTCCTGGAGTGCATGTGATGGGGGCTTGGTGATATGTGACTGCCCTCATTTGGCCTGAAGAAGATGACAGTCGGTTGGGTTGGGGTAAAAGGGGGACACAGAGCCAGGCCCAACAGGCGTGGCCACTTTCTTCTTCCCAGGCAGGGTAGGGCTGAACATCTGGCTGAACCAGCTTTGCAGCCTGTGCCCTCCCTCCCTGCCCTCGCAGCTGTGAGTCTGTCTGTCTCTCTCCCCACTCCTTATCCCCAGTTCTCACAGCTGGTGAGCGGGGATGTGGCTCTGCTGGGCGGGGGCCCCTACACGCTCTGCACTGATGGGCAGCAGCTGCTGCGACAGGTCCTGCACCCTGAGGCCTCCAGAAAGGTATGCCACTGAGGACACAAGGGCAGGGTTTCCAGGGCCCTCAGTATCATGGGGGTGGGGGGTAGGCAGGACAACCCAGTTCCCCCATTCATCCCCACTCCCTTGTGTCCCCAGAACCTGGTGCTCCCCGACACCTTCTTCTCCTTCTACGACCTTCGCAGAGAGTTCCATGTGCAGCACCCAAGCAGCTGCCCTGCCAGGGACCTCACTGTGGCCACCATGGCACAGGGTATCTGTGACCCAGCAGGGTTAGGGTGGAGGACGGCCGTGGGCTGTATGTGTGAGTTTGTGGTACAAGTTCGCGTTAGCTGCGGCATCCTCAAGCGCACATCCGTCTGTCCGTGCTGGGGCGCATGTGGTGTGTGGGCCTGTCTGCACACGTGAAGGCTGGGGAGCTGTAAAGGCGCACCCAAGCCGGGCCAAAACAACTGTGCCTGCTAGGGGTCTGCATGTGTCTGAGGGGTGTGAGCCTGGGGGTGACTAGCATTAGTGCTCATGCGTGCTCGTGCCCAGGCTTTCGCGCTGGGGTCTCCTCATTGTTCCTTTCCTGCCTACAGACTTGGGGCTAGAGACAGACGCCACAGAGGATGACTTTGGGGTCTGGGAAGTGAAGACAATGGTAGCTGTCACCCTCCACCTGCTGGAGGGGTCCAGTGGTAAGGTTCCCCTCGCTGCCTGTCCCCTACTCTCAGGACTGGGTCACTGCCTGCCTGTTATTTCCTCAATGTTCTCCCCGCTTCTTGTTACCTTCTCTAAGAGCCCACAAGGTGAGAGCCCTTTGTCACACCCTCCCCCTCAATTGTCCTCTTTTTGCAGAGCTTGGTGGGGAGACCCCCCTCCACCAGACCCTGCTGACCCCCATGCCATCTCCTCTCAGGTCAATTGTTCTCGAAGCCTGAGGTGGTAAAGCAGAAATATGAGACTGGGCCTTGGTGAGTGTGAGGCTGGGGAAGGGGTGGCAGCAGCTGGACAGCTCTGACCTTCTGCCCTGCCCCCACAGCAGCAAGGCCGATGTGGTGGACAGTGAGACTGTCGTTCGGGCCCGTGGGTTGCCCTGGCAGTCATCAGACCAGGACGTGGCTCGCTTCTTCAAAGGGCTCAACGTCGCCAGGTTGGTGTGGCAGGGTGGGTGGGTCCGGGTGGGCAGGCCCACCCCGGAGGCACTAACACAGCCCTGGCTCCACAGGGGCGGTGTGGCACTCTGCCTCAACGCCCAGGGCCGCAGGAATGGTGAGGCCCTCATCCGCTTTGTGGACAGCGAGCAGCGGGATCTAGCCCTGCAGAGACACAAGCACCACATGGGTGTCCGCTATATCGAGGTGGGGCTTTAGACCGCGAGTGGAGCTGGGCAGCGATGAGCCAGGCCCGAGACCCATGGGCTGTTCTCACTATACCCACAGGTGTATAAAGCAACGGGAGAGGAGTTTGTAAAGATCGCTGGGGGTGAGTGTCCTCTCAGTGGCATCTGGGCCCCCCTGGTTCTTGACCCGTGTCCCACCTCCCCGCCACCACTTGCCTTGCTGCTCTCCCGTGTGCTGGTGGTGAGTGGGTATTCGAAAGGTCATGCATGAAGTCAACAGGTGCCCCTCACGCTGACTCCCAACTCCCATGCCTCCCCCCGCCCCAAGGCACATCGCTAGAGGTGGCTCGTTTCCTGTCACGGGAAGACCAAGTGATCCTGCGGCTGCGGGGTCTGCCCTTCTCCGCTGGCCCGGCAGACGTGCTGAGCTTCCTGGGGCCAGAGTGCCCAGTGACTGGCGGTGCTGATGGGCTGCTCTTTGTGCGCCACCCTGATGGCCGGCCCACGGGTGATGCCTTTGCCCTCTTTGCCTGTGAGGAGCTGGCACAGGCAGCACTGCGCAGGCACAAGGGCATGCTGGGTAAGCGATACATTGAACTCTTCCGGAGCACGGCAGCTGAGGTGCAGCAGGTAATTACCCAGAGTTCCCCCCAGCCCTACCCCTTTCCATTCCGTGCCCCTGTCGTACTTAGCGTGACCAGCTTGCTGCTGCCTGCCTTCCTAGGTCCTGAACCGCTATGCCTCCAGCCCCCTGCTTCCCACACTGACCGCTCCCCTGCTACCCATCCCCTTCCCACTGGCAGCTGGGACTGGGAGAGATTGTGTCCGCCTTCGAGGTCTGCCCTACACAGCCACCATTGAAGACATCCTGAGCTTTCTGGGGGAGGCAGCGGCTGACATCCGGCCCCACGGTGTGCACATGGTGCTCAATCAGCAGGTCAGGCTGCTGCCATGGCCGGGGGGCGGGGGACACCCAGTTAGGGTGGCGTGTGTGGTTGGGAGTAAGGTACTTGTCACACGGTAGACTACTAACAAGACAGTGTGCACAGGGTCGGCCTTCGGGGGATGCCTTCATCCAGATGACATCAGCAGAGCGGGCCCTGGCTGCTGCTCAGCGTTGCCATAAGAAGATGATGAAGGAACGCTACGTGGAGGTGGTCCCCTGCTCCACAGAGGAGATGAGCCGTGTGCTGATGGGGGGCACCCTGAGCCGCAGCGGCATGTCCCCTCCACCCTGCAAGCTGCCCTGTGAGTGTCCCACGGACTGGGGAAGGAGGCCTGTGGGGGCCAGGCTGTCACAGTCCCCTCTACAGTGGGGAATCTTTTCCGGCTGGTCGCCCAGGACAATGCCGGCTCCCTGCAGATGCGCTCTCTGCTTCTGCCTCTAGGCCTCTCACCGCCAGCCTACGCCACCTTCCAGGCCACCCCAACACTCATTCCCACTGAGGCGGCAGCTCTGTATCCCTCTTCAGCACTGCTCCCGGCTGCCAGGGTGCCTGCTGCCCCCACACCCATTGCCTACTACCCAGGGCCAGCCACTCAACTCTACATGAACTACACAGCTTACTACCCCAGGTACCCTGCTGCTAAGAGATCTCCATGTTCTCACTCCCTGTCCTATTCTGGGGGAGGGCCGCGATCCCCTTCCTGGATCAGGTAACTCAAGGTCTGTTGGAGCTTGGACTTTACTCTGAAATGACAAGGGAGTGACAGGTGTGGAATGACTAATGCCATCTACAAACTGGAATGGAGAGGACTTTGGAGAGGCGAGGGTTTCAGGAAGGAACAACTGAACTAGGCACAAGGCAGAGGCAAAGGAAGGAGAGGCTGGTCGTGGTCTAGACCATAGGTGGGAATGCCTTACTAAACCCTTGCCTCTCCTCTTAGCCCCCCAGTCTCCCCTACCACAGTGGGCTACCTCACCACACCCCCTGCTGCCCTGGCCTCTGCTCCTACCTCAGTGTTGCCCCAGCCCGGAGCCCTGGTCCGGATGCAGGGCGTCCCGTACACAGCTGGTATGAAGGATCTGCTCAGCGTTTTCCAGGCCTACCAGGTGAGGTGTGGCTAGAGAGCTTGGGGACCTGGCTTAGCCTGGAGCCCGGATCTAAGCCTCTGTGCCTTCCGCAGCTAGCCCCTGATGACTACACCAGTCTGATGCCTGTTGGTGACCCGCCTCGCACTGTGCTACAAGCCCCCAAAGAATGGGTGTGTTTGTAGGTGAGGGAGCCAGGAGGTAAGAGCTGGCTGATGCCCTCAGCTAACTTGTCTCTCCTGCATCCAGAGGACCAGCGCCCTCAATCCAGTGGCTTCTTTCTGGCTTGTCAAAGTTCTCCGGAGGCACCCAGAGGAGCCCAAGCCCCAGCTCCATCCCTCAATTTTTGTTCTGCTTGTTCATCCCAGAGATGATGGCTGGACCCTGCATGAAGGGTTGGGGGTGGAATGGTGCTACCCTGCTCCCGATGGCCTGATCTGGGCCTCTTGAGTAGCACCCAGAGAACCTTTGGTCTCTTCTGGGCCCATGTCCACAGATCCTGTGGGGTTCACAGCTCCACAGCAGCTTGCTTTCTTTTTAAAAAGTAAGCCCTGCTACCTTCAACGACTCCTGGGAGCGTCTGGATAAAGATCCTGGTGTTCTACTTTTTTTGTCCTTTCCTGTAGGGGGCAGGGAGGCAGAGAGTGCTGGCCCAGCCCCCAGGATATCTGGATCTCAGCAGCCACTTTGTGCCAGGGGTGGTCCCATTTAAGGATACCTGTTCACCTGCAGCTTGGTACAAGGAATATCTGATGGCAAAAATCACAGGGTATTTTGATGACCTGTGCTGCAGTATTTCCAGAGGACACTAGGGGGCAGGAGGCCCCCACACACAAACTCAGGCTTGACTTTTAAAGGGGATTTTCTGCCCAATTTTCATGCACACATCTTGGGCAGGCCAGTTGTCCTGAACTCAGTAGACATTGTGGAATGTCCTTTGCATCCATTAGAGGGTGCAGAACTGATGCTTCGGAAAGAGTTTGGCACGCTACCCTTTCCTCCATACAATAAACAAAGATTCCTAACCAAGTGGATTTTTTAAAGATGGAAGTACCCTACCTTTGGCCCCAGAATGAGGGGTACCACACCAGCCCCAGGCGGAGGAAAACTCAGGCAGATTTCAAGGACACTGTTGACCTGTCAACTGTTTATTATTTCAGCACTGAGGAGCCTGAATCGCTGGCTCTTCCCTTTGTATCTGTGTAAGGAGGACTACACTCCTGTAAAAGATTTTAAAATACAAAATGTACAAGAAAACACAATCCCAAGTGCTGTAAACATAACTGAGAACCAGTTTCTTAACTGAACATCATCCATTTTATAAAATACAAGGTTTCAACTTGAGCCCTTCTGAGTCTTTCAACAAGATGACCATCTGTTCCGAATGCCAAAAACGGGTCTTCACAGCCAGACCCAACAAAGCTCAGGTGACAGTGGCTGGCCCTGGAAAGGGGTGGGTTGCACCCTGGGCTAGCAGTACCACATGTGAACCCGAAGATAACTGTTACCTTTAAAGCTGTCTTTAATTGTGTTTCTAAACCACCTCCAGTAAGCAGAAGGCTGCTCGGCCCGTTCCTCAGCCCAAGGTCTAGCATGGGCTGGCGGGTTAAGGGTAGGCGCTAGCACTTGCCAGTTGCTCGGTGCTGCTACTAGAAGTCAATTTGCATAGTCCCATGGATGTGTGCTGCAACAACACTATGTTGCACAAAAGTTTAGTCTTTAGCTACAAAGCCAAAAAATACTGACTCTTACACCAAAGCTTTTACAAAGCTGATACAAAACTGTTTCCATAGTATACAAAGCTCTATTTTAAAATTTAACTTTTATTTTAAATAGGAAAGCATTTCTAGTGCTACAGGCATCAAGGTATTTAAAAGGCATCAAAATGTGGTGCATAGCAACTCTGGATCATAGAGGCTTTTATTCATGAGGGTAGCAGAGCAGCCCCCAAAGGGTCTTGAAGGGGAACTTCTTGCAAGAACCCCATGTGAGGCAGCTACAGCAGGGGCCAGAGGGGACGGTTAGAGGCTAGTATGGCCAAACCCCCACCCCCCACCTCCAAGCAGGCTTCCAACCACAGGCCCTGAAGCAAATCTCACTATCCACACTCTGACACAAAACTCACTTTCAAAGAAAACATGAAAAGACCCAGCTCCAAGTGTTTGGAGTAATATTACAAAGGGATTTACTGAAAGGTGACATGTTTTTCTCCAGCTAGTTGGAGGGAGGAAAGCTGAAACATGTTTTTTTAAAAAGACCACGCTTCCTCATCCTGGGTCAGCAGCCGCCACCTGGCTGACGAGGTGGCGGGCAATGAGCCAGCTCCCTGCAGCTAGACCTCACCCGGCCTCAGCAGAGTCTGGCATGTCGGACCCCCTCCCTTGGAACAGCAGCAGCATCAGGCCTGGGAGCAGCCGAGCACTGTCTCACATGCAGGCGCTCAACACTTTGTTTCCTGAACGAGGGAAAGCACATCATTTCAATTTGAAAACAAAAGCAAACTTCAGGGGCTTTGAAATAGGCCCAAGCCCCAGAACAGGTAACCTGTCCCATTATGAGGGAAGGGTAGGGTGGTGTTTGAAAAAAGCACCCAACTTGGGCACCTCCTTTGGTAGACAGCAGGCTGGAGTTCCTTGCTGGCCCCTGCCTTGGGTGCCAGCCTCACCAGCAGCAGCACCAGGATATCTTTGGTGTGGAGAGTCAGGTCTACGACGCTACCTCATTTTGGGGTTTGCCTGAAAGCCTTTTTGGGAAAAGGCTGAATTTTAAGCTATGCAGATGGGGGGCAGGGTCATTTTAGGGTGTAAACAAAATAAGCCTTCCATGCCCGTGTGAATCTTAAAAACACATCTGAGGTCCTCCCATGTTCTCTATTGTCCTGACGCAAATCTCATTTGTGCTTATTAGCTCCTGACAGTCTGGTCTCTGTAGATGAATTAAAACTGGCAAAACTGTCTGAACCATCATGAGACTGTGGCTTCAAAAGTTATAGACAAATGTAGATGGTCCTACCTGGCAAAGGTCTAGGGCCAGAGGACACATGTGGGAAGAGCACTCCATAGCCTACTTGTTTGTAGGCTGGCAGGAAATGAGAGCTACCAAGCTAAAAACCCTACCTTTCAAAGCCACCTTTCATGCAGCTATTTTACCCAAGGCCCTGAGGGGGGAAAAAAATTTCAACATGGAGTCAGTATGGAGAGATTGCAAGAAGATTACCTAGAAAGTTACAAAAAGGCTATGCTCTGGAATGTCTTTTTATATTCCAACTTCAATGATTGGAATGATCTCATGTTATCTAAAAGTTGACTTTTATAAAGAGGTATGAGCTACATTTGGCTTTATCTCCTATGAATCTATGAAAGGCTTCAGGACACATGCTGAGTTTCTGAGGCATAATATGGGGCTTGGAGAATATTTTTCTTTTGTTTGCCTCTGGAAAGTTTTATCAAAAGTTCCTATTTAAAAAATATCAAAGCTAAAGGGTCCTTCAAATGACCATATAGCAGTACAAATCACCAATCCTAGTTAAGCAACAGGTCACCTGCAAAAGCAGCATCTCTGAAATGGAGTCTGCTGCATTCACACTCAAAGCACCCATCATATAAAAGTATCCTATTTAAATATAAAAAGCAAAGCTCAAACAGCCTATGCTGCTCCTGTTCTTTTACAAAATCTACCCAAGGCCTGAAGTGGAGGAATGCTGCTTTCCCACAAAATGATCCCAACTCCCGGCACCAGTCCTGTAGGCTGCAGAGTTGGAAATCCAAGGTCCAAGGAGAGAAACATGCTGAGAAGTACATGGTGGGGGGCACAGGTCTGCAGTGAGCACTGTCAGAGTCCATCAGCTCTTCCTAAATCCAGGGACTCGGGATCTGGGAGGGGAGCCTGCCTTCTCGCCCCTGTTCCTTGGGAAACAGAAATCTGGGACATGTCTCTCCCAATTATCTCGTTCACTGAAAAACAAGAAAGAGGAGAGTGATTAGTGACCTCTGCTGAATGATCATCTGAAGCTCAAGGCCAATTCTACTTCAAAGACATCCTCCCTTTCCAAGGTTTTCAATAAAGGCAATGTTAGTGCTTACAGCCTTCTCCTAAGCTGAATGGGAACATCTTTCCATAGGTTGCTCCAAACCCCCCTTTTTCTTCCTTTCAGTTCAATTTAGGCTGAAAAGGGAGTGGGTAAGGTTGAGAGAACAGGAGAGATCAGGAAAACATTTTTACCCTTTATCTAGAGGTTCATACTTAGAGCAGAGGACAGAATAGAGTCAAATTAAGTGTTTAACCTTAACCTAACTTTTCCTTAATTTGCACCCCTGTAGAAGAATTTTCCAGTTCTCAATCCTGCAGGGCACCTCGTGTAGAAAGTGAATGAAAATGAAAGCTCTGGTGGTAGACTATTGAGATTTGGGAGTTATTTTATTACCCTATACTAATACAAACATCCTTTATTGCATAGGATCATTTTTATCATTTCTAATCCTTCTGATAACAAACTCTTGCTTTTCTATTTGGATTCTGTGAGAGCTACCAAGCTAAAAACCCTACCAAGCACCTCAGGGAGCACAGTGCTCTGTGAGGTCCAGTGCAAAGAATCTCAATCTTAGAGAACAAAATAGAAGGAAACACTCCAAACTTCCTGAATGAGAATCTTTGGCTCTTACGAGAATTCTCTGCTTTAAAATGAAAATTCTGGCACTCTCCATTTCTTCATTAGTGTGGAAGGCTGTCCCTGATGAGGGAAATAACCACCATGACTTCTGGGGCTTTGCTGAAACCTTGGCTGCGAGGCCTTCTGGCCAAGCATCTGCATTTTCACATTACAGCACTGGCAGTTGCAGTTTTCTGTAAGTTTGCTGTGGCAGAACCAAGAAAGAAAGCACACGCATATTTCTACAGAAATGATGATTCCATGAAAGATTTTGAGATGAGGAAGGCTGGGATCTTTCAGAATGCAAAGTGATCTTGAAACAAAGGATTTCTTTGACTTGACTTCCATGGAAATTTGTCAGTGACTTGTGTTTTATGTTATGAAACATGAACACATGGGCTAAGGAATATTTTCTCTTGTTAAATAAATACTGCGGGTAAAAAAAAAACTTTGCTTTATTAACTAAAGATTCTATACTAATTCCACTCCTAGGCATACAAATCAAAAATCTGCATTCAAATGTTCATAGCAGCACTATTCCTAATAGCCCTGAAGTGGAAGCAACCCAGATGTCTACCTAGTGGTGAATGGATAAATAAAATATCTATCCATACGATGGAATATTATTCAGCCTTTAAAAGGAATGAAGTTCTGATACATGGTACAACATAGATGAACCTTAAAAATGTTGCGCTAAGTGAAAGAAGCCAAGCATAAAAGGTCACATATTGTTTAATTTCATTTGTATAAGACGGCCAGAATGGGCCACTCACTTCATACAGAAAATAGACAGTTGGGTGCCCAGGATTTTGGGGAGGGAGGAATGGAGAGTGTCTACTAGTGGTATGGAGTTTCTTTTCTTTTTTTTTTTTTAAAAAAGATTTATTTATTTATACATACAAGCTGGGGTACAGGCCAGAGGCATTGGGTGGCGAGAGGGTTCACCAGAAACAGAGTGGGGAGCAGAACAGGCAGATCAGAAATATACTACTGAGGGGAGCAACAGGTGAGGCAGGAGAGGTCTGCCACACCATGTGGGATTCTCCCTGGCTGGGCATCGAACTCGCATCGCGTGCTGTCGACAGGTCCACAGCGCAGCGCTCAACAGCTGAGCCACCAGGGAGGCCCGGTATGGAGTTTCTTGTTGGAGTAATGAAAACGTTCTAAAATTAGAGAGTGGTGATGGTTGCGCAATTCTGTGAATGTCCTAAAAACCATTAAATTGTATACCTTAATAAGAATTTTATAGTAACAATTTATATCTCAATATAGTTGTTATAAACAAAATCAGATGAAGACAAAAACGATTCTTAGAATTTGAAGTGATCATAGAGCAAAGGAAACAACTTTTTAAAATTTAAGCACTAATGTGTAGTATTTTTAAAGTTTAGGTAGTTAAAAAAACTTAAAATTCATGTATTCATATGACTACAAGGAGAAAGGAACTAACATTTATTCTACAAATATAGTGCATCTATCGGTTAGACTTTATAATTGAAAATTTCTCATTTCAATAATCTTTATAACATTTTAAGATCACTGTCATTCCACTTTATATATCAATTAATTTAGACTTTGACAGTTCACATTAGTTGCTTAGTAAACATTGGAAACAGCTTCAAAACACCTGTCATTCGGTGGTCAAAAGCGCGGAGAGGCAGGGAAATCATTTAGACAAAGAAAATGCAAAGGAGTCAGACAAATGTGATAGCAGAGGAGGAAATGTGAATGTGGAAAGAAGACTGATTCACTACTCCCACCAAAGTTTTGAATCTAAAAAGAATGATGCTGTCACCTTAGAGCAAGAAAGGGAAAGCGGTAATTAGGTCTGGAATTGGAATTGAAAATTAGATGCAGATGGAAAAGTCCTGTGGGCAAGAGCTACAATGAATGGTCAGAGTGAGGAGAGATTTGGGCATCTTCATACTAAAAGCCTGGAGGCATGGGAGAAGCTTTACTATTCTACTGAAGAACAGAAGATTGAATAGAATTGGTGGGAGAAACTAGGACTTGGTAAAGCAAATACGTATGTGTAGCCTCAAAATTTTTTTTTTAAAAATTTATTTATTTATACATACAAGCTGGGGTACAGACCAGAGGTATGGGGCGGCGAGAGGGTCCACCAGAGACAGAGCAGGGAGCAGAACAGGCAGATCAGAAATACACTGCTGAGGGGAGCAGCGGGAGAGGCAGGAGAGGTCTGCCGCACCATGTGGGATTCTCCCCGGCCGGGCGTTGAACTCGCATCGCTGCTGTCGACAGCTCCACAGCTCAGCGCTTAACCGCTGTGCCACCAGGGAGGCCCTGTGTAGCCTCAAAATTTAGATTTGGTTTGGATATAGGCTTTGCTACTAACTTATGTATGTTCTTGGACAAGTTACTTCACATGTCTGTGATTTCATTTCTTAATTTATACAATGATGTTGTTAAATTAATAGATCTCAACTGTAGAAATCTTTGGTTTTATGTTAACAAATTTTCAAATGACACAGAAGGGCAAAGAAATAAAGATTTGGCTTGACTGTGGTTTAGTATTTTTTTTAAAGATTTATTTTCATTTATACATAGAAGAACTGGGGTGTAGGCCAGAGGTGTGGGGGTGTGTGTGTGAGGAGATTCACCAGAGACAGACAGTGCTGAGACTTAATCCTTTGCACCACCAGGGAGGCCCTGTGTTTTAGTATTTAATGTAGAAATAGCATGTAGCTCATATTCAAGCCATCTTTTCCTATTGTTTATTATTTCCAAAGATGGTAACTTCAGAGCGATTCTAGGCTGCATTGAAACTTTTTTTTTTAATTCTTATCACTGCTCAAGTTTTAAAACTTCAAAGTGATTAAAAATGGTACTTTAGGGGCCTACCTGGTGGCACAGGGGTTAAAGTCAGTATTATCAAGCTATCACTAGCCACAGCAACATGAGTTCGATCCCCAGCCAGGAAGCTAACCCACATGGCGCAGCAAACCTCTACTATCTCACCCACTGCTCCGCTCAGCAGTGTGTCTCAGATTTGCCTGTTCTGCTCCCCACTCTGTCTCTGGTGAATCTTCTCACACACCCTCACATCTCTGGTCTGCATCCCAGTTCTTGCATGCATAAATAAATAAATCTTTTTTAAAATGGTGTCCCATCATACACAAAACCACGTGATATATTGATTTCCTGTGCCTTTCTGAGGATATCAATGCTTACATTTTCTTGAAGGTGGAAGTCTATATCCAGCATTATCTACTCACTTGCCAAGTACACTTTGATGATAAAGATTTCAAGTCACTTCCTGAAGTAGCCAGGTTGTAAAAGCCGTATGGAAGTTGTATGATTTCTGCTCCCCCTCACTAAAATTCTGCTGTTATTTTGCCTCGTTTGTCTAATCTCACTTAGCTGAAGCAATCTGGAAAATACCTGACAGTTTAGGACTAATTTAAGATTATGATAAAGTCAAGAAGATTCTTCAGAAAAAAGTGTTCAAGCTGACTATATCTAAACACATTAATTTACAGGATTCACTTAACTGTAATTCACTGGTAGTTCACAGATTTAAGTTCCAATAGGGTAGGGACCTTGCCTATTTTGTTGCTCACTAAACCCTCCGCACTGAGTGTTTGGTACATATTGAGTCCTGAATAAAATTATGTGCCAACTCAATAGAATTTGGAGACTTGAAACAAAAATTATGATCAGATAATCACTATAGCGAATACTGAATATGAGTTATTGAGCAGGGAGTTAGAACGGCAACAAAGCTATCCGTTTGAGAAATGACTCAACAAACTGCTTCCCACAAAGCAATACCTTCACCATCCTTGAGCAAGATGCGAGTGTAGTGTTGTGCACAAGTCCATGGCTCGCCACCTCCCCTCACATCTCCTGGAATCTAGACGCTCAGCTTTGGCTTCCACCCTAGGGTTCCTTAGCTATCTTTCTATTGTGAATGGTCTAAATTTGGGTGTCAATCTAAGCAAGCCAAAATTATTACCAGTAAACAAATCTATGATGTAATGTATATGTAAAGCATTTGAAATCTTGAAAAATGCAATACCAAAGTTTTTAATACTAATTCTTGCAACTTCATTTTTCACTTTCTTTTGAATGTATATATACATGAACTTAATGATTTAAGCCCTAGTTCACAAAGTGTGTGAGATGGTTTTGTTTTTTTTCACCAATTTAAGATAAGAGCATAGAGTTGTTTTATGCCCTACAATTTTATCATTCCCCCTTATGAGGAAAGTGAATTAAAAATCTGGATCAAGCAGTGTACTTCAGTTGATCGGCACCTCCTGCTCCCTGCTTTGTCTCTGGTGAATCCTTGGTGGCACAAGGGGTTAAGTCTCAGCACTATGAAGCTATCAGCAGCCACTGCAGCATAAGTTCGATCCCCTGGCCAGGGAGCTGACCCACATGGCACAGCAGACCTCTCCTGTCTCACCTGCTGCCCCCTTCAGCAGTGTATTTCAGTCAATCCACCTGTTCTGCTCCCCACTCTGTCTCTGGTGAATCCTCTCACCCACCCCCACATCTCTGGCCTGCACCCCTGTTCTTCTACGCATAAATAAATCTTAAAAAAAAATCTGGATCAAGAATCAACATCCAGGGCCTCTCTTGTGGCACAATGGGTTGGGTGCAGCACTATGAAGCTATTCATAGCCACTGCAGCACGAGTTCGATCCCTGGCTAGGGAGATTCCCACATGGCGCAGCAGAACTCTCCTGCTTTGCCTGCTGCTCCCCTCAGCAGTGTACTTCAGTTGATTCTCCTGTTCTGCTCCCTGCTCTGTCTCTGGTGAATCTTCTCACCACTCCACACCTCTGGCCTATACCCCAGCTTGTATGCATAAATAAATCTTAAAAAATAAAAAGAATCAATATTCTATGAGCCTCCTTAGTAGTACAGGGGTTAAAGTCTCAATGCTATCAAGCTATCACCACCAGCCTAAGTTCCATCTCCTGCCAGAGAGCTAATCCATACGGCACAGCAGACCTCTCCCGTCTCACCCGCTGCTTCCCTCGGCAGTGTATTTCAGTCAGTTCATCTGTCCTGCTCCCCACTCTATCTCTGGTGAATTCTCTCACCCCCCAGCACCTCTGGCCTACACCCCAGTTCTTCTATGCATAAATAAATAAAAATAAATCTTTTAAGAAAAGAATCAACAGCCCTCCATATACCCATGCTAGAAGGTTATATAGGTCACAGCATCTGGCCCACTTGTGGCAGCCACCATCCTCAAGTTCCACTACCCCCACTACCCTAACACCTGGTTTGCCTGTGCAACCACAATAGAAGTTAAGTCAGAACCAAGAACAATATTTTATGTAAGTGAAAATGTCTTAAACTAGAAATGTTCAAGTTAGCAGGTCAATGGGATGCTCTTTCTACTCATGAGAATGAGCTGTTTAAATAACAACAGGCGGGGCCTCCCTGGTGGTGCAGCGGTTGAGCGGTTGAGCACTGCGTTGTGGAGCTGTCGGCAGCGTGGATGTGAGTTCGACGCCCAGCCAGGGAGAATCCCACATGGTGCGGCGGACCTCTCCTGCCTCGCCCGCTGCTCCCCTCAGCACTGTGTTTCTTTCTTTCTTTTTTTTTTTTTTTTACTTATACATACAAGGTGGGGTACAGGCCAGAGGCGTGGGGTGGCGAGAGGGTTCACCAGAGACAGAGCAGGGAGCAGAACAGGCAGATCAGAAATACACTGCTGAGGGGAGCAGCAGGCGAGGCAGGAGAGGTCTGCCGCGCCATGTGGGATTCTCCCTGGCCGGGGGTCGAATTTGCATCGCCCCTGGCTGCCGGCAGCTCCACAGCGCAGCTCCACAGTGCAGCTCCACAGCGCAGCGCTCAACCGCTGCGCCACCGGGGAGGCCCAGCACTGTGTTTCTAATCTGCCTGTTCAGCTCCCCACTCTGTCTCTGGTGAGCCCTCTCGCCGCCCCACGCCTCTGGCCTGTACCCCAGCTTGTATGTATAAATAAATAACTCTTAAATAAATAAATAACAACAGGCTCTTTATCACTATTTCCCACGCTTAAGGATTTAATGAGAGCAGACAAACGTGGTATGGTATGAAATCTCACCATCTGGGGTAGGGTAGCCCAGGACACCCACAATGGGGTAGATGGGTACACATTACCATGTACACAAAAGCCCAAAGGGCCTTTCCAACTAGCATGTAAGCATCTCGAACACTTCCATAAGAATTTTTGGGTAAAATTAGATTCCATTTATATATGTTATTTCATTTTGAAGGTGCAACAAACATCAGTTTGACAAATTCATCTTTTCCCTCCTATGCCCCAAGATTAAAGGTGTAATTGATCTTTGGGTGAATAATTTTAAGGAACAGAATTTTTAAAAAATAAAATGTGGGCTACATATATGTACATTTTCTGTATTGAACAGAAATTTTGAAGAAACAGAAAAGATTTTAAATGGGTGAAAAATCTAGGATTACTTTACAGTTTATTACTCTAGCACAGTTTTGCTAAGATTCATTTTAAGGTTATTTCATAAGTCAGAGAACACCACCTAAAAAAAAACAACACTATCGAAACTAAATACATGAAATTCTGAATTCAACTATTTATGGCTTGAGCCAGAAATTAGTTTGCATTTATCAAAATCTGATTACTATGCCTTCTCAAAAGAAAAACACTCCTGAAAATTGAGTAAGTAGAGTAGACTGCTTATTGTTCTAATTTACTTTTTGGCTGCTAACTGAGGTTAGCTATTCACCTGGTCACTCTATCACACATTTCCCAGTTTCCCCCTTGTAGCCAGGTATGGCTATGTAATTTGTTTTCTCCAATGAAATATGAACAAAAGTGAAATGTGCATCTCCCTCACCACTTGCATGATAACCTCTTTTTTCCTAGCCTTTCTTCCACCCTTGCTTTGGGCTAAAATTCAAAGAGGTGACTCTGCTTTAACAATAACTAAGGAGACAGAGGGACAATGAAAATGAAAGGAATCCTGATTTCT
Source organism: Scalopus aquaticus (assembly GCA_004024925.1). Lineage (NCBI taxonomy): Eukaryota > Metazoa > Chordata > Mammalia > Eulipotyphla > Talpidae > Scalopus > Scalopus aquaticus. The sequence goes on from PVIJ01000357.1 coordinate 267,912, forward strand.
GAATTACCACGAGGTGTGAGAGAACATCTCATATGATTAAGTCATTGTATTTGGGAACCTCCCTTATAGTAACTATTAACAAAAATAAAATAAACACATAAAAGTAACAGAATATTTAAGTATTTTAAACAAGAACAAAGATAACTAGCTTGGTAACTAAGTTATTTTAAATTTCACACTAAACTCAGGACAGTTTCTAACCACAGAAAGAATGATAATAAATGCACAATAAGTGGAAGATATCCTTTCTTTTTTAATATTAGCTTTAATAATACTAAAGAGAAAATGTCACTTTTTTTTCACCATTAACTGATTGAGGGGAAGATCAATCCTGTTTACTAATAGTCCTTACTTTTTAAGTAACCTCTTATGTGTGATGCTTTACTTAGTGTTATATGCATCTTTTCTCAAGAAGAGGATATGATTCAAGACATTTTACAAACATTACATTTCCAGTTGAATAAAGAGCACACAAGTACTTGAGAGTATATTTAAATACCAGCATGTAACCTTTTGTATCAGCAAAAATGGAAATAAGAGAAAAAAATACTTCTTTTCAATTTCAGTTAAGAAGTGGGATTCAGGGCCTCCCTGGTGGCACAGCGGGTTGGGTGCAGCACTATGAAGCTATCCAGAGCCACTGCAGCATGAGTTCGATACCCAGCCAGGGAGATTCCCACATGGCGCAGCAGACCTCTCCTGCCTTGCCTGCTGCTCTCCCCTCAGCAGTGTACTTCAGGGGATATGCCTGTTCTGCTCCCCACTCTGTCTCTGGTGAATCCGCTCATCACCCCACACCTCTGGCCTACAGCCCAGCCTGTATGCATAAAATAAATAAATCTTTTTTTTAAAAAGTGGGATTCACAAGAATATTAGGTTTATTAGAGGATTCTGTCCTTTCCCCTATTCTTTTCCCCACTGTTTCACTTTTTCCACAATTTCTCTAAAAAATCTTCTCCATTTCTATATATTGTTGACTCCCAAATCTACCATCTCTAGGGGTCAAATCTAAGTTCTAGAGCCATAAATCCACATGACTCACAGTCTGAGCTATGAATTCCAAGACTGGATCCATCAATTTTCCTCATTATTCCGTATCTTTAATCGATCTACCCATCTTCCCACCTAGATACTGCACTTCATTGCTTGAATATGGGTATATCTACCTCAAACAAACAAGCAGGCAAAAATACAGCCCTCTATTTTCTTTCTTTCATTGATTATCTGCACTGCCTGCTGTTTCTATGTCCATAGCTACCATTCATTCCTTAGTTATTCATTGATCCCTGCTTGCCACAGAAGTATTTCTTACAAAGATCACTAGTGATCAACCTGTTGCTTCCCACACAGGAAGAGCTATACAGCAAACACTGGAAGAAATAAGCTTTAATCTTGGTTGAGTTGCATCAATATGACCAAGATGATTTAATCTTTCTGCAACTGATTTTCTCAAGCATAGTATGAGGAAATTAGTTTATATACTTTGAGATATTAACTCTTTTGAGAGTTTCACAGACACTAATGCAGGTATTTAGCTGCCACTTTTATTCTCCATATGATCAGAGAAGAATTACGTGAGGCCATGGTAAGCTCAGTTTATGGGAAATGCCAGGGCTCTGAAACCTTGTCTGACCAGGAGGCTTCATTACCCTAAATATAAAGATCTGGATAGCAGACATGATTTTTAAGTCCCCTTCCAAATCCAAATTAAATACAATGAATTTCAAATGGCATTTTGAACATAACAATCTGTATATTTATTTCTATCACATACTTTCTTCGGGTAGCTTTGAGTCTGACCAAAGGAGCTTTATGAGAGTGGAGGTGGAGAGGGCTATGTTGCTAGGATAGAGAAGTCTAGTGACCAGTCCCTTTCCTCAAAAACTCTGACTCTACTTCTGCAGATTAATTTCAAATGGAGCCCCAAAACTTAGGTTTACAGGGCAGGCTCAAAGGTAAATTATCTAGATTGCCTCTGGCAAATGGGTAGAATTTACTGTTTTATTTCCAGTCCATACTGCCTCACATCAAAACGTAATAGTACTTGACCAGAAACAAGTAGGTTTACACAACTTATCAATAACCAAATTTAGTCAGCATCCAAGCCATAGAATTCATATAGATGGGCCTCTCTCTCTGCTTTGGCTTAATAAATCCAAACCCAGCCTAAAATTACAAGCACAAGTGTGAGAGACTGAGTGTGGTTAGACTTAAAAAGCAGAGTCTTGTAGTCAAAGTGTAGCTCCAACAATGAGTGGCCTACCAAGAAGATGCCGTGTGTACCCCCTCCTTTGTAGCACATGCAAATGCAGCCACTGCATGCAGATACCAGACTTCAGCACAAAACAATGACATATTTTGATCAACACTCACCCTCTAGATTTTCCAGAAAGGAGGTGGACATGAGAGCTCACTGTGGTTAGGCCATTTCTCTGCTGAACCTGATGGCTGGTGTTCCAAGTCAGACATAAACTGGTCTGTGTCAAAGAAGACAACATCACTACTGAATGGAACAAACCAGAGGGTAACTTAATCCACTATAGTGCCCAGGGTATCTTTTCTATAATCAAGAGGAATTTACTTGTGCTCCATCAATCACTGCGTAAAATGGCTCCCAGCATTTTATCAGATAAAATGAGTATCAGAATTTATTTTCTAAAATTAAAAAGGCAATAATTGAAGAAGTTACAAAATGACTTTCAATGATTTTAAGGGACAGAATAAGTATTAAAACAAACTAATTTTTACTAGATTAAGTCTATTAGTGGTTTCCAAATACTTGCTATGGCAAGTACTGGAATGGGAATTAATAAAACTTAATAAAAATATAAATTCCTGAGCTCTACTCCAGACTACAAAATCAAATGTCTAAGGGTAGGAGTCCAGAACTATATGCCCAGGCAAATTTGGCAGTCATGGAGAAATATTTTTTAAACTGAACTTCACTTTCACTAGCAGGTCATGAAATCAACTCAGTAAGCTGAAATTGATTTTTTAAAAATAAAGAAATGGAACAAAATGGAAATTCACATTTATCTTACTTCTTTTATTGAACTAACATTGGTCTACAATGCATTTTCTTTAAACAAAAAGGTTAAAAATTGGTCTGTGAGACTTCAGTGTTAGCTGAATATATGTTTTTGTTATGTACGTGGTTATACTATAAACTTTACCTCTCATTATGGAAACTGTCAAAAATGTCATTGCCCTCTGTCACTGCCGGCCAGCTCTGTGACCGTGACAGACACATTCAGATGCCCAGTTAAAGCGGCCAAAAGGCAATCAAAGCCTCATTGTTTGGCCTCTGAGAAGCGACTTTTGGCTTTCTTTGTAACTTCAAACCAAAGGACCTAGTCAAAGATGCTAGAATGCTTTTATCCTGGAGAAGAATCTTTATGTAGTGAACAATAATTAATACCCTCATATTAAGCAGATAAAGGAGAGAAAACAGAGGAGGAGCCAATCTGTGTGAAATGTAGCCTCACTAAAGGGTTGAAAAGAACCAGAAATCCTTTGTACTTAAGATTTTATTTTTTATCAAATTTGAGATCAATCACTTAGTTTTTAAGTGTCACTTAAAGATTACAATATATGTGGGCCTCCCTGGTGGTGCAGCGGTTAAACGCTGCCCTGTGGAGCTGTCAGCAGCGGTGACATGAGTTCAATGCCCTGCCAGGGAGATTCACACATGGCACAACAGACCTCTCCTGTCTCACCCGCTGCTCCTCAGCAGTATATTTCAGTCAATCTGCCTGTCCTGCTCCCCACTCTGTCTCTGGTAAACCCTCTTGCTGCCCCATGCCTATGGCCTGTACCCCAGCTTGTATGCATAAATAAATAAATCTTTAAAAAAAAAAGATTACAATATATGTGAAGGATTTTAAAGGCTGAAGAAATACTGTCAAAAGTCTTCTTTCTGAGGGTGCTCAATTCTACTCAACTGAATCAAGCACAACAAACTGTAAGGTAAGGAAATATGATTCCAGGTAAATCAACACATAAATTATAAGAAAGCCCAGGAACAAAGCTAAAAATTAAACAAACAGGCATAACATTGGTATACTGAATATTATACATTTTCTTTAATTGAAAGAAATTAAAGATCAAATAAATGGAAAACATGACATGTTCATGGATTAGAAGACTTATTAATATTAGTAAGATGATAATACTACCCAAAGCAATGGAGTCAATGAAATCCCTATCAAAATCCCAACAGTGGTTCTGCAGAAATAGAAATACTTATTTTGAAATACAGATAGACTCTCAAAGGACCCAAGAGTCCAAACAGTCATGAAAATGAACAACAACAATGGAGAACTCACACTTTCTGATTTCAAAACTTACAAGAAAGCTACAATAATCCAAACACTGTGATAGTGGCATGAAGATATATAGAGAGAGATGAAATGATGTAGTTCCTTTTAGAGAGCCAGAAACAAATCCTCATATTAAATGATCAACTTATTTTCAAATAAGGGTTCTAGGACCATTCAGTGGTTGAAAAAGCAGTTTTTAAAAAAAACAATAAGGGGTGGCCTCTCTGGTGGCGCAGGGGTTAAAGTTTCAGTGCTATCAAGATATCGCAGGCAACTGTGGCATGAGTTCGACCCCCAGACAAGGAGCTAACCCACATGGTGGAGCAGACTTCTCCTGTGTCTCCTGCTGTTCCCCTCATCAGTGTATTTTAATAGATCCACCTTTTCTGCTCCCCACTCTAACTCTGGTGAATCCTTTCACCCTCCAGCTCTGGCCTATACCCCAGTTCTTGTACGTGTAAATGAATAAATCTTTAAAAAATAGTAATTTTTAAAAATGGGTAGATGGGATCCATTTTAAAAAATATATAGAATAAAATAAACAACAAGGGGAAAACTGGGATGTCCACATGCAAAAGGATGGAAGCTGGACTCCTACCTAATACTGTATACAAAACTGATCCAAACTGGACCAGATACCTAAACATGAGGGCAAAAATTGTAAAACTCTTAGAAGAAAACACATGGAAAATCTTCATGACATTGGATTAGGCAATAATTTCTTATGTAGGATACTAAAACCACAGGCAACAAAAGAAAAAAAAAGATAAATTGGACTTCATATAACAATATAAAACTTTTAAGCATCAAAGGACATTATCAGAAGAGTGAAAAGACAGTCCACAGAATGGGAGAAGATATTTGCAAATAATATATCTGATAAGGGATTAATATCCAGAAAAGATAAAGAACTCCTAAAACAATAACAAAAACTCAACTAAAAAGGGGGCAGAAGATTTGACCAGACATTTCTCCAGTGAAAATATACAACCAGGGGCCTCCTCCCTGGTGGTGCAACAGGTTAAACGCAGAACTATGAAGCTATCCAGAGCCACGATAGCACGAGTTCGATACCCGGCCAGGGAGATTCCCACATGGTGCAGCAGACCGCTCCTGCCTTGCCCGCTGCTCCCCTCAGCAGTGTACTTCAGTGGATATGCCTGTTCTGCTCCCTACTCTGTCTCTGGTGAATTCTCTCACCACCCCACACCTCTGGCCTATACCCCAGTTCTTGCATGCATAAATGTATAAATCTTTTTAAAAAATAAAATATACAACCAATATGCTCATCATTATTAGGGGAATACAAATCAAAAATTCAATGAGCTACCACTTCATATACATTAAGAATGGCTATTGTTTTAAAAAAATGGAAAATAACAAGTGTTGGCAAGGATGTGGAGAAACTGTAACTGGCATGCATTATAAATAGAAAATGGTGCAGCCACTGTGGGAAAAACACTAGTTTGACAGTTCCTCTGAATGCTGAACAAAGAATTTCTACATGAAACTCTAGCAATTTCATTCCTAGGATACCCAATAGAATTGATAGCAGAGACTTAAACAGAGTCTTGTACACTATTTTCTCACTGTGGCAGTATTCGCAACAGACAAAAGAAAAGGTACATACAAATCCAATGTTTTTAACAGATGAATGCTCAAAGAAAATATGGTATATAGCTACAATGGAAAAGTCATGGCTTTTCAACAATCCAGTACTATTCAGTCATAAAAAGGAATGAAGTTCGGATACAAACAACATAGATGAATCTGGGAAAACATGCTAAATGAAGTAAGTCAGACACAAAAGGACAAATGGTTTACGACTCAATTTACATGAGGTATCTTGAGTATGGAAATTCATAAAGATAGAAAGTAGAATATAGATTTGCCACAGGCTAAGGGTAGCAGGAGAGAATGGGGAATTACTGCTTTTTAGTATACAGTTGTTTTGGGGGAGTGATGAAAAGCTCTAGGAAGAGATAATGGCGATGGCTACATAATATTGTGAATGTACTTAACGTCACTGAATTGTACACTTAAAATGGCAATTTTTATGTATATATTTATCATAATTAAAAACAAAACAAACAAAAACACCACTACCTGGGTTTCCTCATGGGAGAACACTGCATGAAATGACTGTTAGAAACCTAACAGAGTGGGGAGCAGAACAGGCAGAGCTTGGGGCCTCCCTGGTGGCGCAGCGGTTGAGCACTGCGCTGTGGAGCTGTCGGCGGTGACACAAGTTCGACGCCCAGCTGGGGAGAATCCCACATGGTGCGGCAGACCTCTCCTGCCTCGCCCTCTGCTCCCCTCAGCAGTGTATTTCTGATCTGCCTGTTCTGCTCCCCACTCTGTCTCTGGTGAACCCTCTCGCCGCCCCACGCTTCTGGCCCGTACCCCAGCTTGTATGTATAAATAAATAAATAAATCTTTAAAAAAAAAAAAGAACAGGCAGAACGACGGAAACACACTGCTGAGGGGAGCAGCGGGCTAGGCAGGAGAGGTCCGCCGCGCCATGTGGTTATCTCCCTGGCCAGGTGTTGAACTGGCGTAGCCGCTGCCCACAGCTCTACAGGGCAGCTCCACAGCACGGCGCCTAACCGCTGCGCCACTGGGGAGGCCCCAAATTACTTAATTACTATACCTAGTTGTACTATATATCTCTTTCACACTAGAATGTAAGCTTGGAGATGGCAAGAATCTGTTTTATCTACTGAGGGCCTAAAACAGTATATATAGCAGGCACTTGTTAAATGTGAATCAATCAATGAGCACAAATTTAAAATGTTGGTAAACATTCTAGGAGTTAATATAATTTCTGTAGATTGATCAATTTATAGACTGAATTTGTAATTATTTTATTACATAAAATGTCACAGCATAAAGAGCACTGATAATGGGCCTTCCCGGTGGCGCCACGGTTGAGCGCCGCGCTGTGGAGCTGTCGGCAGCGTGCCATGCGAGTTCGAAGCCCAGGCCGGGAGAATCCCACATGGCGCAGCAGACCTCTCCTGCCTCGCCCGCTGCTCCCCTCAGCAGTGTATTTCTGATCTGCCTGTTCTGCTCCCCACTGTGTCTCTGGTGAGCCCTCTCGCCGCCCCCTGCCTCTGGCCTGTACACCAGCTTGTATGCATAAATAAATAAATCTTAAAAAAAAAAGATAAAAAAAAAAGAGCACTGATAACACTATAAAGAAGCAGCCAACAAGACTGTCTTGTTTTACAAACACTACTGGATTTCTGATGTAAGGCAAAATATTTAAAATTAAAATTTCCTATTGTGAGGAGGTCCAGAAATAGATCCAAATAAACTGGGAAATTAAGTAAAACATAAAGTTGGTATTTTAAACCAAATGGGGAAATTTGAATTATATAATAAATAATGTCTGGACAAGTGGGCAGCTATCTGAAAAAAGTTAAAATTAGATACGGTCCTCATAGAATCTATGAAAATAAATTCCTGATGGATCATGGATTCACAAAATCTTAAAAGTAACAGAAGAGAAATAGAAGATTCACAAGTTATATAATTATTAAAAACTTTCTCTTCATGGCAAAAACCATGACTTAATGAACCTAACACAAAAAGGGCTTCTACAGTCTATAAAACAATTAAGAAAAGGATTCATGCGCTAATGGAAAAGTAAACAAATATGAAGAGATCATAGATTTGTGACGAAAGATTTTCTTAAGCATATGAAAAGCTACACAACATACACATATGTGAAATGACTGAGATGCTGTTTTCTACCTAATCTATGGCAAATAAGGTGTATAATAATAGAATGTGTTAATGGAGGAATAGAGAAATCGACACTCTTAAAATGCTAGTGGCAATGTAAAGTGGTACAATCTTTACGGAGGACAATTTGGTGTCTTAAAAATCTGGTTAGCAATTGTACTTTTAGGGATTTACTTTATGTATATGTATGGGTCTGTACATGTGTGTGAAATGTCATGTAAAAAGTTGCTCACTGCACTTGATATAGCTATATAATGGAATATCTGATAGACTATTTCATGGAATATTCTATTGAAAAAGATCTCCAAGAAAGTTCTTTCATGTTACAGTATAATATAATCTCCAAGACTCAATATATAGAAAAGGCAAAGTGCATGATTATAAATAACATGCATAAAATAGCTCTGTGGTTATAGCCAAAAAAAAAAAAAAAAAGGTAACCCCAACAGCTTACATTAAGGAAAACTAGGTTATAAGGTAATTTTCCACTCTGCACGTTGTATACTCTTAGCATTTTGAACACACAATCTTTCAAAAACTAATGATTATCTTAAGAAATCTAAATAAAATTTTTATGTAGGGCCTCCCTGGTGGCGCAAAGGGTTAAGTCTCAGCCCTATGAAACTATCAGCAGTCACTGCAGCACAAGTTCAATTCCCGGACAGGGAGCTCCCCACATGGCGTGGCAGACCTCTCCTGTCTCCCCCAACTCTCCCCTCAGCAGTGTAATTCAGTACATCTGCCTGCTCTGCTCCCCACTCTGTCTCTGGTGAATCCTCTCACCCCCCCATACCTCTGGCCCTGTACACCCCAGTTCTTACATGCATAAATAAATAAATCTTTAAAAAAAATAAAATTTATATGTAAAACTCCATTCTACACAAAATCATCTACAGATGCTTTTAGATACACATTATGATTACAAGGGACTAAATATGATCCATATTCTTGCAGATGTTAAACTAAAAGGCCTATGACCATTACTACTCAACTTTATTTACACTATTTTCCACGAGCATTTAAGAATTTCACACTTTTCCTCTTGCCCAGATACCTAGGTTAATGGTAAGCTTAAAAATGTCCATTTTTTTTTTAAAGAATAAGATTATTTCAGAGCAGAGCCGTTTGAGTATATTTATATAAGTCCATAAATAGCGAAGATGATCTCTGACACAGGTAACCTTGTAATGCAATGTCAGAGAGTCACAAACAAACCACAAAAGCTTAGCTACTGAGCCTAAAATGATTTATCTCATTTTAATTATTTTTGTCCCTGTGACTAATCTATCTCCAAAGGAATTTTCAAGAGCAGGGTATGAAGTCTAAAATAGAATACATCTTGAAGACACTGGCTTTTTATCTTACACACAGCAGACATCAGAAAGTGACTATGTTTACTGTTTTTATAGAGATGATTACATAAAGTAATCAAGTATAGTTATTTCAGAAACCATTGAACATGTGAGATAACCTAAACTTCAGAAAGACCTAGATTCAAGCACCAGCCCAGTTTCTGTGGCCATGTAACACTGGCGAAATGCTTAAACATCCTAGCTACATCTCTGGGGGGGAAAAAAGGCAAATAATTATTTTCAGATTGTTGGAAAGAACTAATAAGCTACTAGCAGAGTACTTAGCACAATGCTCAAAATAACATGCTTTATTATCAAGAAACAGTAACCGTAATTTATTACTAAAAATATACTTCTTGAAGTAAATTTATTTTGAAGACTTCTGATATGCTAGTCATTTACTGGTTGCCTTTCCCGGGCTTTATCCAGCTTAGGAATAAGCTTTTTAAATCGTAGGAGTGGTCGTGTCTAAAGTCTCGAATTTCCATCACGGTATGTTCTACAGGAGCATGATCCAAAGTCCTGTATGTTCTACTGGAGCATGATCCAAAGTCTACACAGGGGCATTGTTTATGGGATCTTTTTTTTTTTAAAGATTTATTTTTTATTTATACATACAAGCTGGGGCACAGGCCAGAGGCGTGGGGCGGCGAGAGGGTTCACCAGAGACAGAGTGGGGAGCAGAACAGGCACATCAGAAATACACTGCTGAGGGGAGCAGCGGGCGAGGCAGGAGAGGTCTGCCATGCCATGTGGGATTCTCCCCGGCCGGGCGTCGAACGCATGTCGCCGCTGCCGACAGCTCCACAGCACAGTGCTTAACCGCTGCGCCACCGGGGAGTTCCTGTTTATGGGATCTTTAATCATAAACATTTTTGTGACTGGATGGAATAGGTATATTCCCAGAAATGGATTCATGAGTTACCCAGAGTCCCAGTTTTAAGAGAAAATTTAGTATTATCTACCTTCCTCTACCCTAGTGTTCTAAAGTTGATTTAGTATCTCATTCATGACATATTCTCACAATTGACTATGCATGGCCTTCTTTTACTTACCTAAATACAATAAACACCAATAAAACCAGTCTCCTAACAGGTGTAACAGAATACTGACAAGATTTACATCTCTCTCTCCTCCTCCATACCAGTCTCCTGCTTCCCTGAGCAAAAGTAACCACCTAACTCTTGTGTTTACTATTCCTTTGGCAGAAAAGCAGGTTTTTCGACTGGTCACCTACATACAGAACTGCAACAGCTGAGGTCACATCTAGAGTCCCTGTTTACAGTTGAATCAGCAATTGCCCTACATTCAGCATCAGCATCTTACTGCACTGAGACTGCAAGTGGTAGTGTCAATTTTCACCACAGCAGCAGGTCAGGCTATATATAACATGCACCCTTTTCTCTGCTGAGCTGTAGTTAGTATGTGGACAAATGAGGGAAACCTGGTAGGAGATTCAGTTAGCTCAATCACAAATTAAGTGGGTCTGTATTTAAAGATATTAGATAGTCTAGTCTAGTTTCACAATACTATAACCTTAATTAAAATGTTTAAAACACAGCTCTGACAATTTCTGTTTCCACACTGTTTTTTTTTTTTAAAGATTTATTTTTATTTATACATGCAAGCTGGGGTACAAGCCAGAGGCGTGGGGCGGCGAGAGGGTTCACCAGAGACGGAGCGGGTAGCAGAACAGGCAGATCAGAAATACACTGCTGAGGGGAGCAGCGGGCAAGGCAGGAGAGGTCTGCCTCGCCATGTGGGATTCTCCCCGGCCGGGCGTTGAACTCGCGTCGCCGCTGCCGACAGCTCCACAGCACAGCACACAACCGCTGCGCCACCAGGGAGGCCCCTGTTTCCACACTGTTTTAATGTATATAATTTGGTCCAAACCCTGGGAACACATACTATAATGCACAGAAATGTTTAGAAAAAAATATAGCTCCAAATATACAAATGATAATATAAATAAAAACCCAATGATATATTTATACATTTTTAAAGCAGAGGCAATGGCCTATGTAGGTAGCAGGGAAAAAATGAAGTAGCAAAATAGTTTCATACAATGCCCTGATGGCTAAACAAGTATATAATACAGTCTTCTAAGGGAACTGTTTCAAAGAGAACATTAGCTGGTAAAAGCTGGTGTTCTGGGCCTCCCTGGTGGGCACAAGGGTGTAAGCCTCAGCCCTATGAAGCTATGGAGCATGAGTTTGATCCCTGGGAAGGGAGCTGACCCACATGGTGCAGCAGACCTTTCCTGTCTCGCCTGCTGCTCCCCTCAGCAGAGTATTTCAGTACATCTGCCTGTTCTGCTCCTTACTCTGTCTCTTGTGAATCCTCTCAACTCCCTCCCCACCCCACATCTCTGGCCTACACCCCAGCTCTTACATGCATAAATAAATAAACCCTTAAAAAAAAAAAGCTGGTGTTCTACCATTGTCATACCCCAAAGAATATCCCCTGGAGGACGGAGCCACAGTACTCTGAAATGGAGAAATATTTCTAGGACTTTTTTGGCCTTGGAAATTCATATGAGGGACCAAAATCATCTTAATGAAACTAAACACAGATAATTATAATGTTAAGTTTTAGGTTTTAAAAACAACATACACAGGGCCTCCCTGGTGGCGCAGCGGTTGAGCGCTGCGCTGTGGAGCTGTCGGCAGCAGCGATGCGAGTTCGACGCCCAGCCGGGGAGAGTCCCACATGGTGCGGCAGACCTCTCCTGCCTCGCCCGCTGCTCCCCTCAGCAGTGTATTTCTGATCTGCCTGTTCTGAAGCCTCTCACCACTCCACACCTGTGGCCTGTACCCCAGCTGTATGTATAAATAAATAAAATCTTTAAAAAAAAAAACAACAAAAAAACAACATACACAAAAAAATCAAGGGGGTGTGGGTGGGGGAGATGTGATTTAGCAATATTTATGACTCAATAAATAGCAAGATGGAGCTAAGAAATCCCCTGATCTCAGGCTATAGTGACAAAATAAAGTTTGCCGAGCAAGAAAAGTGACAGTCCCAGTTCACTCTGAGCTGGCTAGGGAGTGTTACCTCTGGACACTGCTCAATGAAAAGAAACTGAATAGTGGAGTTCAAGCAGAAAGGAACTAGCATATTGTGAAGGTGTGGGAAAGGTGAAGTTGTTGGAGTGTATCCTAGACTGGGAAACAGATCAAGATTCCTCACAAGAAAAGAGCTATTAGAGGAAGGATTCCAGAGGCATCAGAATCCATAAAACATGGGCAACTGGAACTCAAAAAGTCTCTGAGATGTCCCAAGGAAGCCTGAGAGGAAGAGGCACATAGGATTATAATATCACTAGGGATATCAAAGTGTGGACTCTAGTGTGAAAGATAAGGATGAAGTAGAGCATCTTTAAAGTTCATTTAATACTACTGAGGAACTATAATTACCTGGTCTCTCTCTCAAACTAAGCCTCTGTGGGGAGAAAATGACATTTTCTTTTTTTTTTTAAAGATTTATTTTATTTATACATACAAGCTGGGGTACAGGCCAGAGGTGTGGGGCGGCGGGAGGGTTCACCAGAGACAGAGCGGGGAGCAGAACAGGCAGATCAGAAATACACTGCTGAGGGGAGCAGCGGGCAAGGCAGGAGAGGTCTGCCGCACCATGTGGGATTCTCCCCGGCCCGGCGTTGAACTCGCGTCACTGCTGCCGACAGCTCCACAGCGCAGCGCTTAACCGCTGCGCCACCGGGGAGGCCCGAAAATGACATTTTCTTTCACCTATTTTGCTTGTGCTATAATGGCACTTACAACCCACAGGCCAAACAGAAACATGAGTAGAGATAAGAGAAAATCTAGAGTACTGATTTAGGAGTCAGGAGATTTGCATTTTAAGTCTTTATTTTGCTATTAACTCAAGGTGACTACCTTAGGCTCTATAAAACTCAGATTCTTTATCTACAAAGTGGGGAAACTGTATTAGAGTATCTCCAACTCTAGAGGTGTTAAATTTCTGAGTTGAGGTGTACTGTCTCAGATATCACTGAATTTATTAAAAAATAATTTAAGTTGTTAATGTACACATTTCTAAAAGTTGATTACTAACAGACTCCATTTTACTTAAAAACTGCAAAAAATAGGGGCATCCCTGGTGGTGCAGCGGTGCACTGTGGAGCTGTCAGCAGCGGCTATGCGAGTTTGACGCCCATCCGGGGAGATTCCCACATGGTGTGGGGGACCTCTCCTGCCTCGCCCCCTGCTCCCCTCAGCAGTGTATTTCTGTCGATCTGCCTATTCTGCTCCCCACTCTGTCTATGGTGAACCTTCTCGCTGCCCCACGCCTCTGGCCTGTACCCCAGCTTATGCATAAAAATATCTTTAAAAAAATAAATAAATAAAAAGGATATTTTATTTGTGTTTAAATCCTTAAAAGATTTAAAGAAAAAAGGGGGTAAGCAGACAAATACAATTTAAAAAGTCATTAGGAATCACGTAAGTGTATTTAGCCAGTATAGCACAAATAAAATTACATCCTCTGGTTACAGAGGTACATATTACTTTACACTTAATACTTAATATAGCGAAGTTAAAATAACACCTAAGCTTTGGGTAACTGCAAAGTTCACTTTAAGTGCCTCTAACCCTTTTGGGCTCATTTAAATTTTTTAAAGATTTATTTATTTATGCATACAAGACATGGGGTATAGGCCAGAGGCTGGGGTGGGGGATAGTGAGAGGATTCACCAGAGACAGAGTGGGGAACAGAACAGGGGACTTAACTGAAATACACTGCTGAGGGGAGCAGCGGGCAAGAGAGGAAAGGTCTGCTGCGCCATCATGCTGCAGTGCTGCTGATAGCTTCAGAGTGCTGAGACTTGACCTCTTGTGCCACCAGGGAGGCCCCCTTCCGGGCTTTTGAAACTAATTTTTTGCTTACTTTTAAAACTAATGAGAAAGAGGACAATCAAAAGTTATGAAGTTCAAGGCCTGTAAAGGTATGTTGCCCCTGTTTTAAAAATGAATTTGTATTAAAATTTTGCTGTACTGTAGGATTTTCTAAGGACCTAGAAATTTTACCTTCAAAGGCAAATCCAAATAACATAATCAATGAGTCAGTAGGCAAATATCAAAAATTTGTTTTAAACATCAAAAATGTTTTCTCCAATTTGCAAGAATTATATATCCAATAGTCTGAGGTGCACCAGGAGTGCGTTTTAGTTTTTCCCTCTTCTTTAATTACTGCCAGCACTGCAGAGCTTTTATCACGTCTTCTGAAAGGTGACAATGAGGGAATTCAATAGCTAGTCCTTGTTCTTTGGGGGCTTAAATCTGGTAACTTCTCTTAATCATTTTACTATATAATGAATGGAGCAAAAATGAAATTGCTTTTATAGCTATCACAGACTTCATGTCTCCTGATCCTCTGTTTTTACAATACACCTTTTTTTTTATCATTTTAAAATTTTTATGCATATCTTTTACATTATTGTGTATTCCCCATAGATTCACATATCCACCGATTCACATATCCAAAGGTGAAATTGAATTTTCACAACTTTCAGTAAGTTTCACAAAAACCTTTCCAATTTGTTGCCCACCAAGGCCACTCAATCTGTGGCAAATAAAGAAGAGCAGGTTCCATCTTTGGTCTCTTGTTAGAAATGTTTTCATTTGGAAAGAAAATGAGCCAGAATATCCTTTGAGACCTGCTCAATAAATTTCATGTCTTCAGCTGCATCACAAACAGGTGGTAGGCTACTACTCAAGGTCTCACCCTTTGTTTCCGGGATTAAAGTTCTAAGTATAAATCCTAAAAGCACTATGAATAGTCTAACATTGCCAAAAGAATGAATAGGTAACATATTGAAAGCCTATATGTATTTGGAAAAGACTTTATTTCAAATCTATTTTGCTCACAGCAGTGTAGTAAAACCCCTCTACCTGGAGTTCATCTTTAAGCAGACAGTGACACTTACACCAGCTGTGCATTAAGAGAACAGTAAGAACCTAATGCCAGAGTCCTCCACACAAGCATGACAGGCCATATACAGTTATGAACATGTGTTCATGCAGTGAAATTCTGCATATGCATCCCTGGATAATGTTCCCTATTCTCTAGGCATTAAAAAAATCCTGAAGAAACTCCTTTACCATAGAATTCTAACAGCCATGGCCCGCTATCGTTGGAAGGAAGCTGTACTGCTGCAAGAGAAAGACTAGAATGAAAAAATTCTGCTCACAGAGGATTGGTAAGGATCAGATAATGAAGAAAAAAATGCCATGCAAATTGTAGAGAATGCTTTAGTTCATACATATACTGTCTCTTTATCCACAAATGACCTGGAGATCCCTTGTGTCTTGAAAGTCATCCTCTATTATACTATTCACCCACTAGACAGAGATAATTATGCTTTCCCAGACATATCTCCCTATTTCTGCTTGTGTCATCTGATTTGCCTTCTAATTCTCGTTTATCGAAAATATTTACCTCCAAATTCAAGGCTTAAGTGTTGTCGCCTCAGAAGTATTGGCGAATCCTTCTTCTGGAACCTGTCACATCACTCAACTGAACTCCAAATGTTCTTCTTTTATATCTTGGTTATAAATGACTCAGACCTACTGCACTGTATAAAGCAGGTGTGCTGGTCTGACAGTAAAGCCCCAAGAGAGGGGATACCACATATTATTTAACTTCTTTTCCCCTTACGCTTGGAATCTGAGATTTAAAACCAGCTTTGTAACTAAATACTAAACTCAGCCTCTTCACATGTATAAAGAGATGATTAACCTAGAGTTATTTTCTAGAGATTAATACACAATCAGAGAGAAAATTAAAATTCTGTATCTATGCTTTAGAAAATCTATCTGGTCAATAATCACAGGCAATTTTCGTTGAATTCCTATTTAGACAAAGTTAACATATTAAAAGCCTACATGTATTTGGAAAAGACTTTATTTCAAATCTATTTTGTATCACAGAAGTGTAGTAACCCCTCTACCTGGAGTTCATCAATTAGACAGTGAAATACCAGTTGTGCTATGGCTGTCAACCATATAAATGATCAAGAACAAACTCTATAATCGTTACCTGAAAAACTATCTTGGAAAGTTTTCAATTACTGGGATAATATTCCAGAGTTTGTTCTCCAATTTATTGATTTCAAAAAAATAGGTCTCCACACCAACTTGCTGTTTTACATAAGTTGCTTTTTTATCCCTGTGCCAAGAGCTGTACCACCAGGACTACCTGACTCAGTCAGCTGGCAGGGCCACAGAAGAGCAGGTTCTTGTGTAAATATCCTCAAGGACAGGAACTCTATCTTAATACTCTCCTCATAATCCCAGTATCTAGCTCTGTCCTGCAAATGGCTGGCATTCAGTAGTGTGTACTGAATTAACAACCCTGAATTTCATTCTCTAGAATAGAACAGAAGCCCAATAAACCTTATGTCTTCAGTTCCAACACCAGTGGGTGGTAGGGTATTACTCAAGGTCTCACTCTTGCAGAAGGTATTAGAATAAAATGACTTTAAAGCATAGATTTCTATATCTATTCTCTAAGTCATGTATGTACATATTTCTAGTAACAACAACTTCCTTAAAAGTCCAACTAAAAGCCAGTAAGAAACCTGTGGTAATTTTTTCATGATTCTTAAAAAAGGAAGTTCTTAGATCTTCACAGCTTCAAGAAAGAAGAAATGAACTTACCATCATCTAAAGTGATGTCCTGCAGACCAATTGTCGAGAAGTTAGGTTCCTGCTCTTCAGGTTCAGGCTTAATGTTCACAGCTGCCTCATCAGGTGGAAATGAAGCTGGATCACACAAACTGTGACATATTAAGGATGAAGGTACAGAAAGACCTCCCTGGCCTGAACTTTGTGCTTGACTTGAGAGCTGTCCAGAATGCATTCTGGTGGCTAAAGATGGTGATGAGGCAGTTCCTGAGCTAGGAGACTGGTAAGGCATTGGCTGTAGCTGAGGAGATGGCGGCCCAGAAAGTGGTGAGCTGGCGAGAGGATGAGAAGCTGCTGGGGAGGCTGTTGTAGCAGAACCTGAATGTGAAGGACTATATGTTATGGGCTGTAACTGAGGGGAAGGCTGACCTGTTACCTGGTCAGCCACTGGAGAAGAAAGAGATCTTTGTCCTGTGCTTGAACAGTGATAGCCCATTGACTGCAAATGAGGCAGGGTCTGCACAGAATGAGGTGTATGGGCTAAGAGATGTCCTGTTGAGCCTGAATTTGAAGAATGAAATGGTATGGATGATGATGGTTGACAGCCAAGATTTATTAAATTAGGAAGAGCTGCATCCTGCTGAAACAAAACTGGATCAAATTCTTGACTAGAGGCAGCATTAATAGGAAGACAAGATGGTCCATTGTATATAACATTAGTTTGCATAGGCTGATAGGAAGACCCCACAGGAGGTGTTGGTGTGACTTGAAAAGGCTGGTGTATGACTGAAGAAGGTATCATATGCTGTTCTTTACCAGCAGTCTCATCCCTACACTGCAACTGCTGCAGATGGGATGAGGTTACCAGGGATGCGTATGTTTGCTGGATGGGACAAACCAAACTTCTCTGTGCAGACAGTGCACTGTCACATGGGTGTTCTGTATCTGAGGAAGGTCTCTGGCTCTGGGTAGGATGAGGCACAGGCAACGATGAAACTGAAGACAAGTCCATGTCTTCTCTATGTTCTTGCTTCATCAAAACTGAAAAAAAAAAAAAAAAGATTAAAAGCAAATGTTGTTACAAAACATGTAAAATAATTATGAAAGTCCTTTACTCTAGGCTACACAACTGTAGCATGCATCAAGCAAAGAAGTGAAAACTCAACTGTCTTCAGAGAAGGCAGAAAATATAAAATAAATCAAGTATAAGACAAGGAGTGATTCTTGCTCTAAAGAGGTATTCTAGTTAAAAAAGAAACATATTGCATAGAACTCTGAAATGATGTGGAAAGATAGCTAAGATATGTTGCTAAGTGACAAAAATTTCACAATAATGTGATATGTCACAATCATGTAAAATAATGTGTGTGTATATATATAAAAGCATACATGTACACATGTTTTTGCTTACATATGTATAGCAAAAATATATATGGCTAGCTCTGGAAAGATGCATGTGCTGAGTCTACTGCTGAGAAGGGAAACTAAGTGACTATCCTATGACATAGGAGGAGGAGGGAGACCTAATTTTAACTGTGCAAGCTTTTGTACCTTTTGATTATTCTTTACCATGTATATAAAATTACCTATTTAAAATCTGAACCCCTCCCCCCCACCAAAAACCTTATGACCTAACATAATCCTCTATTTGTGATCTCTAATCCAAAACATACCGGCCACCTGGTTTTGTATGTTGCATCATATACCAGAATTCGTAAACCTGACAGTCATAGTTTCTAGCTTATGAAGATTTTCATACGTACGTATCTTATTTGATATTTCATTTGATCCTAAATCATTGTGAGATCCATATTACAAGAGAAATAATGAGGGATTAAAAGCAGCACGGGAATCCACAAGAAACCTGTTAGAGCTAACAATGAGAACAACCCCTAGGGCCAGGAAAGGTTATCTCCAACCTTGTTTTTCTTCTGTCACAATGCACATTCAAGTTCCTGATCCAGGCCTCTCTCAGATTTCAAAAATGGTTCATTATGTCTATTGGCTCCTAACTTATCTAATGTCTTGATGTACTTACTTTACTTACTTCACTACTCATCTGGCAGAACTAGAATTTTCTCTCTGGACCAAGCAATTCTTTTTTTTCCCCTCTTCCACTGGACTTCCTACTCTGGTCCTAGGTAAGTCACAGTGAATCCTATGCCCAAAGCTACATTTCTATATAAAGAGGGAAAATATCCAAGAAAGCATACTGACATCCCTTCATTAATCATGAGTGGAGCAAGTAAGGCTCTTGATTACATAAGTAGTTGGTTATCATGAACTGAAAAGGAAACAAAGAGCCTGAAAACTACAGCAAAACATCTTTTTTATTTTTGTAATTTTTTGCATGATCCAATACTTATTTTTACTTTTCTGATCCATCTCTGGGTACCCAAATTGAGAGTTCTGTTCTGCTAAATCAAGTATATTTCCACTCTGTCAAATCAAATATCACTTTTTGTCTATCAGGGATTCAGACTCCAACCTGACCAAACCATAGTGACTCCTCACTACTGGTCTATAGTAATTTATTCTTGTTTGGAGGGAAATATAAAAAGCTCTACATTATTTAGGACAAGGTGGGTTTGAGAAATACATTACTTTTAACTTTTGTGTTATATATGCTTATTCTCAAATTTAGAATGTTAATGCATGGAAGAATCCAGAAAAGAAAAATCAACTAGGCCTCTCTGGTGGCACAACAGGTCAAGTCTCAGCACTATGAAGCTAGCCAGAGCCACCGCAGCACAAGTTCGATCCCCGGCCAGGGAGCTTCCCACATGGCACAGCAGACCTCTCCTGCCTCCCCCGCTGCTCCCCTCAGGAGTGTATTTCAGTTGATCTGCCTGTTCTTCTCCCCACTCTGTCTCTGGTGAATCCTTTCACACACCCCCACACCATGCCTCTGGCCTATACGCCAGCTTGTATGCATAAATAAATAAATATTTAAAAAAAAACAACAGAGAAAGATCAACTGATTTATGTCAACTATGAGAAACCTCACATTTTTCTTCAAGTAGCGGATGTGGAATAACAGGACCCAAAGAGCAGGCATTCTGGATTTGTTCTTCTTGTGCAAACACAGTACCTCAGCTAGCTCTTACCCTTTGTAATACATTAGGCTTTTCTGTAAGATTTTATTTGAAGAAAAACCAATTTAAACAATTTGAAAACTACTGCTATAGTCTTCTGTCCTCATTTTATAGAGGTAATCAGGCTGTGGCAGAGCTGAGACCTAATCTCCTGACTCTGTAAGGCTGGCTTTTCTCTCCCAATCAGAACAAGTCAATGTCAGTATGTTCTAGGTAACCATTAAGAATTTAGAAAATACTTTCCCACAGACAGAATGTTATACACGAGAGTTTGGCTCTAATGCTGCCCCCAAAGCACCATTATTCCAAAACCACCTTAAATGGCACCCCCAGTAAGCTAACTTCTGCTGGGACACAGAAGGAAGTACATCCATCTACTCAATAGCTTAAAGGGGTAGAGGAGAGCTTCTGAGGGGTAGAGGATTAGCTTCTGTTTGAAGCTAATGGATGGGCTGAAGCTCAGGCAGCACAACTAGCCCTTAAAATATCTATGACAAGGTAAGTGTTCTACTACCATCTCATTGTTCTATTACCATCTACAGTAATAGAAATCTGTGAGTCATACATATGCTGGAAACTATCAAAAAAATTTAAATTTAGGAACAAGAAATGCTAAATATAATTTCTAATTTAAAAAAAAATGAGAGAATCAGAAGAACCAGCAATTTACAGTAAGTGATTATTCTTCCACCAGATTTTTTTTTAAAGATTTATTTTTGCATAGAAGACCTGGGGTGTAGGTCAGAGGTACAGGTGGTGAGAGGATTTACCAGAGACAGAGTAGGGAGCAGAGAAGGCGGATTTACTGAAATACATTGCTGAGGGGAGCAGCGGTTGAGATAGGAGGTCTGCTGCGCCATGTGGGTCAGCTCCCTGTCCGGGGAGCGAACTCAGGCTGTAGGAGTGATAGCTCTGAGACTTAAACCCTAGGCCATCAGGGAGGTATCCCATCAGATACTGGTATTGGTAAGATCCCTACTTGGTAGTGAATTGCCAAACACACTGACAAATATTTTAATTAAAACAAAAGCAATTTATGAATACCTAAAATATTTATAATTGTAAAGGGAAATTATTTGACACAAACATAAAAGATTAAAATTTCTAATATAAATTCATGCCAATTAATAAGCCAAACAAAATAACATAACAAAGACTGGGTCATAAAATACTAAGAAGCTATTAAAATTCTATGAAATGCTACCCACTGATGAGGAAAAATAAAAATGTTCAGTTTACAAAATCAGTATATATGTTATGATCCCATTTTTTAAAAAATATTTATTTTATTTTTGCACACAAGCTGGGGTGCAGGCCAGAGGTGTGGGGTGATGAGAGGGTTCAACAGAGACAGAGTAGGGAGTAGAACAGGCAATTCGACCAAAATACACTGCTGAGGGGAGCAGATGGCAAGGCAGGAGAGGTCTGCCATGCCATGTGGGATACTCCCTGGCCTGGCATCGAAATCGCGGCGCAGACAGCTCCACAGCACTGCGCTTAACCCATTGCGCCACCAGGGAGGCCCCTATGATCCCATTTTTATTTTTAAAAATCTTTCTCTATACATGGATCAAAGGAGCTAGAAATACAGAAAGACAATTTCAGAGTAGAAGAGAATTTGGGTGTTTTAAAATGGTTCTTTCAACTTGTCTTTTTAAAAATTCAGAGTAATTAACTTTGTAAAAAACTTATTTTAGAAGAAATGAGTCAAATGCTACAGAGAAAAGACAGTAATCAACTAACAAGGACTGTCCACACACTACTGTGTCCACTGTTCCTCCTGTTAGTATGTGCCACAGGCTTTGTATTTTGTCAACCATAAGGCCAGTGATAACAGCTGTAGTTCAATTGAGTATTCTTTCTGCATTCTGAGGCGCCCCCCCATTGACTTATTTCCATTCTCACATGTATTGCCCATCAGGATTCTGCTTTTATATTGTCCTCCCAATTCACAGGCTGATACTGTAGAGACATCATGGTCTCTTCTTTCTGTTTGTCTGTTCAATTGCTACCACTATAACAGTGGCCTCTAACCAGAACCTCTGAGATGCTGACCTGATTTTTTTTTAAAAAGCAATCTGAAAGCTGTTTCCCTTCTTATTCAGATTACATTCTATGGTGCCCAATTCTCAATGGTATTTAAAGACACTCTTGGATAGAATGTCTTTAGCAAATCTCATCCTGAAGGAGCCCTATTATCTATATTTTCTACCTGCCCTTAAGAATCTGAGTGCTACTTAGGAAAACTACACAGAAAGGTTAATTAGTGTCTATAAATTCAAGAATATCAACATCAAATTGCCCTTAAATCATGCCTAGAATCTTATTAGGTTCCTATGGTAACTTACTTCTCTCTTTATAATAACAATTTCAAACTTCTCTATCTTTAACTGCCAAATCACCCATATTCAGAAAATTTCAAGTCATTATTTAGAGAAAAAGGATAGACCTAGTATATGGAAACTCCACCACTCTCAGCACTAACTCTACAACCCTACCATCTCATTCATCTTTCTTTACCTAGCCTCCTGCCCCTCCCGTCTAAAGTTTACTCCCATGTCTGTATTTTAAATCCTATCTCCTTCTACCTTTCTTTATCAACACTGATGCTCTACATGCTGTATATTCAAAATATTCTGTCTGAATCACCTTTTTAACCTTCTTGGGACTCTCCTATATAAATTTCAGTCTCCACAGTTAATAATTTTTGAGAAGATCCAAATGGTCATTAACATCTTATGAAAGGACAGAGGAATATGGACGAAAAAATTTCTTAAACACAGGATCACATCACCTCCCTTTTAAAGTTCAGTTCTTACAATTCTCTTAATACTCCATGATCCCATAAACCACAAGAACTTTGTATATGTCACTGCCTTTATGAGGACTGTTCTTCACTTCATCTAACATAGTAATTGAATAGTTAAGAATACAGCCAGAGTGCCTGGATTAAAATCTTGCCTCTGCCACATGTGCTGTGTGACCCCAATTCATCTATCTGCAAAATGGGGATAGCAACAATACCTACTTTACAGGGTTATGGGAGGATGAGTTATTATGTATAAGCTATTTAGAATAGCAACTGGCAAAAACAACAACACTAAACACTCTATATACTTGTTAAATAAATACTTGTTATCACTGTTTGCTAAGTAAATATGCTGAGATGTAGTCTAGCCTAACAGTAGCTCAGATGCTAGAACTGAGTCTAATATTTAAAATCAACACAAACTTTACAGATTAGGCTTGTTAGGATTTTTGCTGATTATAACAAATACCTTACATTAAACATTCTAATCTAGGATTCACCACATAACTTTATTCATTATGAAAGAAAGCTCTATAGTTAACCTTCACAACTCTTCATACCTGGTGTGTAAGTAAAACGTTGAGACTGGCTTTTTTTCCTCTTGCCATTGCAAAGATAAAAGTGCACCTGCACTGCAGCTGTAACTGCTGGGTTATGATATGGAGGAACTTCAAGGACAATGTGAGCCTAAGGAGCACAGAAAGCAAGATTGTGTTACACTCAGAACTAAAAATGAAATGCACCTGCTAAACTCAGCACAACTCCTGAGAATTAACTACTCTACTCAGGCTCTCCCATCATGGATCATATGCATTCAACCGGTCATGTTAAGAATTACTCTATGGATATTTCAGTCTTAACAGAGATAAAATATTTTATTTTTTATTTATTTATTTTTTTTACATACAAGCTGGGGTACAGGCCAGAGGCGTGGGGCGGCGAGAGGGTTCACCAGAGACAGAGTAGGGAGCAGAACAGGCAGATCAGAAGTACACTGCTGAGGGGAGCAGCGGGCGAGGCAGGAGAGGTCTGCCCCACCATGTGGGATTCTCCCTGGCCAGGCGTCGAACTCGCATCGCCGCTGCCAACAGCTCCACAGCGCAGCGCTCAACCGCTGCGCCACCAGGGAGGCCAGAGATAAAATATTTTAAATAAACCATTAAAGGAGAAACTGCTTTTTACCCAACGAATTGAGCTTCTGGTTATAGTAGAAATATAACAGTTTAATATACTATGTAGCGAGGTACTTTGCTCTAATGAAAACTACATGTTATTATACATCTTAATTAGAAGTCTGCTTTGGTTTTTAAACATTTAGGATTTCCCAAATGGTGCTAGATTTCTTAAATTTTATGTCAAAAAATTTTTTTTAAGATTTATTTATTTTTGCATACAAGAACTAGGGTGTAGGCCAGAGATAGAGGGTGAGAGGATTCACCAGAGACAGAATGGGGAGAAGAACAGGTAGCCCACTGAAATACACTGCTGAGGGGAGCAGCGGGCGAGACAGGAGAGGTCTGCTGTGCCACGCGGGTTGGCTCCCTGGAAGGGAATGGAATTCATGTTGCAGTGGCTGGCGATAGCTTGATAGCACTGTGTCTTTATGCCTGTACCACCAGGGAGGCCCTATTCAAAGAATACTCTAAATTGGTAATATGTAAAATCTGCGTATGTTTCAAAATAATTTAACATAAGCAGAGTGAAAACCTCCACTGCAATTTTTAAACTAATTTCTCAAGGTCTTTGAAGAGTACTGTAGGAAGTAGTATTTTCTATTCCAGAGAAGATTCATTTCCATTTCTACCAGGAACAAGAGACCAGTTTTCACTGTGGAATCCTGGAAAGCTTAATGAATTTGGGGAAGGAGTCTTATATGCACTGAGGGCTTGTTCGCCTATCTTTTGTCTACAATACTGTTCTTCACTGGATTTGTCTGATTGCTTCACTGAACTCAGAGAAATAAATTAATGATAATGTCAGAAAAATGTTCTAGTAATCTTTCAATTCTAATCTCTCCTTTTACATACACAAAAAAGAGGAAGAAAGACACTAGTTGTTTATCATTCCTAAATTTTAATTTTAATATCAGGAAAGTAACTCAAGTCCAAATTTGAAAACTTGACAGCAATATCCAACATTCAATCTTAACAAGTGAAATAAGGTAAATTCCTTACCCCTTGACATTTTTCCCTGATTATTTTCCCTTCTACCTCCCAGTGAGGTCGTCCATCTGTTAAAAAAGAAATTACACTTTAAAGTCAGAAAGCACTTAACAAAATCCAATACACACAGTATCACAAATTTATTGACAAAGGGAATCTTTTTCTTACTGACTTCCATTACAAAAACAAAATACATATCAACGGGAAAACTGGGAAGAAAGAGCTTAGATTGCCTGTTTGAAAATATTCTGCAAATCATTTCTGCTATACATTAAGGAATGGGAAACTCACTCTCTCCAAATAACCCATTTCATCCTTGGTCAGTAACTGTTGCTGGAAAGCTCTCCAGGGGAGATGAAATCTGTCTCCTTACAGTATCCAACCACTGGTCTGAGGACTACCACTTAGAGATACTCCAAAAACAAAATCTCAAGTCTCTGTGAGACAATATTTTAAATGTTTAAAAGCAGCTATGCTTGTCTGTGTCTTCTCTTCTGGCTAGCAACTCCAGGGCTGTACCTTTTTTTTTTTTTAATTTATTTACTTAGGGGCCTCCCTGGTAGCACAATGGGTTAACTTTCAGCACTAGGAAGCTATCTGCAGCCACTGCAGCATGAGTTCAATCCCAGCCAGGGACTTTCCCACATGGTGCAACAGACCTCTCCTGCCTCGCCCACTGCTCCCCTCAGCAGTGCACTTCCGTAGATCCGCCTGTTCTACTCCCCACTCTCTTTGGTGAATCCTCTCACCAACCCCCATCCCCTGCCCCTCTGGCCTACACCCTAGTTCTTGTATGCAAAAATCAATAAATCTTCAAAAAAAAAATTTTTTTTATTTTTAAAAGATTTATTTATTTTTGCATACAAGCTGGGGCATAGGCCAGAGGCGTGGGGCAGAGAGAGGGTTTACCAGAGATAGAGTGGGGAGCAGAACAGGCAGATCGACAGAAATACACTGCTGAGGGGAGCAGTAGGCAAGGCAGGAGAGGTCTGCCACACCATGTGGGAATCTCCCCAGCCAGGCATCGAACTCACATCCGCCAGCTCCACAGCACAGAGCCTAACCGCTGCGCTACCAAGGAGGCCCTCAAAAAAATTTTTTTTAATTTATTTATTTATACATACAAGAACTGGGGTGTAGGCCAGAGGTGTGGGGCGGTGAGAGGATTCACCAGAGACAGAGTGGGAAGCAGAATATGATGCAGATCCACTGAAATACACTGCTGAGCAGCGAGTCAGACAGGAGGTCTGTTGTGCCATATGTGAGTTAGCTCCCTGGCCAGAGATCTAACTCAGGCTATGGTGCACCCTCTTGGTGATAACACTGAGACTTAATGCCTACAACAACAGAGAGGCCACTGTGCCTATTCTTTACACAATGTTTCAGCCTCCTGGTCACTCTTTTAATACTCCTCCAATGGAACCATCTCCCTCCAAATGCACCAGGTCCAGGACTGAAAAGCCCCAGTAAAGTATGACCCAGCATGGTAGAGAGCACTGAGACTCTTGCCACCTTATGTGGAGATGCTGTCTCTGCTAGTAAGTTTTCTGGAGTAGTTGCACTATGCTGACTCTTACATGCAGTGTGGAAACATCAAGTGGCCCTATGTATGCCCCATTTCCTACTGCCAAGTTCAAGCTCCCACACTATGCACATATACAGCTGGGGCTTCTGACCCTCAACCCTTGTTGCATTAATTTCTCCCTACTAGACTTTGTTTTCTAGGATCAGTTGGCTTGTCAAGATCTTTTTAGATACTATGATCTTTGAAAATATTTGCTAGGCTTTTCAGATCTAGCTAGCACATTTTCTATCTCTTCATTCCAAGTGCACTGTTAATCTGGGGGAGCCCCTCCTACTACTAAAGCTTTCATTCCAATATCATGTGCAGTTATTCTAAAGCATTCTTTTCATGTCACTAGTATTCAACCAGGGACTACTCATACAAGTATCTTCACAGTTGGCATGACCTGTTCAACTGGTTTGTAAAGATAAGAGAGACTCAAAGAAAGAGAGAGAGAGAGAGAGAGAGAGAGACTCAAAACACCTACAGATAGTAACTATTAATTTTCCTGCCCAATAACTAGACAATGGTTACCTTGTGTAAAGAGACATTACAAACAAATGGTATGTCTACTAGGGATTGCAGCTCAATTCTGCTATCATTTGCTAGGCCCAAGATGTCAGACACTTTGGATTACTGAAATAGTAGAGACAGGATATCCTACCTTCAGGCTGTGGATAAAAGGCAAATACAAACAGTTCATTATAATGAAATGTTGTGGTTATAATAACTTATAAATGTGCACTAGATGTACCAAGAGCACAGAGGACAAACCTCTTAACACTCTGTGGTCCGCTCACATATTAGTAGGTGTTTGTTACCAGTATCAGGTGGCCGCTCACTTATTAATACGTGTTCATCTAGTCTCCGGTTTTTCACGCCACGGTGGATTTATTTGGAACTATTAGGAGCTATTTCTTTGATCGTACTCAGTCTAGAAGCTTTACACATTGTTTTGGTGAAAGTGTAAAGTGTTTTATAAGAGATATTACAGTTTTTTTAATATCCAGTAGTTCAGGAGTTGTGTTTTATTGAATGCTTATACCATTCATGTGGTGGCACAGAAAATGGCTGGCCCCAAGGGCTGGTAAATTTAAAGGGCACTGGCACACAAAGTGTTAACTAGTCTTGGGGTGGGGGTATGAGACAAGTAAAACTTACTGAGAGGATCTTGATATGGGGCTTAAGGAAAGGTGATATGGGGAGAAGGGTAGTAAGGCAGAACAGACAGCATGAGTAAAGGGAAAATTACAAGAAACCACATTACAGAGAACCATATGCAGCTGCACTAGTGGAGGGAGCAGGGAGCAGTAACAAGTGAGGCTGGCTAGCTGAAGCTGGAGGGGATTATGCTAAATGAAATAAGTCAGCAGGAGAAAGACAAATACTAGATGATTTTACACAAAACAAAGAACAGACAAAACTAAACCAAAATAAACCCTAGAAATCTGACTGCAGAACTGAGGCTACTGGAGTACTGGGGGAACAAAGAAGGAAGGGAGACCAATGGCTTATGGTGGAGGATTCTACAGGCATGTTGGTGGTGAATATGCTGTGGTAATATCTGAACAGGCATGAACCTATTCCACTAAGTCATATACAATGCTGTAAACCAATGTTACTGGAAAAAAAAAAGTTATAGAAATAAAATATACAACTTATTTCCATAAAAAAAAAAGAAAGAAAGGAAAGAAATGAGGCTGGAAAGACAGTCAGCAGATTGAAGACCGAAAGTCACTCTAAGGAGCCCCCAAAATTAAGGGACCACTGATGATGCATTTAGAATGGGATTACATGTTTACAATTGCACTCTCATCCAACTGTCTTATTTACTATAATTCAATTTAAAGCAAAAGCTCTTAAATGTGAAGCTTTGGGTTCAATAAAATGAACTCTATAATGATACATCCATATACATATATATTTATTACATTCAGGCACAAGTGAATTTTTACAATGAAAAGTAAGGGATAGTTTTGAGACACTTATCTTCTCCTTATATTTCTTGTTTAACCTAAAATATGATCTCTGCAGAAAGACATTCCTTTACCACTTGATAAAAGCAGTTCACTATTCACCTATTCACTATCACTTCACCTTCTTACTTCATAGCATTTTTATCTTGAATTACTTCTGTGTGTCTATGTACATAAATATATACATATACACACGTCTATCTAAGTATATATATGTCCCACTGATACTTAAATATAAAACCATGTCAGATTTCCAAACCACTTAATTTCACTGGGTACCCTCACATGTTTCTGTGTGTGTGTGTGTGTGTGTGTGTGTGTGTGTGTGTGTGTGTGTGTGTGTGTGTGTGTGTGTTTGTAGTTATTGGCTTCAGTGATCCTTACCTGTCTTTATTGACTTGTTTTTCTTTTTCACAGTTTTTGGCTTAATATGTCTTTTATTCTTTTTTTTAAAGCACATGTTTTTGTGGGTTTTTTTTTAAAGATTTATTTTATTTATACATACAAGAAACCAGGGTGTAGGCCAGAGGTGTGGGGGTTAAGAGTGGGTGAAAGGATTCACCAGAGAGGTCTGCTGTGCCATGTGGGTGAGCTCCCTGGCTGGGGATTAAACTCATGCTGCTGTGGCTGATAATAGCTTGATAGTGCTGAGACTTTAACCCCTGAGCCACCAGGGAGGCCTTTTATTCTTAATTTAAATGCTATCTCATTAGTTTTCACCCTTCCATTTTTAAACATCTACATATGTATATGTACACGTACACACGTACGTACACACACACACACACACACACACACACAGTGAAAGTACTGGGAGATTCTTTTATTTTTGAAACATTCTTAATAAAACTTAACATTTATATGAAAATTTAATAAATTTTCAGCAAAATCTGCATAAATGATGCCTATAGTTTTAGGGAAAACATTCTATGATTAATGTCCATGAAACATCTGATTAATTTATTTTCTTTTCTCCAATTTAGTTTGAGGTCAGTCAACTCAAATCTTATATTACTTACCTTGTCCTTTTTCAAGAAAAATGATTTTAGATTCTGGAAGAAAATTAGATCCAGTGACAATCATTTCATGACCTCCATTTACAGAACAACTGTTGATACTATACTTTTCAATATGAGGAAGTTCTTGAGCAGACCGCTGGGCTGTTTGAGAAGAAATAAAGCATTAGTTTACAATCTTTTATATATAAATGACAAACTCAATCTACCTAAATGAGAAACAAACATGGGTTTTTAAAATTCAAGATGTTGCTAACAATATCCACTAAATTAACTGCCTCATTTAGGAAACAAATAGATTTATCTGATTTCTGATTTATTTAGATTACAAGTGTAAAGGAACCAATAAAGATAACTTAATGCCTGCAACTTCATTCTGACTCCAACATTCACTCTGTCCACTTACTCTTTTTAGCTTAAGTCTTTAATACATTTCTTCCCTATAACTGTTAAAATTAATAAATCTAATATAACTGCAAAGAGCAAAATAAATACAAAGATGTATAATTATATTTTGTACTATTAAAGGACAAACAACAAGTCACCCTTTCATCAAGAAAATATCTGGATCATTGTTGAGACATCAGGATTCCATTCTGGACAATTTTCTAAATAACAAAGTATACATTAAAAGCACATTTCAATACTGAATTTTTGTAAGTGAATCAAACATATCTACAGTGACTGCACTGAACTCTTCCAGGGTCCATGAACATAATTTTTCTTAATACTTTAGAGTCATTATTTAAATTATCAACTTTTATAAACAGTAACCTTGGTGCCACCTTTCTCTAATATTGACTGATGCTAAGTTGCTATTTTTTCTGGAGATTTCTATTTCTGGCTTTTCTTTGTTTGCTTTATTTTTTTTTTTTTAACTACTTGAGCTCAAGATACAAATTACGCTTCTTTTGATTACGTTTTCTCAGCATCTCTTCTTGCCAAAGACCTATTTACCTATGTTTTTCTCTGGATTAAAATTAGCAACAAAAAAATATGTGAATATACTCTTCACATTTAGAAAACAAGTCTACTTTTAGTCTAACTACTTGGGTAGAAAATTGGTGGCTTTGAGTGTCAACTGTGAGTTGTTTAAAATTGATTTTAAGGAAATTTAAATTTAAATTATTTTGTGTAGCTAAAACAAGATATAAGGAAATTTACACCTGAATGACTTTAGGAAGCATACTCCCAGTTCCCAATGGTTTCTGTCTCTCCCAACTACTTAAAACCAGATCACGAAAGTATGGGGGTTGGGGTCTCTGTACCCCATCCAAAGAGGGGGACAGTCTAAATTTAGGATCAGTTACCATTGGGAAGTACAGAACACCAACCTGGATCTCAGAAAATATTATGTCCAACTTTATGTTCCAATGGCTCACAGAGAAGGGACATGAAAACAGCATTGAATGGTCTAGGGAATAGACTAACTCAAGGTTTAGATATTTATGGTAGAAACTAGCTATCACAGGTACATTCAAAGGAACAGCAAAAAATGTGCTCAACAAATGGCACAGGCATACTCAAAAATTAAGCATGTGTTAAAAAGTTTTTGAAGATATTTAACAATATGAGAAAATGTCCATGTGAAAATACTAAAACAATATATAAAATTGCATCACTATATCCAACTGAAAATTCTTGTACATCCCCCCTAAAAAAACAAACTGCCCCCCTCCCCCATTAATAGTGACCTCAGGGTGGTTTTACAAAGTAGTTCAATATACCTTTGTGCCACTTAGCATTTTCTACATTCACAATATTTAATTTAATAAACTAGAAGAATAAATTATTGTAGAGTAATTAAACTAAAAAAATCCAAACTACTCTATAAACTTAGATTATTTAAATCACTTTGCTGAAAACTAGAAACATATATGTTTATATGGGCATAGAATACTTGTTGGGGGGACAAAAGGACGTCTGCAACAAACTCCACAGGAAGGTTTATGGACCCCCACCTCAAGCCAGAGAGATCCAAGACCCCTAGGGCTACGAATCCCAGAATTCCATCATCATCCAGAAGAGAAGATTACCGGAAACTGAGGGGTGGAGTTAAGCAGACATGCTGGCTATATAACGAGGGCTTTTGACCTGGGGGTCTCTTGCTTCTCACTGGGCTACAGCCTGCCTTTGGGGTTTCCAACCCTTCGGATCTGGTAGGACGTATTTGGAGATCTCCCTCTCTCACTTTCTCTTTTCTCCCCAAGTTATTCATTTTTTTATTTCCCTTCCTTTTGTAAATAAACCCTTTTATTAACCTTTTTGTGAGTGCCTGCAATTGTTCTTATTCTAAGTCCTTTTAAAGCGCACGGGTGAAACCCACAGTCAGGCACCCCATTGTATATCGGGGTTGCCCTGTAACATACTCTGGGAGGGTAAGAGACACTGGCAATGACAGTTGCTTCTAAAAAGGGACCTAGTTGACTTAGAAATTTGCTTTTCACTCTATTCCATTACTTTTAATATTTTGTACCATGTTCCCTTGCATCTACTTTAAAATATTTTAACAACTGACTTCTACAGTAAATTATATTACCATGGTTTTATTCAATGATTCCCAGTTACCGGCAAATAATAAAGTATTACTCCAATTCAGCAAGGAACAAAAGGAAGCATAGAAAGGTAATACAGTAGGTGTTACCCCAAATTAAGGATAAATATGGATAGAAATAAAATAGCATAATATAATCAAGTGTGCTAAGAAAATCTGTGTACTAGACATAATTCTGTTGTCAACAAGCAAGTAACTTTGGATGATTACTTGAGATACTATGCCTCAAGACATGGAATTAGAACACTTCTAAGTCTATACCTTAAAGATCTAAACACAGCTCATGTTTTTTGGCCTACCAGCTATATCCGCTAACCTCCAGAGGTCCACAATTCTCCAGTGCTTCAGGAGATATCAGGTTCTAGGATCTTTTCTCATTTCTTGTCTTTGTAAATGAGGTAGAAAAATATTCACTTTCTCAATCTAATATTATAAATGTAGGGCAAAAAAATCCAAAACCACAAAATTCTGTAAGTTCTCACTTAGCTGAGGTATTGGTTCACAGAAATCGGCATCTTCCAACATGAAGAGTGAAACGAAGATGACCAAGGACACTTTTAGCAGAATCTTAACTTCACAATTTGGTCCTCAGGTGTCAACATTTATAGATAAGAAAACTGTGGTCAAGAGATTTGTCAATAGTCAATAAACTACCTAGGGTCAAATTATGAAAAGCCATTCTCTAGCTCTAAATTAGTACTTTTCTCACCTAAGCATTTAACATCTTTCCATATAAGAAAATCACGAGCCATCGAGACTCTGTGCCTCAGTTTCATTTTTTATCCTAACATTACATTATAAACAAGACAAAAAAAATGACCTATTTTGAACAAAAATTTAAAACATCTTTGCAAGCTCACTCACAGCATTCAACAGGTATAGAAGCTGTCTGCAGGGAAAGGACTTTTCCACTGGGCTGCGGGATGTGTACACGAAACACGAGTCGTACTCTGGTATTCTTTCTGCCAATATCAGTTTCTCCTTTTCGAAGTTCAATATCTGAGTTGCGGAGTTTTAAAATACCTGCACAGTCAATACTAGAAAGAAAAGTGCAAAAAAATTATTTACTCACTGATAATTCAATTCAGATAAATAAATTCAGATAAACAATTCAGATAAATAGCTATTTTTAGTTTCACAGTGGAGACTGTATCTACCTAAAATTAGGTCAATAAAGAAAGAAATGTATGATTGCTATTGCCTGCTCTTTCAGATTTTGGTATTAAAAATGTTTTCATATGATAAAAGCATAAAATTAAGTATGGTAGGTTGTCCATAAAGATGGTTATCAATAATTCCTCCCCATTCCTATATTCACAGGTCACTTCTCCCATTAAGAGCTGGCATATGTATGCTCTCTCTCCTTAAGAGCTTATACTATGACTAACTTTGACAAATAGAAAGTGGACAAATGATGCTGTGTAACTTATGATTCTAGTATTTAGGAAGGCTGGTAACTTCCACATTCTCTCTCTTGAGCCCTGAGCCACGACAAAGAAGTCCAACTAACATCTAGGGAGAAAGGCCCAGCTAGCTCTCAACTACTCCAGCCACTCAAGCCATCTTGGATGTTTCAAGCTGAAATTAGAAACGTGAGCGATCCTAGCTGCCACAACATGAACGGTTTAGTTAAGTAAAGTCAATCCAAAGAATCATGAAAAATATTAAAGTGATTACTTTAAGCTATTAAATGTTTGAAGTAGTTCGTTTTACAGAAAAAGATAAATGAAACAAAATAAAAGGATAATTTATACATGTTAACTGGGTCAAAGATTTACTTGCAGGACTATAAAAAAGTCATTAACAGTAAATTTAGACTTTTATAGTGATGTTTGACAATAAAAACAGTACATCAGGCGAAGATTCTTGCATTTCTAAAGAATGAACATATCAAAGTTCTAGCATTTGGGCCTCCCTGGTGGCTTAGGGGTTAAGTCTCAGCACTATCACCACTAAGGTGATAAAGTCTGAGTTTAATCCCCTGCCAGGGAGCTAACCCACATATGGCACTGCAGACCTCTCCTGTCTCTGCCCACTGCTTCCCTCAGCAGTGTATTTCAGTAAATCTGCCTTTTCTGTTCTTCACTCTGTCCTAGTGAATCCTTTCACCCCCCCGCATATCTGGCCTGCACCACAGTTCTTTCACATAAAAATTTAAAAAAAAGAGTGCTGGCATTTAAGGTCTAACATTTCATTATCTTCAAAATTTATTACTAAGCTTGGCTACCTAATACACAGTTATGAGAGAAAACGATAATATCTACAAAATATCTTTGCTAGTCACATAATGGAAGGATAACAGCTATGGAGAGCTAATGATTTAATATACTAGAATCTAAATTTTACTAGCTCTAATGGCATTCTGTTATTTATCATTCTTTGTATTTATCAATAATTTTATTTTTTAATATATTTTTATTGTTATTTATGTCTTTTACATTTTGTATTCCCCTTGGGTAACCCACCACCAATTCGCCCGTGATCCATCTCCGTGGTCCCTTGTGTTCTTTTCTACTTCATTTTGTGCCATTATCCTCCCATGCCCCCCACCTGCTGAGTGTCTCTCTCCTATATAGTCCTGTTATAAGTGAAACCATTCGATATTTTTCTCTTTCTTTCTGCCTTATTTCACTGAGTATGATCCCCTCTAATTCCATCCATGTCGCTGCAAATTGCATGTGTTTATCTTCTTTCCATGCTGAATAGTATTCCATTGTGTATATGTACCACATCTTCTTGATCCAATCATCATTTTTGGACATCTGGGCTGCTTCCATACCTTTGCTATTGTGAACAGTGCAGCAATGAACATATGGGTGCATGTATCCTTTTGGATTAGTGTTTTTGTGTCCTTTGTGTAGATACCCAAAAGTGGGATTGCTGGGTCGCATGGAAGCTCTATGTTTAGCATTTTGAGGAATCGCCATATAGCTTTCCATAGTGGTTGGACCATTTTGCATTCCCACCAGCAGTATAGAAGAGTTCCTTTTTT